>DF239621.1:0-61815 GCA_000507305.1 Breviolum minutum Mf 1.05b.01
CTTCCCATCATATTCTCAATGACAACCCTCACCTGACAACCTCCACCCAACATGTCATGGTGGGGATCACTCGAAGTAAAGTAATTTTGTATTCTGTAGTCATTCATAGTCATTCAATGAATACTTGGCAGTCTGGAATACTGCAGATACCCCCCAGACAAGAATTCCTTTCAAAAGGGAGCCCAGATTCCAAACCATTGGCCCCGCAATCACCAACGAATCCAAAAAGTTTACAGAGACCAATGCGCTCAGGGAAGACGTCCCCAAAGGTTGTGCAAATTCGGATGGAAATGAGTGGAAATTCAGATGGAAACTAGAAATATGCAAAATTTACTGTAAGTTGACACATTTCGCAATTCAAACAGTTAAGGGACGTGAATCTATTTAACAAAACGAAACCTTCCAGGACTACAGGAAGCATTTCGGTCTAATGTTTGTAATTTTCCCAGAGTGTCTCCATTCTCGATTCCCCTTCTCGGACTGGATGGCACCATGGGAACGCGATAGGTAAATGGGTAGAGATTGGTATAGATAGGGAAATAAGTGCATCCATAGATAGCTACATGGATAGACTCAGTGCCATTTCCATGCATCTCCATTGTAAAGTTTTGATGAAACATCTACTGAAGTACAGAAATACTATAGCAGTACAGGGATTTTTAAAGAATAGGAACTCCCACTGCAGCATACCTTGCATGTTCTTGGCTTTAGCTGCTAAGCACGGAATTTTCTGATTGTAAAACAGTCTTAGATCGCCCAATTCCCCTGCTGGACCCTGTTGCCATACCTTATTGGATCGTCCCAGGAGATGCCTAGCAGACGTTCCCGCACTAGTCATGTCACAGTCCAGGTACATCCGGCAAAGGGTTGGTACCTTCCTGAATTGCACAAAGGCACCCTTTATTGGTTCTTTCAGCTTATGAAACAACTGAAAGAGGTTGTGTACACTCTGAAGATGACTTTTAATTCATCAACCTTGTCAACAAGGGTTTGAAGCTGGCATCCAGAAGTGGAAGTGATATGATAGTGACAGTCAACAACATTTCCAGATACCCACACGTATTGCCTATGATGTAGTCAGTCCCTAAAAGTTATACCAAGTTGCAACTTGTATTTGAAATTGTCACCCCTTAAACACTTTTGATATATAGCTCATGTTACTTACAACCAGTGCAATGGGTTTACGTAGCCGAAAACGTAGGTGACATAGTCAGGTTTCAATGGTTTGATCATCAGCACCAAAAAACTTGCCAGCCTCGACCTCCTGATAGTGGATCTTCAGCGCTGGGAATGCTCAGTTTGGAGAGAGTGACGATATGTTTGATGGCCATACGTTGAAGGTAGAGGAAGGAGACTATAAAACTGTTGGATCTTATTTGGATTGTTTGATTTAGATCACGAAAGTTGACTAAACTGTTGGTGAAGATCACTTAAGAACAGATAAGTATGATAGAGGAAACAAAAAAATCCACACATTTCACCTACATCAATGAGACTTGTGTGTCTTTGAACCCCACCCGTTTTTGTTGCCTAAAAACCTGGACCGCGGGAAATTTGAGGCATCGCAGTACCATTGTGGAGGTGGACCTTCGGAATGAGGAGCGCATCCATAGCCTGGGTCGTGCCCCCCTCCCAGCAGTGGCCAAATGAAGGTTTAAAGGATGCCCTACGAACAAACATATGATAATCCTGGTGGTGACTGGAATCCTGGGCACGCAACACAACCCAAACTATAACCTTCTTGAATGAAGACGAGAGTTTTGTTTATACAATGTTGTCAAACACAGTGATTTGTGGTGGATGATACTCAAAGCGTTTGGTACCCTCGTTGCTTATTCCGTAAGACGTTCTTGATATAATATATATATATATATATACACGTATATTTATACGGTATATGTTTTTTCCACATGCAGACAGGTCCCTACTATATGTAGGAATTGACACAGTTCCCTAATACGTGTGAATCACATTTGTGCCTCAACGTCAAAGATTTCACCTTGTCAGATTCCAACAGAAACACCCCTAGTGGTGATGTGTGGTTAGCACCTCTTTGGTACCTTGTTTGTAAAGATTTTGACTATTTCACTTGTTGGTTGGCCAGCCCAGTCATTTCTTTTGAAAATAAGAAATCAAATTATAACAGATGGTTCCTTAAACATCCAAACACCTCCTGAGAAGGCATTTAGACCCAAAAAACATACCCTAAATACCAAACCTCAGGAGGTATTTGGATGTCTATGGGTTGTTAGTTCAAGGGTCTCACCAATCGTTTTTGCAAGGGCAATCCTCATATGGAAGAGAAAGAAGTGGACGACTCGGATTCTTCAGATGAATACTACGAGCAGGACACGACCGGGACCCGATGGCTGACGCCTCACATTTGGGACAGATCTACACTAAAGCACTATTTATGCGAGCTTGGCCCAAGAGGATGAAGAAAACATGCAAGATTACAGGATGTCACACAGAACATTCTATCTAATCCAGGGATGATTATATATATATATACATATACATATACATATAAAAGATCACAACAGTGATTGCAATGACAGTTTTTCATTTGGGTTCCTTTGGATTGTACATATTCTTCGGTAGGATGATAGCATTATCATTGAGGAACACTTGGTCGAATTCAAGAGATAGTGTGGGTGAAAATCCATCCTTGCTGTTCTGCCTAAAAGCCATATGTACTGTTTCTGTTTCAACCGCTTGCGGCTCACCCTTGAGTACGATATTTAAAAGATCACTTTCTTTGTAGTTGAACAGATGTATACACAGTCACATATATATATATATATGTATATTGTTTGCATCTGCTGCATATTTACCCCAATTTGGGGATTTGAGGTGACGTCAAAGACCAAATGATAGTTTGTACATGGAATCCGCAAACAGGTCTTTAGTGTTTTTTGTAAATTAGGGCATTGGTTAAAAGACATTGAGATATAAGGAGGAGTGATATTATATTTTCCTAGGAAATGTGGAGCCATTCCGGGGGTACAACAGTGGTCGAGAGTTGGATCGATGTTTATCTCTTGCCATGCAAGGAGCCCCCAACGCACATCAAAGAACGTTTGGCAGGTCCAAGAGATTATGGTTGTTATCCTGAGGGGTGTGAGGGCTAAATTTGATAGGGAGTTTCTTGCCAAACTGACAGGGCACATGACAGGAATCGCTAAGAACTAAAGTAGGATTCTAGGAGGTGGTTTCAAATATTTGTTATTTCCATCCTTATTTGGGCAAGATGAACCCATGTTGACTTGCGCATATTTTTCAGCTGGGTTGGTTCAACCACCAACCAGATTCAGATTCAATATTTTGTTTGAGCTATGCAAATGTAGTAAGGCTGGGATCCAGGCAGGTATTTGTTGCAGTGCAAGCCCTGATGTCGGACTGCTGCACTTGCAACTTGCACTGCTAGCTGCTAGCCATTGTCAAACATGAATGTTTCCCAATCTAAACTAAACATCCTAGACAAGTGTTCCACACATGTTGAATCATGTTGAACCAGTTTTGTTGCTTCTGTACGGCAAACACATAGCGCCTGATCTAGAGTTAATATTGGATTGTTTGCCAACTCATGGATCATCATCATCATCATCATCATCATCATCATCATCACCAATTTCATTATTTTCAGTACCATGATGAATCCATCCTTCCCCTCATCCATCGCATCCATGTATCAATCAATCATTCAATCATTACGCATTATCCGTGTTTTTGTGTCGTTATCATTATTGTGAGACAACATCATCAAACCTCAAATATGTTCACCCCATGACCACCTCCATCACGAAAAAACAACCCCCTCACATCTTCACAAAATCAGGGTCCTCTTTTCCTCACATCTTCCAGGTTTACAGCCACGCCTGGGTGTGAGACAGGACAGTTTGACTGGCAAATTACACTTCTCATGAACTGCTACCCTGGCGGGAACTAATATCCATACATATCTCACCTAAAGGCAGTTGGGAACATGGGTTTCCTTTCCCATTGCTGGTATATGTCAGTTCCCTGGAGGGTACTTCTTTTTTGCATTTGTTGTCAGGTGAGATATGTGACATGTAAAGTAAGTATATTATAGGTATATAAATTTCAATATTTCGATAAGTCATACATGAGCCACTCAGATGTACCTTTCATCACTTCTGATTATATTTTGAAGCATTGTACTTGCTACTGGTGAAGTTGAGATGTCACATTTTTCATCAAAGATAGTTCCCAGGTATGGCAGTTGGGATGTGGATGAAACAACACACATGTCCTGCTCGGGACCCTTCTCAGGGACTGACCCTACTATCACAATCAACAATTTCAACATCAATAATGTATGCATACCGCATTTAGTATGACATGAATGAAACAAAGAGAAACATTTCATTTTTTTTGCCACACATATATCATAGTAGCATGTAAATATATGTATATAGTGTTTCCATTTAGAACACATGTTTGCAAATGTATGTTCTTCGCTTCCTTTTGAATCCTCCAAGTGGTCAACTGAAAAACTGTGGCCGAACCTCCGACCGTTTTTTAGCCATTTGGGGTTCAGCTAGAAAAGACAAGGTTTGCAGCACTACAAGCTGACCTGGACATTTCAATGCCATTTTAATAGATCACATTCAGAGTCAGGAATGCTCAATCCTCCAGAACATTGGCTGCAATTTGAAGATAGCAGTATATGGTTTGCAAGTTTTTGTTGCCTAAGACTCTAAGAGTCACAAAATTGAGTGTTCTGCATCTATCTCTGCCTTAGCAGATCTCAATTCTTCAACAAAAAAACCCAAAAACTCGAGCGAGCCGCCGACATTAGGGACAAACCTTCCAGCCATGACGGGTGGTACCCTCGGTGCCTTAGAGCACCATGTGTCTCCCATATCTTTCTTCTCTGATACAGAAGGGTTTCTTGTCAGCAGTTTTCACGGTGAATTTTGTAGGCTTGCGGGTGGGGGGGTTGGTCTTCGTTAATACAAGATGGTTGATGAGTTCCAGATTTGGCAATGCAGCCCCATAAAAGGATTTTTGCTTCTTGAATGGACATGTTCACGTTTGAAGCCTTATAGAAAGATATGCTAATATGCTAATATAGATATTCATAATTAAGACCAGTTGAGATTGAAGAATGATACAACAAAATCGCAATTCATTGAGGTCTCATGTCGGACGTTTTCCCTTCAGTCCATGAAACCCAATGGGTGAGATGCTAAAATCACTTGCAAAAATTAGATAATCAGTGTATAAAACATAGTTAATAGTTACTGATCCTCCAAATTTGTGGCAACATTTTTTTTTAAATCGCGACCCATCATGTGTTTTTGCAAAGGTTTTTATAACACAGGTGGCCCACAGGTCATCTCACCCGTCTCTTGCATTGGCAGTCCCGAGGGCGAAGCTTAATGAGGCGATGCACCTTCCAGGTGGAAACTTTGGATGGTTGGATGGTGGATGTACCCCCCCTGAAAACTAACATATCCATATGGGGGTTTCCAAAAATAGGGAAACACCCCAAAATGGATGGTGAAAATAATGGAAAGCCTTATTAAATTGATGATTTGGGGGGAAAACCCCACTATTTTCGGAAACATTCATATATCCCCTGGAAAAACGCTGGTTGGTTCCAGATTTATTTCTTATTCAAATAGTCCCCTTTTAGGGGACATGCGTTAGTTTTCATGGGGTGTAATGTTTGGAACTCATGGGATTTTTCTTGGAACTACCCCCGGGCCCCAGGATGCTGGCTCGTCACTACCAGGTTGACATTCCATTTTTAGGATCGGGAATCCCGAACTAAACCTTCATTTGTGATTGGCATCCTAGGTGGGGGGGTAGACCTAAGATGACTTCTAATCCCGCTACCAAACTTCATATGTTTCATGGTTGGTAGGTGCTTCTTGGGAAAAAATGACTGGTTTGGTGGTCTTGAAAATTGATAGTTTTTTGAATTCAGATGTGAAATAAAGGCATTTTATCTATAGTAGTGCTGGTTCCAAATATTTGTTTATTTTCACCCGTACCTGGGGAAATGATCCAATGTGACGAGCATATTTTTTCAGATGGGTGGTTGAAACCACCAACTAAGCCTGTGTATTTTGAGGGATCCTGCCAGGTGGTGATCCGGAAGACGGACTACCAGACGGCCCTGATGAAACTTGGCGACTGACATTGACATTGGTGGAATGATGGTCAATATCTAATGTCAAAATATGAATACATGTGTGAAACATACTGTATTGAAATATGTTGAAGTTTATATAAGTGTATAGGTTGGAACCTACCCTTTTTGTTACTCGCTTACTCACGAGGATGTTGATTCGAGGGGTTCCTGCTCTATCTTGTACAATTGTAGAAGTGGGGGGAAGGACGCAGTGTTTGGGAGTATGCAGAGAAGATGTAGTACAGTTGTACAGCCCTTAGCGGCATAGTTCCCTCAAATGGTACAAGTTGAAATCAAGATTCCGTGGGGAAGTATTTCAACGACCAAACCGTGGATTGAACATCCTCCGACAACAAACCAAGCGCAGGTTTAAGAAAAGGATATGGATTTGTTTTCCAATGATGCCAGGTATTTGCCCACATTGTAAATCGGGATATCATCCCTCGCCAGAAGTGCTCAGATATTCATGACTTCTTTGCAAAACTTCTGGAATCATCGAGCTGAACTTGGAACTTTACTAAGGATGTGGCAGATCCTCATGTTCCTCGAAAGTTGTTGGATGAACATTTGCTGCGAGATAAGACAGTGGGGGACCTTGGCTCTGTGACCGAAAGATCTTAGTGGTCAAGCTGCCTCCGAACTGATGGCTTAGAAGTCAGAGTTGTTAGGTACTTAGTTGATCTTCATTGGAATAGTTGGGTGGGCTAAGAGGGGTCAATATGAATTTGGGCGACGGCCAAACAGTCTCACGACCGACCGCATTTACCGCACATTTGGTAGTTTGGGTGGGATTTTGCACGGAGCCTATTTTCTTTTAAGCAACAAGGCCTATCAAGAGAAACATGAATGATCCTGATGTCACTTGAATCAAGTGATGGAAAATCACATGTTTCATTGCCCCGTTTGCGTGTTTTCTGGTAAATCTCCTTCCAATCAGGTTTGGGAACAACAACTCCTGGTGGCTTCAAACCATTGGTATTTTAATTTTCACCAATTTTACCAATCTTTGAGTCGAGTTCCAGTGATATACAGTACTATAATGTAATATACTGGGTGGTGGTTTCAAATATTGTTGGAAAATTTCACCCCTACTTTGGGAAGATTCCCATTTTGACTTGCGCATATTTTTCAGATGGGTGGTTCAACCACCAACCAGTAATATATGGGTGCGTCGTAGGACGCATGGTTTTTCCTCGCTGCTTCAGGTGAAGACGTTTAGTCCCTATGGCCTACGTGTGCTGGGACGAAGGCACCGGCGACAGACAAAGGTGGAGAGCTATGACTATATGCTTTGACTATGTGATACTGTTGATGGTTCAGAAATCCGAAGGCCAACCACCGTTTGGATGTATAAAACCCTGTAAATAATGGGATAAACTACCAACCTTAACTGGTTAGCAGGATTTCTGAAGCATCAACAGTATCACTAAGACATGGTGTCATATCATATGAATCCAGAAATATCATTTGATATCACAAATAGGAACCAAAATTCCTTCCAAGTCGACATATCCCCATGAAACTTATAAACAGAATCATGCATGTCTCATCTGGATCCGAGGCTCATTCCACTCACCTTTTTTTGAATGTATTACTGGGTAGTGGTTTCAATTTTTTTTTTGGAAATTTTCACCAAAAATTGGGTAAGATTCCCATTTTGTCTAATATTTTTCAGATGGGTGGTTCAACCACCAACTAGATAATATGTTCCCGATGCATGAACCTTCTGAACATCGTTGGGTGATTTCAAAGTCTGCCTTTTGCATCGTCGTCAGCATTTGTGTATTCATTCCAACTACTGAAACCAACACCAAATGAAGTGAACGTGACACCACGGATCTTTTCAAACAAATGCAGGTACTTCCGGCCCCTTTGTAGAGGTCTATGTGATGCACCCCCGAAAAAGAACATGGGCCATTGAAAAGGGAAATGCATCTTCCAAATCTCCATTTTTGGGTTCCATGTTAGTTGTTCACGGTGTAATATGTTGAATGTTTCACCGCAGCAATATCCAGCCCTAGCTCTTGTAGGTCCAGCCCACCTTCGCTGTCAGGCTGTTTGTGTGCGACTCCAACAAGGATGAGGACCTCGAGGTTCGGGAATATGACATGTTTTCCTAGGTTATGGTTTGCTATGAATGTCCCTAGAATGGAGGGACTTCAAAACCGACATGATAGCCCTCAAAAAGAATCCATGCTAGTCTCATTAACCTTATTTCTAGTGCTGTTTATATTACGTATATGATGTTGAAAGGGGGACACAAAACATAACACACCCTATATCAGATGGTAGTTTCGGAACAGATTTTTTTCCTTCACCCTGATCCGAACCGGGGAACCTTTTTGGTTGCCATCTAACAAAGGACCCCGCTGTTTGTAATCTTTCGGTAGGTCAACCACCAGCTGGTAGAGTTAGATATCATTTCAAGGTATAAAGCCATGTGTCAGCCACCCTTTCTTGGTTGATTTATGCAGCACCGTATGCAGCAAATTACCCAAATAATAATCCCGGGAAATTTCTTGGCCAATTCTTCCCTAATCCTGATAAACTACTGTTTACCTAAATATAGGAATGCTTATGAACCAAATATTACACTCCCTAAAACTAACATAGACCTTGAAAATGGACTGGGCCCCAAACGGAAAGGATAGTCTTCCAGTCCCATCAATTTTCAGGGGCTTTGGCCCTGGCTGTTAGTTTCAGAGAGGGTACAAATCCCATAGGATCAATGATACTGTATAGTGTGTTTACCTCCATTTGATATATTATATGATCATTTAGTTATGAGAATTGGATACACAAATTACAGGGAATCAATGGACCACTCAGCACATGATCCCTCAAATCAATGAGGCTTGCAACAGTCACAGAGTGACGTAGCCAGGGTCACAAAACAAGATGAATACGCAACATAATGACATATCATGACCAAAACAAGGGCAAAAAAAAACGGACTTCCAGAAACCTTTAGCCCAAAGAAAAGTTTCCTTAGCAGTAAAAACTGCAACTTCGAAGTTACCCCCTCAAAAAAAAAAAACAAGATGTCCCCTACAACAAGGGATCATTGCTTGTCAGGTGGAAGGTTCGGTCCTTAGTTTTCGAGAAAAAATGCTTAAACGTCCAAGTGACACGTCGGATGGACACCAATAAAGGTAAATACAAAACCGGCATTTCAACTTAACAAGTGTAAATAAAAGTGTGTACACAAAATGATTCAACAGCAGACTTTTGAGGATTTTTTGGTGTCCTGATTTTTTTTTGTGGAATTTGTTGAGGTAAATGTGGTGTGGTGGGCACCAAATATCAGTTGTCTGGTATTTCCTTAGACTTGAGCCCGTGCGAGTCCCTGGTCGGTGAAGACGTGTCAAAGCTGCGGTTGGTTGGGTTGCAACTTGGATGTTCCAGGAAGTTGGGATCAATGGTTACTGGTAGGATCCATGGGTGATTTCACCTACTTATAAATGGGGTATGTCTTGGGATTATAACCCATTGATCCGTTCAGCATTGATCCTAATTTCCAACACGACATCCAAGCAGTACTTCTGTTGTTGTTTTTTTTTTAATTTTGAGGTCCGATAAGGTGATTCTTCCAGTGAGGCGCCAGGAAGCTCAGGATTGCGGTGAGAAAAAGTGCAGATATTGTGGTGAAATGATGTATACCAGCACCTTCCAAGGGGTGCCAATGAAAAACCCTAAGGGATGGTGGATTGACACTCTTTAGGAACCATTTGGCACCCTTTGGAAGGTCCAAGTATCATTGTTTTCTTGTTTTTAATTGTTGATTCTATATGTTTGTTCAGATTGTTTGGTCAGTTTTTTGTTGGGAGATGCTAAGCTTGATTTATTTCAGGGCCTTTTTGAAAAAGAGCGTCTGGAATGCTGGGGAGATTGGTAGCCCTGATTTTTTGAAGATCCAACCGGGAAGCTTCCCTGCTCCTATCACATCCTGCAAGAAACATGGATGGCTCAGGCTATGATGATGAAAAGATGGTTTGGACTGCTGAGCAGGTCCAAAAGATTTCTGTTTGTTGAGCCTGTTATTCTCCAGGGTGCTCTTGCAATTGAGAAGCTACTTTATATGTGTGAACTGCAAACACCTGCGACTTTTGCAAGGTAACATTGTGTTTGCTTTCTCTGCATTGGTTGAACACCTCCATACTGACCATCAGTTTATTATTGCGAACCGATCTCTTTCTGTAAATCCAGCCATGTTTAAAGATATGATTTGTCTGCCATGAACTGTCAGGCTCCACATGTCATGGTTGAGAAATACAAACTACCAAAGGCAGGGGCGGTTGTGGATGGTTGTGGATGATTCATGATGGTGAGCTCTAAAATTGATATGGAGTAACTTAGCACCTCGTCATTGTTACCTTTCTGTTTCTGTGTGTTTGTGTTTGACTTTAGCGGTTTGGCGGCCATTACTTGTTCAGAGATCAGAACATGTCCAACGAGGATGGGAAGGATGATGGTTCAACCCACACCCAGAGGCAACCACCAGGTCCAAATTGACAACAATATTTCCCAGTCAGCAATGCTTCAACCTGTACTTGTGTAAGCATGCACATTTGATGTTGATGGTTAACTGATCAACTAAGTTAAGTGCTCCAGTTGGGTCTCAAGACAATGGCAGCTTCAAATTAGACGCTATGAATTCCACTGGTTCCCATGTAGAATTACAGCAATTTCAATTGATTTTAAGAGTCCCTACTTTGGGTATATTATTTTCATTCCATCATGTCACAATAAATGCTTATTCAATCGTATCTATATTTATACACATATTTAGAAATGATATGATTATAGTTTTTTGTTGGAGATGAGTTTGCAATGTCGATGTTTTGTCACCATGACACCTTCAGGGCCCTGATGGAAGAGTAGACTTTGATGTCTCTTGGCCCCATGCGATTCTGTGGGAATTGGATGGGACCGCGCGCTGGAAGCTGCAGCTTTACTCGTTTAGATTGTTGGTTTACAAGTTTTATTGAGGTACCAAGACTTTGATAACTCAATTTGTTCAAGAAGATACCATGAAAAATTCTATAAATACAATAATGTATAAATCTACATATATAATCGTATATATATATATATACACCTATATATAACCCTATAATTCACCCGTTTTTTTTGCGGAGGTGCTATATTTGCATGAGGAATCCAACCATACTCTTCAGAAGGGATCCAGGGTTTGGGAGATGGAAGTATCACCAAAAAGTACCCAGCGAGTTCACGTTTTAACTGTTCCGAGTTTGTTTCGTCAAAGATGCACGGATTTGATGTTTTGACAGTTTGTTTGTGTATGTTGATGGTTTGCATATGGTATGATATGGTATGATTGAAGAATTACCTGCACCGGTCCATAGGTAGTTTGTGGAACTATTTGCAGGGTGTTAATACATCCCAGGTAGTCAGGAATGTGTCCGTTGCAATCTCTAAGATGCTGCCATTGATGCCCAAGAAGATGACTCGTTTCAGCCCTGGAGAGGCATGGTAAAAGGGGTCCGTGTGTTGTTGCTGGCTTGATGGGTTTGTTTGACACTTTTTATTTGTGGAAATTAAATGAAAATATAAATTAGTATGTATGTGTATTCCAATGTCTGGACTGGTTGCCTTCACATTCATAATTGAACGATATTCAACACGTCAATGACTTATGGTGGAACTGTTGTTTTCCAAAATGCCAAACTTTGGTCCATTGCCTATCGATGTTGCTGTACGAAAAAACACATGAGCAGCGTCATTTATTTTCGAAATAATGATATGCAGGATTTGGACACAAAACTTGGAAAATGGCACGGAACTGCAATCGCGGAAGCTCGCGGAAGGTTTTTTGTAATGTTTGTTTCGCGGAAGCTCGCGGAAGCAAATGCTATGTAGTCATTGTTTCTTGGATTTTCAAGCAACGTTGCTTTGTATCCTCTTTTGCATCCTCATCTTCTGAACAAGACCGTTGACCCTAGCAGCCCGACAAATGGATGCCAAAAAAGAAGCGCGACCAACAGGGACACAGGGCAATGAACCCCAGCAATTCAAGGCGCCCCCGTCTGTTATCCAAATGTTGTCAACAACGTCTCTTATATAACTGTCTTTAAAATGTGCTTCGCGGAAGCTAGCGTTGTGGTCGCGGAAACGATTTTGAAAATTTTCTTGCCGCGGAAGCTCGCGGAAGCGAGTTTTACACAAATGCTTTCGCGGAAGCTGCGGCTGTGATCGCGGAAACACTGCGGAAGCCCTCGCGGAACTTGAGGTTTGCGTCCAGCCGTTTTAAAAGGAATTTACGACACAGCTCACATGGGTTTTGTTTTCAGTTTTGGTTCATAGGACATCGGGATTCATAGAGCAGGCAGATGCACGCATTGTATCTTACAGACATTCGAAGGTTGCCGGGGCATTGCTGAGATTTGCCGTCAACCACATGGCAAGGTTACCTGAAAAATCCTCAACAGCTGCAGTGTTTTGCTTGAACAAATACCTGGACCATGTCGCCATGAAAGCTGGATGATGCTCAGAGATTACAATTGGATAACAACAGGCGATTTCAGTGTTTGCGTACCATTGTGCCAAAGCTACCCGAATCTGCTACGAGTTGATGATCTTACTGTTTGCACTCCTCCGTTTGCTGTGAAAGCTAGACATTTTCATGTGTCCCGAACTTCCATCGAGAAGAGTGGATCTACTAGGTATGTTGCTTCCACAATCAATTAATCCTTGCATTTCTTTGCTGGGCTGTGAGATTTGAGCCTGTTGCTTGTGGCAACCGGTGGTATCCAGTAGCCATGGCAACAGATGAAATCTCTTTGAAGAGCGTGCAGTACCAGGTGGATACAACCACCAGGACAGTCACTAGCAGGTCGACGTTTGGGAGTTCCATAGTCGATGATGACCACTACACATGCAATATTCCGAGCAAGAGTTATATATGAAAACACAAATGCGATAAGTATAGTATAGACTATGATGGTATATTATGTTTCTTTATGTATTTACATTTATTTAAATATGCATGCTGTACCTATTGTGTCTATTTGTCTCGTTTTACTTCAAATCGACAAACATCCATGACAAAAGCACTGCCGCTTGTCATTTTCTTGACACATTCGGACCTGTCTTGTTTCTGTTGATTAAACAATTAAACATGTTTGTTTCTCATTTGCGAGTTTGATGGGGTCATTGCATTTTTGAGAGTACACAAAAGTACAGACGATGAAACTCAAGTTACACTCTCTTAAAGGGTAAATGGTGCTAGTATCAAAGATCATAAACAACAACCAACAATAATCTCATGTATTATCCATGTCATAGCCACCTCTCAAACTTGCAAACTTTCAGTTTCACGGTATTTCACTCTTCACCCCCAACCAGACGTTAGGATTGCAACCATTTCCTTGGCACGTCCTAAACGGCTGAATGCCATTGATGATTACATGCCAGTGGAGATTGCCAAGTGTGTCGAGTTGGCAAATGTTCCTAAACGGCGATTTCCGTGAAGTTTCTTACGAAAAAATCATGTTGATGGCTGAAATCCGACGGTCACCAGTTGAGGGAAAGGTAGTTGAAATTCAGTTATTTACAAGGTTTTCTTTACATCCCAGGTGGTTGGGAATGGGATTTTTTCCATCAACAGTATCATCCAGAATTGGGGTTTTGGATATCGGATATATAGTTTTTTCATTTGTGCTTGGGGGACATGTTCAATGGGATTTTTTGTAGTCCAACATATTGAATATTGTAGACACGTAGTAGTGGAATGATGTTGAATGTACGGAAGTATACCACAGTTGAGTTGTTTCCGGGAAGGTGTATAAGTTATGTACTTTGCAGATATACTCTATATTATATATCATCATGCTCGCCAACGTTTTCTATGTTGGAATGTTTGTTGACTTACATGGACTTAGGCGAGATCCAACTAATTTGTTGTCAATGGGAGCTTACCTGCAGAGTATTCTTATGTTTTGCCTAGTTGCCGCATTGCTTTCAGTATTTGTCTTGTTGTTGTTGTCGTTGTCATTGTGGTTGTCGTTGTGGTTGTTGTTGTTGTTGTTGTTGTTGTTGTTGTTGTTGTTGTTGTTGTTGTTGTTGTTGTTGTTGTTGTTGTTGTTGTTGTTGTTTTGTGTTAGCAGTAGCAGTAGCAACAACAACAACAACAGCAGCAGCAACAACAACAGCAGCAACAACAACAACAATCTGCCCATTTGCCAGCCGCTTGAGTGTTGGTGTTGTTTTGTCTGCAGGTATTTGTGGCCACTTTTATATAATGTCACTCGGGTGAACGTTATTCCGCTGAGGCGGATGATCGGGTGCATGTAATCATCCTACAGGGACAAGGACGGGCCTTTTGCGCTGGGTACCTTTGCTTTTACATGCTTCACTGATGATTCCTCGGAGTGAAAGGGAATGATTATACACCAGAATTGGCATGTTGCAAAACTACCAAGCTTCAAGAATACTCGTAAAACTGGTAGTTAGCTTAGCTAGATGGTATATTCTACGATGAGGAATAGATTGAATTTCTTTTGCAGCAAATCACATGGAAGTTTCTGCCACTTGCCTCCACCGAAAATGTTGTATTTCTGGCTGAACATGAGCCATGGGAACGGCCACACAAGGTACGACCTGAAGGAATATTCGGAAGGATCGCCTGTAGGCAACTTGGTGGAAGATGATCCAAAAGTGATGTGACAATTGGACTACCAGCATCAACGCTTCAATTTGTCCTGGATGTTTGTGTTTCTGATTATTGATACTGGATCATAGATCACAACAAAGTGTTCAGAGTTAAGATTCACATGTTGTTGCACACATTTGTTGTAGTTGTGGTTGCCTTCTTGACACTTGCTGGGTAGAAAGTCGTTTGAGACAATTCATCAAACATAACCTTCCCCTGGCCCAGGTGAAGGTTCTCCGAATCAATCTATGCCTTGGGATCCCACTGTGGATTTTCAGTTCATGTGGGCGAATACGCAAGATTTCATGCATCTTGGTGTAGTTGGGGCAGTGCAAGTTCCTTCCAAACGTGTTCGTTTAATGTAGGACTTATTTGAATCAACATGAGAGTTAGCAACACACCAAATGGTGAGGAATGCGAATTTCCGCATGTGAAAAATCTTGGGTTTTGAAGTTCGAGGACTTGAAATTTCCGAAGATGAAAGTGTTTGACCTTGCTGTACAGTGTACAGTGTACAAGTGTTTGTTGAGATTGCTGAGAAGCCACTGAGACTTGTGCCATCAATAAAGCGGACCATTGGCTGACTCCCTAAAGAATCGGACATATTGCGTGGATATCATGGTAGCCATATTACATGTCTTACTTTTCTTTTCATAATCTGAAGCACAAGGCTGCCTTAGGATTTTCATGGATTTTCATCATAAAACTGCATATTCCTGAAACTCCTTCAAAACACGTGGTTAAAAAGGCCATCTCAAGTTGCAGCGGATGGCACATGGTTTTTTCTTTTCGCGATCGGAGTTCCAGGTCTTTGTTCCGCTCCTTTAAGCCCACAATTTGCAAAGTGCAGGGCTTTGCGGTGGCTAAGCTTTTCCAAAACATGCAGGGGGCAGGGAGTAAGAAAATGATGGAGAAATGATGGAAATAGCAGGAGGGTGATTATCTCTAGATGAGATTGGATTGTGTTGTGATTAGAGAATGGCTAAGAAGTCAAACACCATCCAGGGTAAACGCAATTCTTAGTTTTGATTAATCATTGGGAAATCTGGAAACGTTTCGGGAGAATTTATAAACGGCCCACCATCATTGTGGCCATAGCTACGGGTTCAGCTTTGCACAGAAGGATGGGGGAACAGTCCACAATGGGGTGTCAAATTGCACCTCTTCCTCAAAAAAAGCCTTCAAATGCCAAGATTCTACTAAAAGGTCCAAACTGTACAAGTACAGTTGCAAACTGGATATGTTCTTTTATGGTTCCATATTGTGCAATCAGAAAAATCCAAAGCTTATGCCTTCATTCGACACATCTCCCCATTCCCTTGAGGTAGCCGGCGGAAGTGACATTGCGCTGTGTTGTGACATGGTGGTAATGGCGGAGGACGAGGGAGATGCAGCGAAACCATCCGAAACCCAACACAGTTGAGAAAGTGAAATGCTGGGCCTCAAGATGTGTTTCAAATAAAAGTTTTTGATCGTAACAAGCGTGATCAGATTTGAGTGCTTAAAAAAGCAACCTTGGACGACAGTGCATTCTTTGTTTTGGTGTCAGGTCAGGAACCTGTCTATTTGTTATTGGGTTTTTAACAGACACTATCACCACAAAGTGATCACCAAATTGATAGATTGATTTTATTTCTACATATATATATATAAATTATTTTGCATATCATATATACATATCATCACATGGATTATCAGATGCCGTCAAATACCCATTGAATATTGCCCACCAAACTTTTCACCTTCACCCTTCAACCAATCAAAACACAGAATGCTCCAAGTCGAACCATTGGAGGATGCCCAGATTGGATATCCTCCAGCACGTGTCTGGGGCTGTCCTACCACGGCCATGTGGAACTATAGACTCGGTCCAGAAAAAGCCAAGAGGATGTTACTGACGGGCGTAACTTGGTTTGAGCTATATATAGTATTTATATATATATATATTATTATTAATGTACTATTTATGTACATATATTATCTATACATAGTAGCATGTAGTATTTTTATTGCAATAATGCACTGAAAGTGTCGCTGTGAAAGTGCGATAACAAACCAAATCGTTTAAGTGATTTGATTTCCTGAAATTTGCAACGCATGCAAACTTAAGGTGTTATTTGCAGTCGTGACGATATCAAATGTATTTTCCTTCAGCAGTGCCAACAAAGATCAAATTCCACTTTCTTTTGTTTGATATTTGTTTGGAACATGTTGTAAAGATGAGAACATCCCATGTGAGACTGTGTAAGCAATGCTCAGCATTGGCAGAATCAAGAATAACATATCAATCAGTTTGCATATACTTTTCAGTGTTTTGCCCGAAACATCGTGAGTTGTTTGGATTGGACATGGTTCCATGTTCTTGTTTCTGATTAGGATTTGATCAATGGCGTGGAAGCAGCGTCCATGGGATTAGTTTTGAAAGCTGTACCTGCAGAACAGTCACTCTGCAACAGGGGCGATTCATTTGGAAACGGTATGGCGGACTTGGTGTGAGGATGTACTTAAAGGCATGCTGTGTAACTATATCCATCTTATTGATGATTTGATTCCCCTACTTATGATGACAATGATGCTTGAATCATATATTTACCTAGACTTGCAGGACTTGCACAATTTCTATCCTTTGCAAACACGGGTAGGGACATTGACTGTATGGACTGGATGACCCTTGACAAGCGCGAAAAAACTCCTACACAATGCACTGCTTCGGTTGGTTTTGCACACGTGTTTGTACATGTTTTTTCATTTTTACAATGTCATTATTTTTCATATGTGGTCCAATTATGCAAGATTTGATAGTCACGGACCTTTTTTCTAAAAGAAACATCGTTATGTCCATGGAGTGTGATTTTGTTTAGCGCCTTGATCTTTGTTTCTCCCATTTGTTTGCTTTTGATATTTCACAGTGTCCAATGGACTTGAAGGTTGGATGCGGAAGTTTTGCAGCTGGCACAAAGGATGTCCAGCATTCCTCGGAATCAGCTGATGATGCAGAAGATGGTTCCCTGGCATTTTCAAAAAACTGTTTCAGACCGATGTGGCCAATATTATTGTCCCAGATGCTGCACCAAATGTAACCATTTTGCACAAGTAGATATTCGATGTGCTAAGCATATAAGATTTGTTTTGCAACACCAATTTCATATCAATCTTGGGCGATTCACTCCTACGGACAAATTGATTGTATAAGACTTCCGCTGTTTTTTTTTTTCATAGGGCTAAAACCGAGACCGCCTGTATTTTATGCATCCTTCTTAAGCCCCTATGATTGTATATGGTTCTGTTGGGCTTTGGGCAGTTGGTATGGGAAGAACATTTAGAGATTCAGCTGAAGAGATCATGGAACTCACTTGCCAGAAGAAAGGTTGATATGTTGACGACAGTGTACATGTACCATCCCCACTCACTCCTACATGTTACCAGTGTTTTTGGACACTTTTTTCCAACAGGAGTGATATGTTGCAGACCTTTTGAAGTTGCTTTTTGTTGAATTGATCAATGAGTGGATGGATGGATGGATGGATGGATGGATGGATGGATGGATGGATGGATGTTTCAACATTCTGCCTTCAGATGGCAAGTCTTTGGACTAAGCTTGGCTGAAGAGGTGATCAATCAAAGCATTGAAGCATCGATGATGGCCACGCAACGTGGCTCAGCAGCATTGATCTACCATGGACATGTTGAAAGATGCACGGCTGTTTGTGTGTTCACTTTTGGGAGGGCATCCTAAGTCAATTTAAGTTCATGTCTATATGATATTATCATATTATATTATTAATATTCAAATTCAATACGTCTTCATATTTCTAATATCTACATCTGACCTTTGTGGTTTCGGTGGGGATGATTAAAGTACAAGCTCACTACAAGGCTTTTAAGCGATGCCTGGATATTTGAGAAGTTTCGGTTGCGGATGCTGCCGGTTGATTTGTCCACAAACAACTGTGCCTCAAATCATGATTCGATCCCACGACGTAATATAGACATATGGCAATCATGGTCATGGTTTTACATTGTCACAACCTTGAATTGATGTGTCCAACATGGATTGTTACTTGTTTGGAGGATACATCATGACAAAAATAGATCTTTGGTGCTTCATATGTTTAGTGGTGACGGCCTTGGTGTGCTGTTGTGCCCCCGGGCCCTTGTTGAACTGCGAAAATGGGGTGGCCACAAAGCTGATTCACATTTTGGGGACTTGGAGATTTGAGTGAAACATGATGAATTTCACCCAGGTTTCTTGAAGGTGTTGCAGATTGCTGCTGTTTTTGTGGCAATGCTAACGAAAGATTTTTAGTAAAAAGATGGAGGCAAAACGGCCAACAAATATGGAAACAACTTATGTGAGGCCACATGTTTATATTTCAGGTGCCAACATGTTTTCTTGGTCCATTTTTGGTCCACTTCCATGTCGGGCTGCCTGGCCTTTGCCACACAAATGCCCAGAGGCTTAGCCACCTTCTTCGATGGTGTCACACGCCATTCGCCTGAAGGTGGCGCCAGATGGTGGATGTGGGGTTTGTGGGGATAGCAGGAAATGAAGAGTAGAGGAATGTTTGGGTTTTACGTTTATTTTCACAACAACTTGGGGAGATGAACTGATTTGATGCAAAATGTTCAACTGGACTGCAAGCAGCTTTGAAGATGAATCTTGTTGCCGACATCAAACGTCACACGCATGATCCGCTTTTTAAGAATGAATGTACAATAAGTCCTGAACTGCATGCTTGGCCACATGTTTTGTACAATAAGCATTCTCCCCAAATGTCCATGTCCGTTTCAAATAAGGGATACGAAGTGGGAGTGAGTACAGCCATAATGATCATGATGGGTATTTGATATCCTGCTCAAATCGGAACTCATTATTTACCCTCTATCATTTCTCAAACCCTCCAATGCCAAACCCTTCCCAAAAAGTTCAACCACCAACTAGATCCCCTATATACCAATAAAACAACCTATAAGATTTCTATACATCCCCTATAAATCCACCCAAAAACCCTATAAACCCTCCAATGAAAAAAACCCTTCCCCCAAAAAATCCCTCCCAACAAGTCAATCATAACGTTTTTTTTTTTCACCTTCCCCTCCATGTGGGTGTTTCCAAAAATAGGGGTACCCCAAAATGGATGGTGAAAATAATGGAAAACCCTATGAAAATGAATGATTTGGGGGTGTACCACCATTTAAGGAAACATCCATGTGAAAACCCTCCGTTTTGTTTTGCAGGACTCTGGTTCAAAGCTCGGGCCGAAGCAGTTGGCTTCCCTAAAGCCGTCCGCGAACGGGACGGCGGCCATTTCGTGGCCCGGGAGGTGGCAAAGTCCACCCTGAAACGTCCAAAGGCACGGCTGTGAGGAACGCATTTAGCGCTTGAAGACCAAAAAAAACATGGAGAACTTGAGGTGATTTGTGGATGACAATTTGTGGATTGGAGGGGTGAGAAATTGATATAATTCATTGTGTGTGTGTTTGATATATGGATAGGTGGATTTATAAATGGGTTTGAATTATGTTTGATTGTTTTTTTTTGGGGGGGGGTTCGGTTAAAACTTATGTTTTAAGTTTTTCTTTGGCATTTTCAAGGCTTGGGGGTGAATTGCTATAGATCAACAGTTTTAAAGATATCCAACCTACTTGGGGAACTTGTGCCATATTAATATGTTTTTCCTGCTACAGGGCAATTATTTGCGGAGGGTTCAGAGCTTAGCAAAGTCAAAAAACATCCTATCGCTGATTCACCATCTTGAGATTGGTACTTTTTTCTCCGAGGAGAGGGCTTCAAATTCGATGGAAACTGGTGATAAATAGTGTTCAGTCAGGAAAAGTCAGATTTGTTTTCTCTCCCTTTTTGGCGACTCGGTGGGGTATAAGAGCTGAGCCATACTGTTGATGGACAAAATCCTGCACCAGTTAATAGGTAGTTTATCCCATTATTTACAAGATTTTATACATACCAGCCGGTGCAGGATTTCGTCCATCAACAGTATGAGTGTGATGTTAAAATATCCTACTGGAGAATTTGTTTAGCCCATTTTCCCTACTAAATTATCCAAGCAAATGAGCAATTGGTGTATGGGTGGTTCATACTAGCCAGTTGTTGACACTGTTGATGGCTGAAATCCTGCTAACCAGTTGAGGTTAGTAGTTTATCCCATTATTTACAAGGTTCACACATCCCGGGTGGTGCAGGATTTCTTTCATCAACAGCGGTATGTCAGCAGGTATTTGGTAAAGAATATGATTTTTAAACACTGGCTCCTTGGTGATCCCAGGCGCCCGACGCCATTGAAGCTGCCATGCCATGCATTGCAGCATTTGTAGGTCACCGGTCGGATTTCACTTGGGAAGCAGCAATGCATATATGTACTATTGATCTAGCAGGGGGACACTGAAAGATATCTAGATGTATGTAGATCATACTATAGTTTGATTTCCTGCGCCCCCAAACCTATCCTGTTCCATGAGATTCGTTGATAGCGGTACTTACAGCTGTATAAGGCTAGATTCATCAAACAAGAAGGTTGGCATTTGCCATGAATGCCATAGGCGATCATTCGTTTGAGGCCATCTCCAGGTGATATGTCTCAGAAGTGACATGTCCAAAATCTATGAAGGTAGTGTTACAAGCATTATTTGGGAGTCCAAATCTTATGATGGTTGTCAATCACTTTGATAATATGGGGATTTTTCAGATTTCAAGATGGCCAAGTGTTTTAAGGGGGAAAACTCTGAAGGATTTCATGGAGGTGGACTCAACATGCCAATGACAGGTCGAGTACCAACAGCCATTTCTACAAACCGAAAGGCCCACGCGCCACGCCCATGTTTTTTTTTAAAATATGACCAAGGTAATGAACTTCCTTGGTACGTTGCTAGTTGGGAAATGCCGAAAAAATGTGTGTAAAAGTTGAGGGTTTTGTTGCCAGTTTTTTTCCTGCTGAAAGTTTTAACATCAAATCTCTGGCAGATGGGTGGTAGAAACCATGATTTGGGGGCCTTATCCATTTTTGAGACGACCTCTTGAATGGTCCATGTAAGGATGGCACTTGCATCTACTTCCTTGGTTTCGAAGTTTATTTCCTAATTCTTGCAAGTACCCTCCCTGAAACTAAGAGCTCCCACCTGAAAATGGATGGTTGGAATTTGGGACACGATTGTTTCCTTTTGGGCTGCTTTTTTTTCAGGGGCGAACTGTTCGTTTCAGGGAGTGTACCTTTGCCCCATGTCACTCAAAGCAGGTAAGGAACAAAGACTTCCTGGACCTTTGAGCAACGAAGTGGTGAGAGAGCGTCCAATGATGTGACAGATAAACGTGTCTTCACGTTTGTTGTTAACGTTTCACATTTGAAAAGGAACAGTTGCTAGGAAAAACGTTCAACAAATTCTGATGAACTTTGTGTAAATCACTGCTGATCTATCGTGTGAAACACATTTAACATGAGATAAGAAGATGTTAAGGCTGGAAACAGCTTGGCAGGATAAACAGTGTGTTGCTTTGCTGGGTGGGGAGATTCCACTTCAAGGTTGAAAGCTTTTGTTCGGCCGACAGACATATCAATCTGCCAATCCCAAGGATCCAGGTATGTCCTAAGAAAGGCATTACCCCTATATTCCTATTCTGGGGATGGGATTGAGACCATCAATCGTATTCTAGGGAGGGGTCTGGATTCTCTGGGAATGTATATCGTGTGTATGGATGTGTATGGTGTATTTACACTGGATTATGGGGCATTTAAACGGAACCATTTATGAGCGAACATACCCGACATGTATGCTATGGGTAGGAAGTGCCAGCATGTTGTCTACAATGAAGTATATCTAAAGGGTGCGGCTCGTTGCATGTCTTTCTGCTTGAAAGTGTTTGAAGTTTCGGGCGAAAACAACTATTAGGAAGGGTGCTGAATGTGTACGATTTCATGCCTGGTCATGGACTTGAGCATGGATACAAGTTGAAGGATTCAAATATACTAGTAGATGGACAGTGTTAACAAGACACTAGCCTCATATAGCCTTGAAAGACATGTTGGTACTGGACGGTACTGGTACGTTGGCTAGTGCAGATGTTAACTTTCATCAGGTGAGCAATCGTGTCAGTTTGCGAGTCATGTACTCTGAAGACATCCAAAGATGCACTAGGAAATACTTGGAACACATGTTCATATAAAGTGCCCCATCCAACATATCACTCCAAATTTGTATTGTGCCTCTCCCAATTGTCCACCTAAGACGAGTGAAGCCAGCGCAAAAAAAGCTTCAGGGAATTTAAGATTTGGGGGATGGTAGTTGTCTAGGTGGTTTTCGTTCGCATGTTTGTTTCGATGCTCACCCCGGAAACTTAAGGGAAAGATATTCAATTTGAGGAACTTGTTGTGAAACATTATGCATGGTTCAACCACCACTTACACTCCGGAAAACTAACATAGCAATGGAAAATGGACCCTTTGAAGATGTATCTCCTATTGAAAATGGTGGATTTCAATTGCCATGTTAGTTCAACCAGCACCTATAGAGTTCATTGAACCTACACGCACAATCCCGCAATCTACAGGACCTGCGGTGAGCAGTGAGTAGTGGTTGTCTCCAACAGGGACCTCTAGTGACGATACCCTCAACATAGATCCTCCTCACAAGGTAGTGAGGCTGACTAGGCTTCCAAGCCTTGGGAGGATCTCCATGTTGAGTCATGAAGAGTGCAAGTGAATCCCAAGCTGCTGTCAGACATGGACTCGGACATGGATGCTGTGCCAAAAAAACATCAGCATCAGAAGTGGTAGTTGGATCTATGCCTTTGAAACTGCCACTATCACTACATGAAACCCCAACTACACTGGCGGATTAGATCCTCTCACAGCAGATTTAGATCCCTGACATGTAATTGCCAGTGGCACACAATAGATTTTCTAGCAAACCGTGCTTGTATGAAATATGCAAAATATCTAGACTCTATATAAATACAGTATTCTGATGTATTCTGCCAAGCCCATGTCATGTCGACAGAGAGTTTGGCTGCATGCTATTTATTAGATTTCCGGAGCTGTCGCTGAAGAGTGTCGTGATTCATGTGAAATTTGATAACTGATAGTTTCTGTGCAATCCCAGCTCGCCGCACCTGACCTTTCAAAGTCAATGGTCGGCTTAAATTATATAAGTAATTAAACATCCTCCAAAATGTGGTGGATGAATTGCAGCATAAACCACCCAGATGTTTTATATTGTTTTACCCTTCTTTTGGCGTTTTTCGGCCTGTTCAGCTTGATTATATCCAAACCCCACAAGATAGGGTCTATGATTAGAGAAGTGTATGCAATGATGAGAGATTTCAGAACATTGATTTAAAAAGAAATGAGGCTAGACTTGCCATGTAAGAAAGTTTGGTTATATATGAGGTTTGAGGGATGCATATGGAGTTGGTGGGATATATCAGTTAGGAGAATCTCTGGGAAGCGACCTGTTGCAGGAAGTATTTCAATATTATGCAGCAGTGTGTTTTCGTTCAAAAGGGTGGTCAAAAGGCACTTTGTAATGCAGAATTTTTAAATGCCCAGTTGGAACTTTGTTTCGGGATGTGCCTCCTATGTTGGACTGATTGCGTAGTGAATGCAAGTCGACCATCAATGGTAACAAAAGATATATTTTCAACACAGTCACTGACATCAGTTCATATAAGCTAGTAGGAATCGACATTATGTATCATTCTGGTGTTTTTTTTGCTGTTTTGGTTAAGTCAAACTTATTGCGTTTTGTTTTTCAACTCCCTACACCTTTGTAGACTGAATCCAACCATCCGTATGGGACTCATCTCATCGAGTGCTCCGTCTTTCCCCGAACTTAGCAGGGGAAAAATTGGGCTGCCAAAGAGGCGTTGATTCGGCACAGCAGCCTACCCAAAAAGGAAAAGGTGATGTGGCGTCCGACAAGTTGACATTGACTGTTTTTTTTGTTGGATTGGAAAGCAAATTTTTGGGGTATCGGAAGAAAAATGGATTGTTTCTTGGATTTTCTTTGAAACCAAAGGATTTTGAGCTATCAGTAGATTTCCAAGCACAGTACAAGTGTAGCTAAGCATTGATTAGGAAAAGTTGGCTTGGAGCCACAAAATAGCAAGTTTCAGTGTAACAGGAGAGATAGTGGTGGTCGAAATATCTTAGCAGCCTGTATCTACTTGTAAAAAGCTTGCATTTATACATCCATCACAATGAATTTCATTTGCTTTTCCTGACATTGGGCTTTCATTTCAGTATTGCAGATGTATGTCCCGCACTCCGCAGTGGACCAGTACTATGGTATTTTCAGCCAAGTTGTAACCTGAGTTTGTCAGTTGAATCCCAAGTGATGTTGGTATTTTAATCCAAAATTTCAAGCACTGGACCCTGACTTAACAGTATGCAAAATCACGGAGCACAGCAAGCCATGTTTATAGCAGCAATTACTTTTGGTTTGCAGAGTGACATGGGCATCCTGGTACACATTGTTCCTAAGACTTATCCTGAGAGTCTTTTGAAGAGGCCATGATTCGAAACCACCAAGTATCATCCATTGATCCATTGCACGTGATGCTCCTTGGAAAAGCCGTTGCTCCATGTCCAGCACTTCAAGAAAGTGTTCGAGATGGAGGCTGAGATAGAAATGGGAGGTTCTCTCAGGAAGTTTATGATGAAGGGCCAAGACAAAGACATTGTCTAGGTGGTGGATTCAAAATATGTTTTTATTTTCACCCCTACCTGGGGAAGGTTCCCATTTTGACTACTATTTTTCAGATGGGTTGAAACCACCAACCAGAAGACATTGTAGTTGTTATTGTTTTTATCGACTTTGATTATTTTCAATGACTACTTTTGAGTTGGGACAACCGTTGGGACTTGCTGCAAGTGAGGCCCCATTGAGATTTGGTCCACCCAGTCCTACAGGTGTTGTTTTAATGACACCTTGAGGAAAAGCTGTGAAATGATCAGATATCATCAGATATTGCCCATAGAAAACGCTCAAAGGTGGTTGAGTAATGTCGATTTTTGGCCAAATTATCCAAATTGCTGAACACATCTGGTTTAAGAATGATATGAATGATTATAGTTTGCACATAGTCATTGTGTCAACTTGTGCCCATTTCTTGTGCGTGAAAAAAAACCTCTCATTCGCTGGCGAATATGGGAGGCTTTTGGTGGATTTCCCATCGCTCCCCGTTGAGCTGTAGCAACAGGCAGTCCCGCGGGGCCACACTAAAAAGCCCCCCCTTCATGCGGTAAGAAGGGAGGTGGTCATAAGAACGTGAACGTAGGTAAAACCCTGAGATGAACGCAAGTAAAACCCTGATGATCAACTGTTGATTATCATTGATATTTTCACCGGTTTGAAAGCACCGCTGTATACCTTACTATATTATGTATGATACATATAGGATATGATTTGACAATGTTGGGACCACATGTTTTGACTTTTGTTTGGCTATGTGCAGAAGCTGAAGATTTTGTTCCTTCGCAGTCAAACTACTGTACGTCAAACTTACAAACGCATGACAACGCTTGTAGAATCATTTGTGTTTCTTTGGGTCGTAGGATAGTTTGGAATGTTTCAGTATTTACTGCAAGTTTATCACAAAGTTTACCTAAAGTCTCATTGGTGATATCATGTGACATGCGATGTTTTGATATGTTTTGTGCGGATTGCTGACGATTATTGGGTTCTGTTCAGATGCAAACTGTGCAAAAGGTGATGTCAAGATCATTGTGATTGGCATGTATCATATTATATGATTATATGATGTTTCAGTATCATCAGCATATTTTTATCGACAATTTTGTTGTTGTCATAGTCCGTATCGTCATCATCATCATCATCATCATCATCATCATCAGAAATCATCATCATCATCATCATCATCATCATCATCATCATCATCATCATCATCATCAGAAATCATCGTCGTCGTTCCCACCATTTCCATCAATATTATCAAAATCATTCCCATCCCAGCTGCGTTTGTCCAGGTTTAAATCGAGTGAAAGGGTAGCTTTGATTGTGAGTGGGCAACTTGGACAGCACATGGTAACTTGCTTAGATGCGATGCCGAGCAATGATATGTGATTTATGTATTCACTGGTTCAAGCCTTTGGATGATATGACATAGAATTCGAGTACTAGGATGCGGGTTTCTCCAGAACTGGTACCAGTGAATAGTAACTTTTTTTTCAATGACCTCAACATTTCCATTCGGAAGTCACGTAAGTAGACATGCCATGTAAAATTAAGATGCTTCTTCTACTCCCCACGGAACGCGATTGCGATGCTTCAAATTTGTTGGCAAAAGGGTCAGAGTCCAGTGTCAGTTGAATATTCCATATTTTCTGAGTATATATAAATATAGATATTTGTATCACCCCTACCTTGGTAGATCATTTTTTTGGGGGGAGTAGGTATCCGAAAGTCATTTCTCAAAATATGTTTTTTTGCATCGTTCACATATATAGAGTTCTGATGTTTCAAAATCATGTTGGTCGCATGTTTTATTTGGGAACTTCCAACCCTTCAAAATTCATAACCGCTAACCCCCAAAAAACTGAGGGTCTTTACTAATAACAACTTAGGAGTACCAGCCCCCTGAAATCATTTCATGTTTTTGAAATGATTTCAAGGTCCTTGCGCTATTTTTTGGAAAGTAGTTCATGACATACAAAGTCATTTTTTTGAAATGATTTTCAGGTCCCAGAACTCCTGCTGAAATGATTTCAGGGTGGGGGTCAGTGATTGCCGAAATGATTCCAGGGTACTGGTATGGGAAGTAAATGTTGGAAAAATGATTTCAAGGGGTTGGGATTCCAGACCACCCTAAGATCATTTCAAAAATGGCTTTAAGGGGGGCAGGTGTTCAACCCCCAGAGTGTTGGGGTGATATATTTATCATTTTGAATTGTTGAAGAATAGATAAATTGATACTGACTTCCACCCAGTCACTAATCATGTTTTTCCTCCCAGTTGTGGTTAGTTGGATGTTCACCGGCCAGGCTGATTTGTTTCAGACGCGCGAATGGTCGATGCCGGCGACAGGTCGGGAGTGACTCGGGAGGGTGGCAACTCAAAATGCAGGGAATCATCGCGTAGCGTGTGAAATTATGGTTGTTAGGTAAAATGACATGATGATACAGAATTCTTCATGATGGATTATGTGGGTTTTTGTACATTGGATTGGAGCAACATGGGTGTGGAGGCAGTAGGGTACTGTTGATGGCTGAAATCCGGCCAACCAGTTGAGATATATGTAGTTTAGCCCATCATTTTTTAAGGTTTAATTTATACATCCCAGGTGGTTGTTTGGGGTTTCTTCCATCAACAGTATGATGATACAGAATTCTTCATACAGTCTATATTGTAACCCTACTTATTGCTAGCATTCCTATTTAGATATTTGCATAACCAATGAACAGATGAGAAAGGATGGAAACATGCAGAAGGAGAACCCGTGAGTCCAAAGTAAAGGGTCCCACAATAAAATACAAAACACCAGAACTCTGAATGAAGCTTTAAGTGCTGGGATTATTGATCAACCAGACAGGTTGGTCTGATCTTCAATGCAATACTGAATGACTGGCCTGTGTGTGTGGTGCAGTCGGGATTCAAAAATGTTCCGTAGTACATACATATATGGAACCCCAAAATGGATGGTTTATAATGGAAAATCCTATTAAAATGGATGATTTGGGGGTACCACCATTTTCGGAAACATCCATATACCAAATGTTTTGACCTTTTCTGGAGTCCAAATTCATCCAATCTACTATTTTGTGTCTATATTTGATGATATGATAATTTTCAAATCTGCATCATCAATGCATCTGCGACCTCTGTAAGTTAAAGGACCTCTCCAAACAAAGGCAATCCCCCGGTATTTTCTAGGCTGTGATATTGGGGGAGCTAAGGAGCTAGGGGTGATCTATTTCCCTACTAGTTGGGGAGCTAAAGAGCCCCAGAATCTTCCAAATCACAGGGTATTTTTTCAATGAAATTTATGAATTCCCTTTTCCTTACCTGAACAATGATTAACACTTGCAGAATGGTTGCTTCCTTTTCGGATCATTCAAATACTGTTGATGTCTGAAATCCTGCACCACCTGGGAGGTAAAAAACCTTGTAAATAACGGGATAAACTACCTTTTCCTCAAATGGTTGTCCGGATTTCTTCCATCAACAGTACAGTGATGATTTGTCAATCTGAAGTTTCAGGATATCAATCGCGTGAAAAACCCTGCGAGAGGCGGTGCCTGGGACCAGCAATTTGCCAGTGGAAGAGATCTTGGACGACTTACGAAGTGCCAGGGGACACAGCGGTCATAGGAGCATAGTGCAGGAACTGAACAAATGAGAAGGTAAATTGCACTTAAAAGAGCTAGAGCTACCCACATGTTGTTGAATACATGTAATTACATAGAAGGAGTTCACATAATTTCCTGTACACAGTACATGTTTTTGATTTTGATTTGATACATCTTGTAGAGATGTTGAGGCAACTTCCTTATTCTTTGTCAAGCAGGTGTCACGAGTACAAATTATTTTACTCTCATTTGTCAAACACAGTTTGTTGTTGTCAGATAATTTTTGGCCTCTTCCTCAGATGTGGTACGGACAGATGTACTCAGCATGTTCATTCAGCTCATTGTTTTACCTATTCGCAGTGTAAAACATGTTGACATCATTGAGGAAGAGAAGGATGCTGTTCATGGTGATTTTTCCATCTATTCCAAGGTGAAGATGTGTTTGTTTTAAAGGTTTTAATGGTCTCTACATGCCAGTTCAGTTCAGTACTGTATTCAGAAACTTGTTTTTTTTCACTATATAGTCATCCTAATTCCAACAATACTGTCATGAGCTTCATTTTTGCAACACGTGTTTACTGTGGAATTGTAGTAGTATGTCGTAATGTGACACTGTAGGGCATGAGTCAAAACGCATCACTGATATCAAACCATCCATGGTAGGATTTGAAGATGAACAGCTTTATAGCTGCCTCAAGTCTTGCCAGACATATCACATTTCATGTCTCTATTTCAAACTATCATGTCTCTTTTTTTAAATCAAAATCAAAGATGTTGATCGTATCTGGAACATGTTCATCTCAAACAAGACATGGTGATGTTCAGGTTTTTGCTAAACCGATCAACCTTTCCGTTCCAAGTTCGGCAAGGCTTTGAGACAACCTCCACATGCAGCTGTAGTGGTTTGGTGGCCCAAATTGGAGTAGCAGCGGGTCCTTGGATTGGATTTGGGAAGGTATCGGACCGGTACCTTGGAGAAACTTTGTCCATCTCTACCTGAGAGTCAAAATTTGATGGAAAAAAGCAGTTAGAAGGTAAGTTAGTAAAGGGCCCATATAAACCAATACACAGGAACTATGCCATTTACTTTTTACTTACTGTAATTGTATTCAAAAGTAAAGGTGGATGGAACAACTCAATGAGGCTATTATTAAAGTGGGACCATTTTGATCCATTTTGATCGAACCTGCTGAAGGAATGGGGTTTTTGCTTAGAAGCCAGAGGGCACAAAACTGCCAGATGACGAAGATTAGTGCACGGAGTGCAGCCGTTCGACTCACCCAATTTGTTGGGCTCCTTTTTGGAGACGTCTCCTCAGAATGAAAAAAGGACAATTGATTGGTGGAATCGTCCAACATAAGCGGGAACATTTCATGTTGGTGACATATGATATTACACTTCCACCCCGGAAACTTTAGCATGGAACCTGAGAATACACCCCGAAAGGAAGAGGAAAATCATCTGAACCAAACCATTATTTGCTGGTTCAATGTTAATCTCCGGGTGTTTTTTGTACTTTTGGATGTTTGTTTGTTCCATTCGTTGCAGTTTGGATCAAACTGATGCGACTGACTGGGTGACACGTCCTCATGTGTTGACACTTGACACTTTGGGCATTTTAAACCAGTGTGACCGCGTGAATGTGCTGTTTTGTTGTATCAACTTCTTTAATCACACGGCATGAATCAATGAAGCAACAATTACTGATGAGAATCATCAAATGTAAGCCTCAGAGGTGGAAATGTCATTCACATCTCGCACCAAATTTTTATGGGCGCTTTTTTGCAGTTCCAAAGTGTGTTGGAAATATGTTTTGTTGCAGACTTGATCATGATTTTTGTTTCCTCATGACTCTTTCCAATGTTTCTTGTGCCTTTGCTGGTCCTGCTGGCACAGGCGGGGTAAAAAAGGGTCCTTTTTTGAGGGAAAAAAAAACCTCTTGCCAAAAGGGGTTGGAAAGATAAGCTACCTGGTGTAACATAAGGCATGGTAACAATGGGTTAAAGGCTAGGCTACGTTGGTGATTGAGGGTTTACTATGTATCTATGCGCTTCTCTACATGTTGTGGCCGCTTCGCGGGTTCGTAACCATCATAACGCTTTGGGACTGCAGATTTAGGGTTTCTACACTTTCAATTGAACATCATTTTTGTTGGAAGTCCGCAATTCTATCGACATTCATGTCAGTCGCCAAGCATTCTGCTAATTTGTTGCTTGTTGTTGTTGTTGTTGTTGTTGTTGTTGTTGCTGCATGTGTTGTTGTCCAGTTTTCTCACCTTCTCAGTTGTATGTGGCTCGGGGTCACCCAGTCAGCTCTGGCTACAAGAGTCGTTGAAGAGATGTCAAGGTTTAGCAGCATTTTATTGTGAATGTTGGCATGTGTTTCTTCTTGTTGGAGAATGATCCCGCTTCATCTTTGAGCCAACCGCCTTTCGTACCAGGCGTTTGGCCGAAAAGTCCCGCAGGGTGGAGAGGTGCAATTTCGCCGTTGGTGGGGGAACCTCAGGTAGTTCGCCAGAAGGTTGCTGAGAAGTTTTCACTTTACACCCTGCGAAAACTAAGATGACTGGCTGGAAAATCCACCATGAATGAAGATGTATTTCCACTGACAATGGGAGGTTTTCCAGCCAGTCATGTTAGTTTTCAGAGGTGTACTGGTTTCAATTGTCAATGCGTTTTTTTGTTTGCAACCTGTACAAAAATGTGTTGTTCTTTTCCAACTCTGGAGAATCCTCCCAAAACTGACCTTGACATTGGAAGATTTCACCAATCAGTTTTTGTTCATCAATGTATCTTTGCCAAAACCGACATCAGTTTTTTCTCATCAACGTATCTTTGCCAAAACAATCCTGCCCTAAGAATCCCGACCCCTCAAACATGGCTATTTTGAGGACCCTTTGCCCTTTGCGTAATACAGGTTCGTTCACCCTTCCAGGAAGGAGGGTCCTTGGGGAGTCTTAGGGTGGAAACAATTTGCGAATTCCAAACCGATCAACTCTTGGAAGTTCAAAGTCCTGGGAATGTTGGGATATACCATAGATCTGGGCAATTCATAATGTCGTTTCCAGCCGAGTAGTCACCCCAGTGCCGGTAGGCCGAAAAGTTTTCAGGAATCCGGGTACCCAAAAATGCCCTTAAAACAATCAGGTTAAGGATTTGATAAATAGATTGCCCAGATAGATAAGCTAAGCACTTACCAGCCGATCAGCTTGTGGAGGATTTCAGTCCATTGACCAAAATGCATGTCATTGAGGGCAGCAACATCGAGACAAATCTCACACTCCGTTTGGTGAAGGATATCCCATAGGATCCATGTATGGTATATTTGCCTGCATTTACCAAACATTTTAGCCAAATGTAGGTAAATAAGCCATACATATCCATACATGGATCCTATGGGTAAGGATTTATGACTGGAAAAACGTCGTCACCAGTTGTTGGTTCAATGTGTCGGGATTGCCTGAGGCAGCAAGACGGTTTACAGCGTTTGCATCTTCTTTATGTCGGGGCACCCAACATGGATGCAAATGGCCACAGACTCATGGTGTTTTTGTCGATTTGTTGATGTATCCGGAGACGGAGAGTGCTTCATTGGAATGACATCTGTGAGAGTGCGAGTCTGTAAGTTCATTGTGTTGATTGATGCCAGAATCCATGAAAATATAATACGATGCATGTTTCAACGATTCAAATTTCACAGTCTTCATCAATTTTTACATGTATATGATATATAGTTTGTTTCTACCTATGACTAGGACTTGGGGATACGGGATACATAACATCTGGCATGTGGAAGATTCCAGCAATGACAGATACACCCCGAGGATTCCGAGGTCCCCTTAAAAAAGGACTATTTCCATAGGAAAGATTAGGAACATACACTTTCCAACCATTGCTTTTCGGGGGACATGTTAGTCTTCGATGGGGGTATCATGTGTAAATGTGTTGGTTGCCAGCCAGTTCTGTTGGATACCAGACCGAGGCCCCGATCTCTGCGAAGGATGGGATGAGTGCAGGGATGTATGGTAACACTGAAGGATTCTGTAGTTGTCCTCGGCTGTTTTTGGCTTTGCTGGCATGTAGTGTTGGAAGAATAGTTTCAACTTTTCGACTTTACGTTTGTTTTGTGGCGTAGTAGCTTTGTGTCATAGTAGCTGTGTGGCCGTGATTTTCGCAGGAAGAGGTGGATATCTCATACACGAACAATGGCTTTGAAAATAGGTCGCTTGATTGGTCTCTCGTTTGATGCTGCCTCAAAGATGTAAAAGCAATCCCCTTTAAGATTGAAACAATGGATAGCATTGGCAACATTCGAATCAAAGAAAAAAATACATAGCACAAGTGGCACAGTATCCACCTTAGTAATCCTTAAAGTAAAGTATATAAACCATACAGAAGCAAGACAAAACCATCGTTGTGTTTTATGCTTGCCGTTCCTTGTGCAAGGAGAACGCATCCTTACCTCTTTGGCTTCTCTGCCCTGGTACAAACATCGATGCTTTAAGTGTCTCAACTGAGGTTAGGAGCTGATAGCTGCTTCATCATTGTTGTACCCTCCCTGAAAGTAATATTTTCGCCCGTCAAAAATCATGGTTTCCAATCGGATTCTTTTTTTTTCCAGGGGTCTATCTATTTTCAGAGGCTATGTTTGTTAGTTTCAGGTTCTGGTATTTCTGTGATATTTCGGTGATGTTGCTCAACAAGAGGTGCTAAAAGCACCTGAAGACTGTTGCAGGGAAGTTCGCCTCCGTCGTGCAAACATGTCGCCGAAAAATGGTACAGTAACACAAATAAGCAAGCGGTATGTAATATGCTACCATATGATATCATATGGTATTAGATGGTTAGTACGGTACCATACGCATCACAGGGGAGCTCCCATTTTCGAAGCAGAATATACTAATCAGCTTCTCTTAAAAGGTAGATTTGCACCACCGAAACTTTGCTCACCCAAGGTATGCTGAGCATCACCGACTTGACGAGCCCCTCGGGACAAATGTAGCCATCCTGAGATGGGATGTTGGGACAAATGTAGCTGAGCTTCACCGAAGTCACGAACATAAACTAAGTGATGGAAAAGAGAAGCCTGCAAGAATTGTTCTCACACCATTTTTGAGTCATCAGGATTTTTTGTATGTATTTGAAAATTATTGAGATGGTTCACCAGGGGTTGTACCCATTCAACTTGCTAATACTGAAGGTATGATGGTATCATAGTGAAGTCACCCGACCTTGAAGAAACACCTAGGCTTGGCAGAAGACTTTTCAGTAGCTGTGGCAGTTTTGGAAGGTGTTGCCAGGGACCCAGGCTGTTGGTTGTCCCGTTACCTGCAAATTTGCATATCTATCCCAGATGCTCCACGTATGGATCATCTACCTACAAAAGGTGGAAAATAGGCCACATTCAAGGGAAATGTACGGAAATATTCCCTACACGGACCGTTTGGGTATGTTTTAGATTTAGCCAACTGAAACGAAGATGGTTGTTTGTTTTATGTGTGTTGCAGGGATAGGTTCTGACTCTTGTGGCAACATGTGCTGTTTCTCATGTTGCAAAACACGACTCTTGCCATGCAAGTTGCAAGTCAAGACAGGTTTTTGGATTGACGGACTGGAAGGTAATGAAGATGTTTTTGGTCATAGACATTTGATATCTCTCCCTATTCCAACGGCACCTAACTTGCCCAGCACCTGAGGATTTAGCATTAAATGTTGGTGCAGAGGCACGTGCAATCGAGGGACTGCCAGATGATGTGAGTCACTCAGATGCACTAAGCTGCTGATATATGCAATGCATTGATCTGTAGATTGAATGCTATCGGGCAGCGCATATATGTCTTTACCACCACTTCAATTCAACTGCTGTTTAATCCTACTTGGTGATGTAAGGATTGCGGAGTAGAATGTAGATACACTGAAGACACAACTGATGTGATCAGGGTGTGTCTCTTTCCGTTGGAGTGGACCCCTCAAATCCAAATACCTTTCCATGTGAATGTTGTTGACTTCGTCATTTAAGTTGAGGTCAACAGATTTCTCCTGTTGGATTGGTTGTTGTGGGTGTATCAACCACTGCACTGTTGAATGATTCTCTATGTACCGTGAACAAAGAGTTGTTCAGTGCAATACAGTGTCAAGATGTGTGAAAATAGACTGTTTTTCATTTGTACCCGTATCATATCATATTTGGAGACAAGATATTACGATTATACATATTTTTAGACTAAATGTGCATAAGGTAATTCCTGGGTACGCCCTTCCTTCCCAGAATATAAAAGACGTGTCCATTGCAGCTGCTCCAATTGCTTTGCTAATGGATGGAATGGATGGAACAGTTTCATTTTGAACAAATAGTTATTGAATGTGTTTAAGAGAATCTACAATATGTTTTGTGGCTGGAGTTCTTGCTTGGGTCAGGGACCACCCACCATTTCATTTTGCAGACATTGCAGGTTGGCACGGTCATCATACACAGCATGTTTTTGTTGAACCAGCAGTTTACAGAACTAATATGTTTGATGTCCATTCACCCCTCTAGAAATCTAAACGAATCACAATGGGGTTCAAGGATGATGCCGCATTGATAGCACAACGGCGAGTTGGCAACCTTGAGGTTATACGAGAGCTGTCATTGCTGATGCAGCCAATCGATTCTTGTAACCGATTTCGGGCATGATTCTGGACAACTTCTTGACTGAACAATATGTAGATGAAAATGGTTGTTGCGCTGCTCAAATAGATGTTATTCATATTTGATCATTATTTTTTGCTTGCATGCATGTGAAAAAAAAGTTTGCAGACGTACTTCCACAACATGATTGAGATATCAAGGGGCCCCAGATGTATCCGGTACAGAGATCCACACATTGGGTCTGTTACTTGTGACGGAAAGATGGTGCTTGATAGTTGGAAGAACGGAAAGGGACATGATCATGTTGACTGAATGATTGCAAGGATGATCATGCTGATACAGCCACTGTGATGATGGTTGGGGGAACGCGAAATAATAGTGATGGTGATAGTAATTGCAAGTATTGTCAACTACTTGATGACAGATTTACAGCACTGGCCAACGAGAAAACAACAAATCCTGGACTTAGGAATCCACATAGATGATCAGAGAATCTACTGCATAGGCCGCTGTGAGACTGGGATATGTTGTACATGCTGGATATGTAGGTAAATGACAAAACAAGTAGATTCGCAGATGTTTATGTAACATGTTAGATCAATTTTCCGGCTCTAGGTACTGATTAAAAACAAAGGTTATCCTACCACGTTTGAAATTGCTTAAAGATCAATGGATGTGTCGTTGAGGAAGTTTGCGAAGGCTCCTTTGAAGTCCTAACATCATTTGCAGGTCACAAAGAGAAATAAATAGAGAGATGCCTGAGATGTCTGAAAGAAAAAACGGAAAAAAGGGTAGTCTTATTTAAAAGCATTATTACCATCATAGCACGACCCTTCAGTCCAGGGATGCAAACAACCCCAAGCTTCAAGCAATACCTTTGCTGGAGTGTCCCAGAACAAGCTCTACTTTTTGTTTCGAATCGGGAAGATGTGTTCTTCCTGTTGACACTTCTCACCACCTTAATGGTAACTTTTAAATGTCACTAGCTTTGTGTGGGGCTGAACCTATCCAGTCGTTGGTGCCAGGTTCTTCCCGTGGGGCGCGTTTTTGTTCACGCCTTGCCTCAGAGTTGACATTGGCAGGGCTCATGCTGAATGCAGGGCTGCGTTTTCCAAGGCTCCGAAGAATAGATATATGGGTTGTTGAAGATGGAGCGGTAACAAGGTTGGAATATGTCGGAATAGTAAAGTTCTTGTCCTCCCACAAATCATGATAATCCTGATTCAGTGGAACATGATCTTCTTGCTATGGAAACAATCGTTTCGGGAAACCCCTGGACAATTTCCATGTTTATGGGCTCTTCATGTTTCCGGTGACCTGTGTTTTGTATGACCTGTGTTGTGACGAACAGTCAGTTGAAGAGGAGTTTTGAGATGATTACGCTCTGGTAAACTAACATGGCAACAGAAAATGGACCTTTTGAAGATGTATCTCCTGTTGAAAATGGGGGATTTTAATTGCCATGTTAGTTCACCAGAGGGTAGATGTTCATTGAATCACCAATCAACCAATCTTTTCTTTTCCACCTTGCCGAAAACCCCGGTGAAGTGAAGTAACTGCCAGGCCCAACAATGCCTCAGCGTCATTACCTATCATTGCGATACACGTGTAGTGCTTAGTAATCTTCTAAGAAACCAGTGGCCTTCAACCAGTGGCAAGGAAAATGATATCCATTGAGGTCGGGGAATATGACCAAGGAGGGATGTGTTTCAAGTGTCTAACGAGCAGGTGGACTGATTCACATTGGATTTCGCACTTTTTACCAGTACCATCTTGGCAGAAGTTGTCGATGGTCCAAGAGTCACAGAAAAAGTGAAGATTTATCATGGAACTTTCGAATTGTCATGAATTATGAATTGTCATATTGTGCCGCGTACATGCATGTTACATGTCATGTTACATGAAATGTTGCAGCAAATGTGTATGACAATAGTTGCGGTATCACCTACAACGTAGCCATGCACTGAAACAACTCAACAGTGGAGCAGAACTGAGGATTTGAGAGATGAGGTGAACCCTTATGATGGTGGTGGAGCAAGCTATTGGCAAGAGTCTGTTGGAGAGGTGGTACAGGCGTGTTGGATTGGAAAGGCAGTATCATCTTAGGTCTTCGTTTTTGATAATTTCCGGATGGTGCTTAGAAGCAATATGATGTGGGTGAGTATGACAGTCATGCGTTGGTGATGCTTGTGTACGGGCACTGGAAAGTCAAAGTCCTTTGACATTAGTTCACCATTCTTGAAAAAGTGATGTACACCAGGTTGTTTGTCATTTTTCCACATATTTTTTCCAGCATGCATCAAAGCTGGAATACCACCTGGATAGTAGACTCGGTACCACTTTACTTTACTATGTCACTGTGTACTCGTTGTGTATGTTGTAATCATTGTAATGTAAATAGATTTCTAAAGGACAGACCTTGAGACTTGCTCCACCATGATCCATGTTGGCCTGTTTTGATAAAGTCGGGATAGTAAAGAACAGCATGAGCCACAAACAAACCTTAGGTTTTTTTTGCAATGACAAGAGTAGTGGACATTCTGCTTGGTTGTTTTGGTTCGCAACAAGAATGAACAAACAATTTTCACAATGAAACCATATGAAATCATGTTTTTACTCTGTACCTTTTTTGTTTGTTGCTTTGTTGTCATACCTTATAGGCCTGGGCTGAGTTCAACCAGTGCAGCTCGAAATCTTTGCGGATGTTCGGGAACTCAGCAAACACCGGCAAACTGTGAGATCTTTTGAGTTGGAAAGATGTTTGTTTCCTGAAAAGATGATGGTTTAAGGTAGTTGTCCACCTTTGTTCAGCATCATTTTCAAGGGGGTTGGGGGTAAGTGGTCAACAAAAAACACCCCCTGTTTGACACCCGGCAATTCATACAGATTATGTAAAATGAATCCCAACTCGCTGGGAATCGATGCGAATCCTTGGATTTCCATCCCATCCAATACAACAGAATCAACTCCAGGAGGTCTATATCCTCAGTCGAGTTGAACTGTCGGTCGTTGAAAACCCCAAAAATGCTGCTTTTAGGCCGGCCTAAATGGATGCTGAAGATAAGATAAAGGAAACTTTTAGCATTGAGCTGAAAGAAACAAATTAGCTGGACATCCTTTTAGTGACAAATGCTGATTTTCATAGCTTTCGTGAGCCCATCCGTTTCAGGTCAGTTCCAAACGTGGATTCTTTGGGCCCAACGTGGCTAGAAAGGCTGGCAGATTTTTCATATGCCATGATGGGTGCTGGGGTCAGAAATGTTCATATCCAGAAAAGCTGATAACAGCAGATGATTTTTGATTTTAAGATTGTGATGCACGTAGAAGTCGGACCTATAGTTTTTGGATATGTTCTTCTCTTGGAAATATCATCATTTGATGACAATGGTATTATATATATATATATTATTATATATATATATAGATCTCATATGATCTCATACTCTCAGGCACCTTTGCAACCTGTTTGAAACATGTTTGACTTGGTCATAGCTTGAATTGAATGTCTCGAGGTTCAAAGATCCCAAGGTGGAAATTTGCAGCGTATGTACAGTATTGAGTTTGACAGTTGATATTGGCTCAACCGATGAAGACATGAAGAGAACCACTGTATGGATATTTTATATTTTACACAAATTTACTTTTTTACATCAAGTCAATAAACTCAAGTATTTGTTGAATAGGCGTACATCAAAGAAGATAACCACAAGGTTTTCATTACGCAACTTCTTGGAACACTTGCAGTTGTCCAGTTCTTTGCCGACACTTGGAGAAAGAACTCCATGCGTCAACCGCACCAGCCAATCATGCGACGACTGAATCTTATTGTTATTGCAGGACTGGGTACCTAGCTTGCAATCAGAGTGATAGGATAGCTAATGAATCAACGTATGGGATACAATATGTCCGTACAAATTAATGCATGATGAATGATATGGTGTGGCATCATATTTGGTGGTGGGAGGTGTTATATATGAGCAAGAATCGACATGTGAATATAATGGTTGCCAATACTCTGTGACAGTTGGTAAAAAATCTAAGCATTCTTATGAAGAGAACCCTATTAACCTTCACTAGCCGTTGTAGCGTTTAGGCACAGCCCAAATGATATGAAACACACCCACAAATTGCATTTTCACCTCACCGTAACCTACCCGAGTGTTCAAACAAAAGGAACATCCAAAACTGGTTCACCGCAATGGTGAATCTCCAGAAACACCTGAGGATCCAAAGCACTCATGCTTTCAGGGCAGAATACGTTTTACCATCAAGCAGTGACCAGTATTCAGCACTTCACTGAATTCAACGGTGACCAAACATGGTATGTGGAATATATGTAAAGAGGATAATACCACCTCGTTGTACAAATACAGAGCCTACTTGATATCTAATTGACCCACCAGCACTCTCTCCAATAAGATAGAGCATGGGCCAGGCAAGGATTGGAAGAGCAGTGAGTATGTATACCGTTTGGGATGGGGCTTAGCCTTGCATGGAAATGGTCACAGTCGACTTTAAGTCCTCAGGATTTTGGAATAATTACTATGATACATGAAGTTTTGTATACAACACTTCCTGTAATTCCATCCCAAAGCATATACACTACAACTTCAAAAAACCCAACTGGCATATATATCTATACTTTCAAATAATCAAAATACCATGTCCAACCGAACCTTTGCTACAATCCATCAAAAATTGAATGGGACCCCTTACCTTAGTAAGTTGCTAAGTTGAGCTAGAAAAGATACTCAGGTTTTTTGGGCCTCGGCCTCCGTGGGACCGTGGGTCCTCTTACCGAGGCCTTGGTCTTTGGACAACGAGTTTCACGTGTCGTCCACAGATGGATGGATTGCAAGCAACGAAAATTGCACGACAGGCAATGGGCTTTGGTGATGCACAACCACCAAGGCGGGGAGACTCCCGGAAACTCAGAGAATGAACTCAAAGACTAAAAAGGCTTGTTTTTTGTTGCTTGGGTGTTTTTTGTGTTTGGAACTTGTTGCTTTTAGATCTTTTTTGTGTGTTTGTTGTTTTTTGTGTTTTGAATTTTGTTTGCTTGGAGTCGGAGTTTTGTTTTGTTTTGGGTTGTTTTGTTCGGAAATTTGTTTTGTTTGGATTTGCTTTTTTTGTTTTGTTTTGTTTGGATTGTTGTGTGCTTTTTTGGTGTGTGAATGCCATTGTTTTGTTGTTTTGATACGGGAATGTTTTTTGAGAAACCTGAAAAAATTACCCGAGGTGGTTTGAACGGAAGAGTTTGTAGGGAAGTGTGGAGGTTTTGAATTTGAAGACATCCTCATATATGGTCTTGTTAGCCAGTTTTTTCTTGTTTTGTCGGGGGCGGGGATTGGAAAATCCTGCGAAAGATGTGAATTGATGCGACCCAGACTTTTCAGGGAAGTGATGGGAATTTCGGCATTTGATTCTGGACGAAATTGGAGAATGAGTGAAGCCTTTTTTCATCAATGCCCTTCGGGGAAAAACATGAATCAAGTAGCCGTAGCCACTGTATTCATGGAGTTGCAAAAAGGGGTGAACTCTCAGTGCATGCGGCAGAAACAGCAAAGTACAAAAAATCCGTTAAGCATTTTTCTTGGCCCGTTGGATTTGGACGGTTATTAAAAATTAAATTAAAAACTTGACTTGTTTGAAGGATCGAAATCCTGAAAAAAGGTGTGACTTCATGCTGTTGTGCAGGTCTCATTCACATGTCATGTTGGACAATGTCCAGTCATAACTCTGATGTGTAACTCTGGAAATTTAGGTGATTCTAACCCCCATGATTTTGAATGAGTTTGAACAGCCGGAACCTTAAACTACCCCAAGTATGAAAAGAAAAGTCATTTCCATCTTCACATCCATTTTTTTTGGGGGTTCAAGATGGTTGTTTCAGTTGGATGACAGACCAAATCTTTACTAGAAAAAAATGGGTGCACATCACCCCATTTCCATCCATTTGAATGTTCATTTTCCTAGGGGGACAATGTGAAAAACATCATGGGAATCTAAGGGGACCCCCAATGCCACCCTCCCCCAAGAATAAGGCCCTATATGATAAGGCCTTATTTCGGGGGGGTTTGGCATTGTGGGGGATTCCCCTTAGCTTCCCATGAAACAACTCCCTTTTCCATCGCTGCAGGAAACGGAAAGCTGTTGACCTTGAGGAGCTGAAGTCGGATCATGGTGCGAAAGCTGATGCAGTGGGGAAGTTGCTTGGAAGGCAGAGAGAAAAAGTCAGAAGTTGCGTTTGGATTCCGGTCGTATCCAATTCGTAGATTGGTTTTCTCCAGTAGTGATACCAACTAAGAAGAACAATATGATGTAAGGTACTAGCTGGTGGTTTCATGTTTTTTTTAAATGTTCATTCCATTTCGGGGAAATTCAATTTGACAACTTGCTTGGTGAAATTTCCTCTTTAATGGTGGTGCCTCTCCCTTTGTGTCCTTTGCAGTCCAACATGGTCATGGTGAGCTCTAACGCCTAACAAAATAAACGTCAAGACTGTTGGGGGTTATGCTCCACAAAATTGCACCCGAAATCACACAGAGATCTGCGTTGTTTCACCGTGTGTTTGCTGCTCTTGTGCGCCGTCACCACTTTCCCCAGGATTTTACGTGGTGCTCCGGCGGCGAGTCCGGAAGAGATGGTGCGGGCACGTTTTTCGGCATGTCGCAGGAAGGATGCAGTCTTCATGGCAAAAACGGAGGCCATGAGGGGCGGAAAAATGGCAAACAACAGGACCTGTGATCTTTGTTTTCCAATCAGTAAACGAGACAACAACAACTAGCGAGTTTCATTGCAAAAGTATGCAAAAGTATCGAATCACGGGAAGCTTGTATGTATATTTTGATTATTTTGGGCTGTCCCTCCTCCCAGTAACAGTGGCAAATGCAGCATATATATATATATATATTCAAGAGCTAACGCACCCACCGGCAGTGCCGGGGAAGAGAGTGTGAGTTCGTGTTGGGTGGCAGTAGCTGGTTTTTGGTGGGTTTTGGTTGTTGTTGTTGTTGTTGTTGTTGTGGTGGTGGTGGTTGTTGTTGTTGTGGTGGTGTTGTTGTTGTTGTTGTTGTTGTTGCTGGTGTTGTTGTTGTTGTTGTTGTTGTTGTTGCTGTTGCTGTTGCTGTTGTTGTTGCTGTTGTTGTTGCGCGCCGCGCGCGCGCGCCAAACACATCCCCAAAAACTGACTCAAACGGCGCGCGCGCGCGCGCGGCGCGAGCCCGCACATATGCGGAATGAACGGGAGCCCACAAACTCAGCCAAAACCATGGTATTTGCGATGTTTTTGCAGCAAGCGAGAAAGCAAAAATTGAAGATAAGGATAGCGCAACAACAGAAACACTGTATTTTACGATGTTTTGGGCCTGTCGGGTGCGAAAGCTCGCGTTCAGCAAAGTGCTTAAAACATCGTAATTTGCAATGTTTTTTTGCTCCCACCAAAGACAAAACAACGCTATTTACGATGTTTTCCTTCTCTCGCGACCCCAAAATAGAGCCGAAGCAGCGGTATTTACGATGTTTTTGCAACAGTGAAAAAGGTGTTTTTGGAGAATGCCGGAAAACACGAAATTAACATAAGAATGGCAAAAATACAAAAATGCTGTATTTTATGATGTNGAAATCGTGCCCCAGCCACTGCGAAACTGCAGCCACCTGGCAAAGCCCAAGAAAGCTGCGTCGGGAGCGACATCCGAAAAACGTTGCGTTTGGAACCCCTAAAAACAATGAAATCGTGCCCCAGCCACTGCGAAACTTCAGCCACCAGGCAAAGCCTAAGTATAGATCTGAAAGTCAAACCAGCTGAAACAAAGGAGATTGAACTCAGGCCAGTAAGATACGTTTCAGATAGCAACCGTATACCACAAACCAAAGCGCTCAGCGGGACACCATGGGCTTTTTACTGCTCGGCGCACATACCCCTGTATTGGGAGTTGATCCAAAGGTTCATCGGCGATCGACATCCAAGATGGAATGGTGATATGATACAGATTGAGACAAGAGCATGGATATGACATTGTTAGATTCACATTCCCTCTTCTCTACGCTCTTGTCTCTGTAACTTCGCCTGTCTTCGTGATTGCAGTGTTGCATATTCTTCTCGTAGCTGATAGCGTCCGTTTTGCATAACAGTACGAAGAAAATCAGCACACATGAACTTCGTAAGGCTGTCAGCGAGTTGTAAAGTACCATCAATCCATCGTACGCATCCGTGATGCCTACGGAGAAATTCTCGTATGATGGAAAGATCAATACAAGTTCTTTTATCAGCTGTAGATGTAGAAATGCCTGTGGGTTTTGTCAGGGCATCATATACGGATTTGGCATCAGTGATGATTCCAAATTCTAAAGCTGATAGTTGATCTTCCCACTGTGCAGTCAAGGGAACTAAACTCTGTGGATACACACACTCGGCAAGAAGAAAACGAAACCAACATGCTACGGAAGCACTTTCAACAATGGCTTGTGTTTCTGCTGACAATGTGGAAACTGTCTTTCTTTTGAGAGTATGACTTTTCCAGGCTAACATGCTGAATGGTGCTAGTTCACCTTGAAGCATAGACTTGTCCGTCAACATTACGATGTAACCAGCTTGTGATTTTTCTTCATTACCTTCTTCATCTTTGGCGTTACCCCAAGCGGCATCACTGGAGACTACAACACATAGTTGTGATACTGGAATACTGTGAATGTGGATACAAACATCTTTATATTGCAGTGCATCTTTCAACAATTTGTTGCAGTTCTTTAAATCTCCTACTGTGGGATGAGGAAAGGACTGCATGAGAAGTGCAACACCACCGGCCAAGTCTACTCTGGTTTCCTTAGCAAGCCAGCTGAGAATACCAACCTTACCGCGAAGTGCTTTGATCTCTTCTTCAGTGCATTTCTGATCATTTGGGGAACCCCTCTTGATTTGAAAACGATCTTTACACTTCAATTCAACATAATACTGTTGAGAGATTGCAATGGAAAAATCAGGATGTTGTTGAAGATCCTTACCGCAGAAACGACCCTTAGCATAATCCCACTTGCCAAACTTATATTTTGATTTTAATACTTCCATTAAAGCCCAATGTTGGTCTGTGCCACCATTGATGAGGTCATCTGTGGCCAGAAGAATCAAACCTTCAAGTTGTTGAGGATTACCGGACGAATCTCTTGAATGCAACAAGTATAGGCATGGGTCCAAAAGACTGGGAACATATCCTAATTGTTTCAACTGTTGATCAAGATGACGATTCCAGCGGAAAGGAGCATCAGTAAGTCCATATACTGTCTTATGGATATGAATGAGACTACCTGGAGCAATCTCTGGCATCAAACGACTAAGATTACTCGGCAGTTCGCAGTACAGCGGTTCATTTCGCTGAAGTGGATCTCCTTGCATGAATGCCTGAGAGAAATCGGCAAAATGCAAACGCCACTGCTGACTGGCAATGATCTGAAGTCCCATGAACATAGTATCTCTTCCTACCACTGGGGAACTAGACTCAACACTAAAAACATCGGGGTCCTTGTCACCTCTTGCAATCCAACGAGTCTTAGCTTTACAAATGGTACCTTGAGGACTACAATGAAGTCTCTCTTCGAGAGGAAGTTGAGTATCATCATCGGTAGGCTTTGCTGTATGCAACAAACGGCTTTGCATGATACGATGAGACTCATGTTGTCGGATACTCTGTGCATCATGGGGACTAATGATCGAAACGGCTCCAGCTTGAACATTTGTGTCCCATTCCTTGCGAAGTGATCGCTGGAACAACTCGAGATCATGTGCATTCAAATCCTTCAGACGAATTTCACGACTTTGCACTGCTTCCTTTTGTGAAGCGGGATGTGGAGTGGAAGTAAGATTCCATGTTTCAAGACTACCTGCGTCAATGATCTCAGGAGAGGAACTATCTGACAGGATGTCAATATACCATTCATTCTCAAGATCATCATCGGTTATGTCAATGTTAACCTGGTGTGGCTGAAGAGAACGAAATCTTTTGGTTGCTGGCTCTTCTACTTCGTTATCAGATTGTCTTGGAGTAGTTGGGACATATCCTGACTCACTGAGAATTGATTCATCTAAGTCATCATTCTTGGAATCTTTCTTATGTCTCTTAATGTCAAAGTTGTCATCTATGGACTCTGTTGCAATCGGGTGTTTACTTCCTCTACTGGGGGCGAAACTCTGTTTGCCATTAGCTCGTCGGCCATGTGTGGGATGATCGAACTTATTCATTGGTGGATGTGCTTGATCACGAATATCGTGCAACCCTTTTACACGAGCATGAGCAAAGTCATCGCGAGTTTGACAAAGTGATTGCACAAGTTCGCTACATGACAACTCTTCATCGGCGGAACAAGCTCGGCATTGTTCTGGTGCTGCCTTGATGATTCTGCCTTGATAGATCAAATATATGGTGGAAGGCATCTGTGTAAGCACTACACGAGCCGGCCCATGCCAGAACTGATGAGGTGGCTTACGTGATGCTGAGTTGGGATGTGCTACTTTACCATGAACACTCACTGACCAGAAAAACACCTGCTGTCCAACGGAGAGGGTAGCCAGTCGACGGGGCCCCGAATTGAGAGCTCTCTGAATAGCTCCGGCACATTCTTGAGAAAAGAAAGCTTGACCTGCAGCTTGTTTCATACGAGCTTGCTTGTGCAATACGTCATCTCCCATTTCCATGGCTGATGCTTCAACAATGTTACCGGAACTGTTACCAAAGAGATCGCCGGGAATCACTGGCGTGTAGCCGAAGACACGGTGCATGGCTGAGAATCCATCTTTATTGAGAAGCCTATTCTTCATCATAACACAGCTGTCAAGAAGCTCTGCAATTTCATCCATGTTGTGAGTTTCACCGTAATTCAATGAAGTTTTGTGGAACATTACTTTGAAGGATCCTCCCTCTCTTTCAGTGATGGAGTTTTGTGTAGGAGCCTCCAAACTTGATGTGTCTAACTCAGTCCCGTCAGTGCTACAACGATAGGAGAATTCCTGCATGAACTCACGTCCTAGATCTGGTCGCAAAAGCTTGGGGGGTCCGAACAACTTTACCCAATTACGATATGCAGCGCGAACATCAACTGCACTGGCAGAGGGCAAAGGAATGATCATCTGATAACGGGTACCCCAGTCTACTATGTTGAGACACTTGATGGCGATGTTGAAATGCTTTACCGTGAGACAATCTATACCTACTACTTCATTAAAGGCTAAATCACGAGGAGGTGCGGCTCGACGCCATGGCTTTGGCCTCTGATTCTCATGGCATTGGGAACAGGTATATGTCTTGGCTAAGCTACAAATCAAGGGAGATGCTCCACCAGCTTTCAAGATACGAAGAAATCTATCATGATTTGGATGGCCCATACCCTTATGTGCTTTATCAATTTCTCTCAGGAGGCTTCTTCGTCTTTCAACAGGTAATTCTTCTACCTCCATGGACTCTTCCTCTGCGTCTGGCAGCACGGCGGAGACGTACACATCTTGATGTGCAGTTGCATTGCTGGATGGTTCGCTCATCAAATTATCAAGATCAGCATGCTGACTCAAACGAAGAAACCAACTGGCAGTTGGAAGTGGTTGTACACTACTCTGTTGTGCCTGCTGAATGACTTCGAAAGTGTGTATCATGGGATCAATTTGATTTTGAGGGTTTCGATATTCAAAGGTGATTTGATCCATTAACAACACGGAATGGCTTGACGTCAAGTGCTGATCATGGAGGTGCTTGCAATACGCACGTAGCACGGCATCAATCATTCGGCTGGTGTATCTAGCAGCTCCTGCAGCTCTGGAAATTCCTTTGGTCTTTCCAATACAATGCTGATGTTCATGAAGGCCCTTACAAGTCTTATTGAGAGCTTTGGCAATCAAAGGAACATTTGTGATGAAACCAGTGCGTTTTCGAATGGGCACTCCATTGGCATCAGATTGACCAAAGCAGCATTGATCGGTACGAGTCAGGATACTGCTAGGCTGTCGCAGGAGATTGCGGACACTGTTCATCTTCCATGATGAGGCTCCCCAAGGATGTTCAAACAAATATGAACACTTCAATTGTTCTTGCAAAAGGCAAACAGTTACACCCAAGTTGAACAAAGTGATGGCATCACGAAGTCTCTGTTGAAAGTGAGGATCCTGTAGACAGCTCTCACGAGAACGACCGCTAGCAAGATACTGCAGATTGGAGAACATCGTACATGGGCATGAAACAGCGACAAATCCATATTTCATTCTACGGAGATGATTCAAACACTGTTGACGATGTTCACTCTTCAGAAACTGATCACCCAGCTGTAAATCAAAGGCTCTTCCGGATTGCAAGTCATGTTGAGGGGCCCTTCTACTGAATTGTGGGGTGCTAAAGACTTCTCCTATCAATCGTAGATGCATTATTTCACTAAGATCTTTGTTGTCTATCTCCAAAGAGTCTTCTGTAGAAGTGCCTGTCTCTAACGCTTGAAGACGACTTTTCAATTCACCCACTATTCTCTTGCGAACCCCACTAGGTAATTGATACATCAATGACTCCTGAAGTTCCACTTGATCTACTTCTTGCGTGGACTGGCATCGGTATGGACACTGCGGGTGACCTGACCTGTCTTCAGATGGGTGGTTTCGCGAAGACCGCAAATTTTGCAGGTCTTCATTCTCACATGAGAATTTGTGCCCCGTCGGGACCACTGGTGATCGCATCTCTGACTGGAACTGGATTCGGGATGACCTGTTCTTCGAACGGCCGAAGTAGGAACACCCTTCACGCTGCTGTTGTCGCTCTTGAATGATTGTTCTGAGTCGCTTGAGCTGGTCGTGCCTGGAACTGGTACTTCGAGGGCTGAGGATGGCTTCTGAACCTGCTGACTGCGAGGTGGAAGCTGTTGATATCCATTGGCCTTCTCCTCCTCTAGCCACATAAAATAACGGCACTGGGCACCGCGAGACTTGGGACAGCGAAGGAAACGTCTCATCCAATTTGGTCCCTGCTTGTAGCAGGTGTATTCCGTGGGAACCATCCCGCAGAAGCACATCTCCATCAGAGTTGGTTCGATGAGAGCTGTTGTTGTTGTTGCTCCCTTCTTGGATGACTCTGTCTTCTTGCGTCCTGAGTAATTCGGTACCATCTCGAAACTGCCCAGACTGGCCTTGTCCACTGGGAGTTCCTCCTGACGTCTTTCCTTCTTCTTTTCCTTCTTGAGATGTTTCTCCTTCTTCTCCTTGTAGTGGTCGTTGGTCTCGCGTAGGTGATGACGTACTTGGATAGGATGATCTTCCTCCAGGATGCTCTGATGCAGTACGTCCTGGATGGATGTCAGGTCCTCCACATCGGCTCCAAAGCGAGTCATGACCTGAATGGATCGGCACATGAACGCCGTGATGGAGAAGCCGAGGTTGATCATGAGGCGTTGAATCATCATCCACTGACTGAGCAGCGTGATCTTGCTGCAAAGACATCGCCACTTGCTGTGCACCGATGTGGTTGATGTTGGCGGAATCTCCGCCACAGTGCGCTTCATGACCTTGGCATCCACCTCCATGGCTGTTACAAGGGATTGGTTCAATCAGAAGGCTTGATGTCACAGGCGATGAACTGAGCCGAGTGCTCGGTATGTCCTCAATTGCTGGACCTTGTGTTGAAACGTTAGTATCACTCCCAGGCGATTGCTGTGAACTTACCCCATTACTATGGTCATAGTAATCTTGATCCCTAGTTCTACAATCACTTCTATGGGATACTGCTGGACTTTCACAAGGTGGCGCAAAACTGGTGGTACAAAGTGTGAAAATAAAACATTCATCGTCAATGATTCGGCGAGGTCTCCAGTCTGTTTTTGTCCGATCTTCGTCTGAGATTCGATTGAAGTCAAAGAGTTCGATGCACAATTGACCTCTTCCATTATACTTCAGATTTCCTTGTTCATGCAACACGGGGAAATGAAGAATCTTCTTTTCAAGGTTAATGGTACTTCCTAAGGTCTTCAGAATAGGAAGAGAGATCAAAAATGGTGCTTCCGGACTATGATGGAGAATTGCTGCGCGAATCATTCCAGGCCTAGTTCCAAAGCACACTGGGATAACTGCTACATGTGTGGTAATGACTTCCCCGCCTACACCACGAAAACGAAAGGATTGTTTTTCAATCTTGATTGAAAGCCCAGTGGGCAACTGCTGTGCTATGACCTGAAGTGCCTTGGTGCCAATTGCAGTGCGTTGACATCCAGTGTCAACTACCGTAACGGCTGTTGCAGCGTCACACTCTGTGCTGGAATCACTTGACGATGTCAAAGAAAACAAACACTTGGTCAACGGCAAAATGCTGTCATGTTTTGACTCAAGGGGTATGTGCAACGAATCTACTTTATGACATCTCCCAATTACTTGTTTCAATGCTGTTCGAAAGACAGGAGAAAAACTGTTTAACTCTGTACCTGTGCTGTTGACTCTCCTAAGATCATCAGCCATCCATATCGGCACAGAGCATGCGTGTCAACTGGGAGATATCGTGGGGAGATCCAAACCCTCAACATTGGCCCACCAGCTATGCTGTTGGCCGTCGGATCCACTGGCATTTGCCTTGGAAGGTGCACCACCCTTCTGACCTGATGATGAACCACGAGGGCATTCACGATGCCAGTGGCCCAGCTCGTTGCAGTTCTTGCAACGGGTGACACTCTTGAGGTGTTGGATGTCCCGTCTGGTGGTCCTACCTGAACTGCCGGAAAAATCACTATCACCCGTATTTACATTACGAAAACCACGAGCATTGCGAAATTCGGCTTTCTTCTGTTGGACTTGTCGATAGTTCAGGTTAACAGGACGGATGGTTTTCTGCTTGATGAGAGTCATAAGAACTTCTTTTGCACTTTCTTCAGACAACTCACCACTACCGGCCGCGGGTTCTTCAAGATCCTGCAAGGCTTGCTCGAGGAGAACCATCTCTTCGTCGTCATGAACGTCGGGTCCGGCATTGGGCTCATTCTCATCAATGGTGTCCTGAATCCATAAGTGCTTCTTTCGTGAGGATTTTTCTTCATCATCCAAGAGACGCATTTTGAGACGTCTCATGCCGTCAATGACGGATGCCAACTTCAAGTCACCGCCAGTGATCGTGATCAGTCTCTCCAAGGTATCATTGTCAACCTTGGCTTGTCGGATGAAGAGAAATCCCAAAGCTTCTGATGGAAGTTCGACACCATGTTTCTTCACTTTTCTAACACACTCCTCAAAGCGGGATCGAAAGGCAGGAAGGTCGTCTTCTGTTTTGCGAAGCTCACTGAAGAACAGGCGGTACATGCTGTTCCAAAGACTTTCGATCTCCTCCTTGCCAAAGTACTCGGGACTTGAGAGTAACTTCAAAAGCTGAGTTCCATTGTCACGGCTATGACACCAATCATCGTCCTCGATCAGGTGCTTGGTGGCCTCGAAGGCTTTGCCCGAAAGGGCTTGCAGCATTCGTGGTCCCCTGGCGGTATGGGTTGGTGGAGTGAAGCCACAGTTTTGCCCTCAACTTGTACTCTTCAAAGACCCCAGCACTGCGATCCCCGTCATAAGATGGAGGTGGACCCACTGATCCTTTCCATCTATTTTCCTCACTACTGTTACCTGCAGATCTTTCACTACGGCTCTGAGTATAGGATGAATCCTCTTCTTCATCATGAGGATCAGCTATCCCAGGCCGCCACTCTCGCCGCGGCATCATGGCTCGCAACCGAGCTCCGCTGCCACTATAGATCTGAAAGTCAAACCAGCTGAAACAAAGGAGATTGAACTCAGGCCAGTAAGATACGTTTCAGATAGCAACCGTATACCACAAACCAAAGCGCTCAGCGGGACACCATGGGCTTTTTACTGCTCGGCGCACATACCCCTGTATTGGGAGTTGATCCAAAGGTTCATCGGCGATCGACATCCAAGATGGAATGGTGATATGATACAGATTGAGACAAGAGCATGGATATGACATTGTTAGATTCACACTAAGAAAGCTGCGTCGGGAGCGCATCCGAAAAAGCAGAGCCCCAGCAGGTTTTGCGTCCAAGCCATTGCGGAACTGCAACCTCAAGAATTTCGAAACGTTGCTTTTGGAACCCCTAAAACAATGAAATCGTGCCCCAGCCACTGCGAAACTGCAGCCACCTGGCAAAGCCCAAGAAAGCTGCGTCGGGAGCGCATCCGGAAAAACGTTGCGTTTGGAACCCCTAAAAAACAATGAAATCGTGCCCCAGCCACTGCGAAACTTCAGCCACCAGGCAAAGCCTAAGAAAGCTACGTCGACGAAACACTCTTCTAGGCGCGCTCCCCCTTAGCGAGGGGTCGGCGGATATATATACCCTACTAAAAATATGATGTATAATCCTGGTGGTGACTGCTACTGGGCAGGAAACACTTCTTATCCATGGATCCAGATCCATTTGTTTGAACATTGTGGGAGTGGTCAGCCTATCCTGACTGAAGGTGGATCCATTGAAATCCAAGCTGAGCAATCGAGTGAAAGCCTGGGCCATTTGTTCCTCGGAATTATTTTTTGTTGGTGTGTCGAGGTGGACAGAGATTGCAATGACATTGCGAAGTCTGTGACAATACTCAACTTTACTGCTTTCTCGCATTTTTTTCAGAAATAAGTGTAAATAGTGTTCGGGGAAATGACACTGACAAACCTTCCCATTTGAAGCTTACAGTATATAGTTTCATTCCCGAATAGATAGGACTGTCGTTCCTTGCGACCCGCGCCCGGAAGAGATAATTGGTTATTGATTGCTGTTTCCATCGGCCGCGATTTTCGGTGCTGCTGCACGCATCCGAGTGAATTGTGGGGCTCGTGTGACCTTTATTCCAAAAGTATTATCAGAAATGACAACATGTACAAAAAAAGACAAAGTAAAACTGCTAATTCTTCATCAAATTCTCAGGTAAGGAAATAAACTGTGCATGCTGTCTTTGCCTGGATGCACTGGATGGATCCAAGATAGAGCATGACTTGGACAATCTGTTTAGATTCAAAAGTTACACTTGGATAAACAAAAAATCTTGAGGTTTTGGTACTGAGAAAGGTGACGAATATGAGCCTCTGGCGGGTATGTGGTGGTAAAGCGGTGGTGGATTGAGAAGGCTAAATCGCTGGTAATGGATTACATTTAGCAACTCCTTAGGTTTCAAAAACTACATGTTGATGAGCTTACTTGAAGATTTTACTTGGATAGCTTAGGTAGAAGATTCACGCCAAATGAAGTGTTTTAAATCTTTTTAAAGATTCGTCACAAGTGACAAATGCTACTGTAGTTCCTGTCGTGATGAGAATGTTCACTGTTTCTTTTGCAAAGTAGAAATGTTTGAAACATAACTTTTGCAGTGAACACTATAGCAGAATGACCCTGTTGCCAAAATCAAAAGGCAGATTAGCCACTGCAAGTTCTTGGGGATGTTGACTTGACCGTTTGCCATTTGCCCCCAGCCTTCCAGCAACTATGTGTCAACAAGAGCACGTAGGTCAAACTCGGGTTTGCATGAAGGGAAGTCAATATTATCAGCTGGCAACAATTTTTGTGAAAGTTAGGTTTCAGTCACTCTTGTATGCAAATTCAAAGGAACCATGATACTAAGCAACTTTTACACTGTACAAACTTGAATGCGTTTGTTTGTTTGGGGATATTTCCGTTCTTGTTTGGCAATCAAGGTGTTGCTTGTTTGGGGCATACCGTATGTGGCTTTTGGGATCACACCTGTGGCCTTTTCCAAGGACACAGAAGCTGGCTTGGCAGCAAACTTGCAAAATATCGAGCGCCTAGAAATTCTGGAAAGTTCAGGGAATGAAGTAGAGTTCAAGATTTATTGCTCCTTGGGAAGCATGATCAGATTTGTTTTCAGCCATTCAGAAAGGGTCGTGAAGAGGTCTCTTGATATAGTACTGTACTAATATTATTTCCATAGTAAGTATTTAGTGCCAATCTTCATGGAAATTCCTTACGTTTGACAGAACACGTTCTCATTCACCTCCCCTTTGGAAGGCAGAAAGGTATGTCAGAAGTTATTAAGGATTCCTACTACTCATGCCTCTATAGGTCAGCTATACAGTAGTGGTACCAACTGTAAGATAAGCATTTGCCAGTTTGTTTCCTTTTTTCTCCACTGGGGGTAACAGAGAAAATACTGCATATATAGCCTTATAGAATAAAATAGTCGAAGTCTGATCTCACACAACCCATCTGTTTTGACCTTAGATACCCTTCAACAAGGTGCTGAAGGAACACTTCTTGAACGAAGCGTCATGCAGGAGGACGACAAGTGGGGCTGGATCTATTCTGGTGAATCCAAGAAAGATGAATGGCTCTAACATGGAGCGAACTTCGCAGCAATCCAAGCAGGATGGGTAAGGCCAGCCATGAAGGTCACAAAAGATTTGGAAATGTGGAGACTTGAAAATGGACTGTTGGTCGGTAGAATAGCTGTTTTTTTTAAATAACAAGTTTGTTTCTTCATGTTTATTCTTTGCTGAAATGGTTTGACCTCTGACACGTGGAAATTCGGCCCTTCGTCATACTATTTACGTTTGTACAGGTCCCCTGACACTAACAAAGTACCAGCCAGGAAGCCATCCCGAACAGAAACACTTGTTCCAACCATCCATTTGCAGGTGCTATGTTAGTTTGCAGGAGGAGAGATATGTATAATATACATATATATGTATATATCGTAGACTGTACTATATCTAGGTGTTGGTTTCAAATACTTTCGATTTTCACCCCTACTTGGGGAAGATTTCCATTTTGACTAATATCTTTCAGATGGGTTGAAACCACAAACTGGAGAAAAACTATAAGTTTCTATATTATCATTGCCTTTTCAGTCTACTAAAGGTTCAAAAATGATGACCCACTCCTTTCTTTGGCTATAATGGACATAGCTATCCGAAACAAGTGGAAGTCGCCAGTTATAGAAGGTTAAAGAATATGAGTGATATACAGCAGTTAACTTTCAATGACCCTGCATTGAAATTGCCAAACGGTAACATGAGTAAATACCTCCCCAGTGGCTCTCTTGGCTTGATACACCTGTCCATGTTATCATTTACCCATACGAAATGCATGTGACACGCAGGTGCCCAGGGCAGCCGCTTGGGATTTGAAAACCTGTGGACATCCACCCCATTCGATGATATTAATGCTGTTTTTTTCCCGTGTGTTCCATGGTCATGAGGGTGAAGGGTAATTAAGGACAGTTTTTGTTTTAATCTTAGTTTAAGCGAATGATGTTGGGTGTTACATCCATTGATTCAGCTTCTTTGAAGCTCTCTCGTTTGCCTCTCGAATTCTACTAGATCGGTTGGCACCAGTTTTCACACGAATCGAAAGCCAAAGTGAAAAAAGTGATCCTCTTCGATGGGGCAGCGGAACGGTATGCAACAATATCCAGCATGGATTGGGAAGTGAAGGGCACAGCAAGTTTCATGAAGCTACTGGAAGTATGAGTTGTTTGGATTGCGATGCCTTTACTTGCGGATAGGTTCCCTCAATATAAACCCACTTCTTTTACCAGAGGGTTGAGGGATAGGACCTTAAAAAGGCCTTACTGCATTTATGCGGGATTACCTGTTGTGATTCTGTAGGATTTTGGGCACTGCTATCGGACAATGTAGTAGAATCACCAATATTTGGATGACCGGATGACCGCAATTTTCATGTGCGTTGTCCGATCATTTGACCCCAATGGATTATGGATAGCTATCGGCTATCGATACGGACATTGCATTTGATTGTTGACAGAGTTTTGGGGGATGTCTCACAATTAGGGACCTCGGAGTTTTCCCAAATCTTCTGAAAGACCTTCATGTTCGTAGGGCAGTTTGATTTTTTGGAGGATGAATTTGATATTGTCGGTCAATACACCCCTTTGTTTGTAAAATCTTGTATTGGTTCATAAGCTCTTTTTGGTTGGCCATTCAGATAATTCTGTATTTGGGCAAACAACGACGACGCCCATTCTGAAGGCATCTTGACTGTGCATCCTTCGCAGAAGTTTGGATCTTGGTCACTGAGACTGGACGACACAAGTCCGGAAACCAAGACGGTGGAAGCACAAGGGTGATGTCATCGGTTGAGATTGAGGTGGTGAAGTAATCCTGTTGTTGTTGTTGTTGTTGTCGTTGTCGTTGTCGTTGTCGTTGTCGTTGTCGTTGTCGTTGTCGTTGTTGTTGTTGTTGTTGTTGCTGTTGCTGTTGCTGCTGTTGTTGTTGTTGTTGTTGTTCATTTTGTTTTGTTGATGTTGATGTTTATTGTTGAGTTTGGTCGCAAGCAAACTGTTGTATATACTGGATCAGTTATTTGTATCTTCCAAAAAGAAAGGTCTTGCTGCACAGCTTTCGGTTGCTTCGGCTTCACGACACTGGCCGCCAAGGTGGCCTGGTCGAAACTTTACAGAGCTTGGGTGTCTCGCATGGTATGAATGGAAAAAAGGGACTTGACAGGATGTTGTTTTTTTTGACAAGATCAATGTAAAGCTGGTTGGTGGTTTGAAATATGTTTTTAATTTTCATTCCTATTTGGGGGAGATGATCCAATTTGACTAATAATATTTTTTTTAGTTGGGTTGAAACCACCAACTATATAGTAAAGTCTTGACTTTTTATTGGGACAAAATTGGCAAGATTTTAACTTTCGTTGGTTCGTTGTTTCGCCTGTTCGATTTGCCCAGATGAGAAAGCGGTCGGCTCCTTGCAACTCAATGCTAACGGTTGAAACGGTTTCTATAGTATCTTTCCAATGACATGACAGGGTTGTATATGGGGTTACTTAAAAAATCTTAGAAGTAATGTTTGATTACGACATGGTGATAAGGTCAAGTATATTCATATTACATGATACATGTGTATACTCAATCTCTGATTGATTTTTGTTGATGGTTTGGTGATGGTCGAAGTCACTGCTAGGTGGCGTTTCCTCCTAAGACAGGAGACCCTTCGAGGTGGCAAAGCACCACCGGAAGGTTGGAACCCCTGGGAGTTCATGTGGAGAGACATTGATCTTCTTCCACTTTCCATTGCTGTGTATGCAGACTTGGATTGTTTGATGTGTTTAACTTGCTAAAATTTGATAGATTTGATAGATTTGGGAATTTGATTCCTTTGTTTTGACAAATTTTGTACTATAGATTTGTGTTTGGTTTTTTGTTCATGTTATTTTTGTGATTTTTGTATGTGTGTGCATTCCTTTGTTCGTGCATGAACGCGAACATGTAATCATGACATGTGATGTTAGATCTCTAAATCTGGTTTTGTGATGTGGCAACGTGGTGATGGAATGGTGTGATTAACAAACTCTGCAAGTTGGAAACCTTCAAAAAATGGAAAAGGATACTAGCCCCTCAAAAATGATGGTTGGAAGACTACTACTGGTCCCTTTTCAGGGGTAGGGTATAGAACAATTTCGTCTTCTTTCGTTGGCTCCCGACCAGGTGAATCATGGCCCGATTGGCCTTTGTACACAGGCTTGGGGCAAAAGGGAGAGGTTTTCTCTCATGATTCGGCACGATATGAACGAAAGATAGCCTTTATTGGATTGAAGCAGAGAGGTGTTTCATTGATCGTGGTGAATATATTCATGATAATATTTCATTATCACATATCATCATAATATCTTGTATTGATCTATGTATACTGTATATATTATTATGTGTTTGGAAGCCTCTTTCGGGGATGCGGAATATAGTGATTGGAGAAATGACAAGAACGGAAGAGTTTCTTGTTATCTAATTTCGTATGTTGGATTTGTTGTGTTCCTTCATGATTACAGTATATGAAAGTATGTTTTACATTGTACAGACATGTACTGACCATTGACTATTGTTTAGACGAGGGTTTTTAAAAACAAGGGTCTGTGCGTGTAGATTATGGGCACTATGGGCGGGTCAACTCATCGAGAGGCGGAGCTAGTCAGCTTGCAACTTGCATGGCTTGGCTGCTCGTTTTTTTCAACCTTTGAGTCGCGCTGGCACGTCTTGAAATCTGTTAAGATCGGCTGAACCCATCCTTACAAATGACCATGAGAATAGTGGTCATGAACAAATTTGACAGATGAATAGAACGTTTGAAGTGAGAGACCATATTATGTTTTCTTTGTTTAAGATACATTAATTATACACTATAAAATAAATACGGTGCTGTTGCTGTTGTTGTTGTTGTTGTTGTTGTCGTTGTTGTTGTTGTTGTTGTTGTTGCTGCTGCTGTTGCTGCTGTTGCTGCTGTTGCTGCTGCTGTTGTTGGTTGTTGTTGTTGTTGTTGTTTGTTTGTTTGTTTGTTTGTTTGTTTGTTTGTTTGTTTGTTGTTTGTTTGTTTGTTTGTCTGTCTGTTTGCTTGCTTGCTTGCTTGTTTGTTTGTTTGTTTGTTTGTTTGATTGTTTGTTTATTTGTTTGCTTGTTGGTTGTTGGTTGTTCTTTGTTGGTAGGTTGGCTGGTTGTTGGTTGTTTGGGTTCTTACTTGACCTACAAACTTACCTATGTGATGCTAAACATGTACAGTGCAGAATTTTCTTTGATTGTCATTTGCTATTGTTATGTGTTTGTTTCTGTTTTTCTCTTAGTGGTGTTGCTCGTTGTGGTGGTGGTGCGGGCTGGACGTTTTGATGCTGATGGTAGTTTGGATCGTGGTTTGAACGCAAAGTCTATGTACAAATTGCAAATCAGAATCTGCAACATTTGAATTGGCAATTTCATCCCAATTGTTCTTGCAACTCTTTCCCGGAACCACGATCTCTTAATGCAAATCACTCTCAGTTGCCAGGTTCTGCTGAATGAACAGCTGTCACACTGCGGAAAAAATGACTCAACTCGACTCATAAGGCCTGGCTTTAGAAATCAGAACTTATCCTACTTCAAATGGAGATCCGGTTCCTTTGCCATCATTGTACCTGCCATCTTGTTTTTTGTTTTTATTTGGTAAAGTTGTGCCAAAGATACAGGGAAAAGGGAAAAGGTTGTTTTCTTCTAACCAAATCTGTTTTGATGTTTTCCAAATGAATTGGAAGATTGACCTGTCTTGTGAGTTTAATTTAGTTTAATGTTCATTTGGTTGTAGACAGAGGATCTATTTATATATTTAGCCATTTCGGCTACATTCCTGTCATGTGTTTTGGAACCCCTTGAATTGAAACCGTCCAAGTTGACCCACTCGGACTTGGTAAAAAAACGGCTAGGGATTCCACTGTTCCATGTCGATAGGTCGCAAGGTGCAAGCTGTTTCAAAGTGAGTTCAGTATTGATTTACGCGTTTCTTTATTTGATTTGGTATTTCACCTGGGGATTGACATGTCTTGGCAAAATCATATTTCATGAAGGTTATGATATATCAGATTTTAGTTTACATTGATACTGTAATGCAATCTATCACATGAGAATCTAATCAGAAGCATGGCTAGGCTGAAGTGAAACATGAAACTGGATCACCTTACTCTCATGTTTTCATTTGGCAATGATCCGTAAAAGATCAGCAAAAGACTCTTCAGTTTGTTTTGCGGGTTAGCTTGAATCAATTCAGGCACATTTATTTCTAGTTAAGTTTACACCGCCAAAATTGAACATACATACCAAAAAAATATGGTTTGGAAAAGGTAATGTATCTCTTTCAAATTCAAATATAGCTATGTATGTTCTGTAGCTAAGTTATTTTTTTGGGGGGACTATATAATCAGTTCAGATATATTTGTTTTTTTTTCCCTTGATGTCCCATTTGTTGCCATGGCCGCTTCGCCTTCCGCCTCTGAAAATGGACCCTTGCGCATCAGAGACGTGCCGGAGACGCTTGGCGCCAGTGGGTTCGGGATGAGTCATCCGCGAATGAACCTTTTTTCGCCATTGCCTAGGTGGTGGTGACTCAAATATGTTTTTATTTTCACCCCTAAGATTGGGGAAAATTCCAAATTTGACTCATATTTTTCAATTGGGTTGAAACCACCAAGCAGCAAATGTATTCCGAAATGCATCCCAAAACTAGCAGGATGGAAACCACACGCACACAAACAGTAGATTGACGTTTCATGATGTTGCTATGCTTTCACTTTTGCCCTGTGATTTTCAGTTTTCAGCCGTTCGTGTTTTTTTCTTGATGGTCCCATGCGTTCACAAGGTGGGCTTAGGATGGGAACAACCCAAACTTGTATCAGAAACTTGGTATACTTTATTTGAAATCTACTTTGAACATTTTGGGTTGGTTGGTACATTATTTCCTTCTTGACATCTCAATTTGTCTAAGTAATTAGATTTAAACGAGTAGTTGGATAAATGCATTTGCAGTCTAAATGCAACGTCTTCCAAAAATATCAAAGCAGTTTAGTCAGTGCACTCGATTCAAAAAGATGCACTTTGTTCGGCATGATGAAATTATGATGTATTGATAGAGTTTTATTTGGTAATACACTATTATCCAGGGTTGAAATTATATAAATAGAATCAATCCAGGATAAGAGTTATATACATTCCCTCCAAAGAAAGCAACCAGACAGTGACACCTTTCATAAATCTGGTGTCACAAAAAAAGATGTTCGAATTATGTGAAAAGCATGTTGGAGATGTAACCTTGATTGAAACACCACAATTAGATATTTGATGTGTGTTTGTTTCATGCTTCAGTTTTGATAAATCGGTTCTTCGAACGGTGCCACCAGAACTCGGTTGCTTGCAAAGCATATTTGCCCCGCACCTTTCCAAATCTTAGCAAATATACACACACTTCGAGAAAGTGAAGGACATTGGATTGGAACGTTGATGAAGGTTGTGTTGTTTAACAAATGTTGAGAAAACACACATGTTTTCGAATAACCATCTGTAGCCACCTGGATTTCAATGGCATGATTTCGGACACCTGGAACAGTGACACTCCTTTTTTTTTATCTTCAACAGTTGACGACATAGAGGTTGAACATGATCAACAATCTCGATTTCCAGGGCAATCTTTTAAAATCTCAAAGTTGAAATTAGAGGATTTTTGTTGAGCTTCAGTTCTTCATTCCAGACCTTCTTAAATTAAATCGTTATCTTCGTGGAGCCAGGTGAATTAACTTGTCACTTTCCAAATATTTCAGCTTGGTTCAGCTTGGTTCATTAAGACCTACACCCCCGAAAACTACCATGGATACCCAAAATGATGGTTTGGAAAAGGTGACTCCTTTCAAATTATGGCCATTTGTTGATATCTATCTTAAATTTCTAGGGTGTATATTTGCAGGTCTTATATCCCGGCAGAAGATCCAGACATCTTGCTTGCCACATTGCGGCGTGCCACTCCACTGGTGCTGCGCCGTTTCTGCACGCAGCAGCTGCAGCGGAGTACCTGGGATTTGGAGATGCTTCAGCCTCCAGAAGCAGCTGCACAGGTGGTGCAAATTGGGAACGAATCGAATCGCGCCATGCGTTTTTTTTGTTGAGGGAATTTCAGAGAGCCGGACATTTTGATGTTGTGGTCTTTGAACATAGAGAATCAATGAATTTCCGCCTTGGTTTTTGTTTTTCATTGGATGACGTTGGAAATGAGTGTCCGCATAGGTATACACAGGTATTATGTCTAGTGTGTTTGAGACCGAAGTGGATGCATAGTCGTAGTTCCATGTGTCCGTTATCGAAAATATTGGGGGCCATGCATTGAGGATGTTTCAACCTGTGTAATTAATTAGAAGGCATTTCACGATCAACAGGTGGGGTGAAAAGCCAACTGTTGGAGATCTAATCACTAAACATCACTGAAAAGCATACTCTCCGCAGCTGACTTGGGCAAAATGCTGATTCGCATTTTCTGCTGTCCTTTCGTGATGGCATTTTTTTCAAGTTCTAAGTGGTCTACACACCCAAAAAATCCCAAAACATATTTTCGGGACTCAAATTACTTTACTTCGAGTGATCCCCACCATGACATGTTGGGTGGAGGTTGTCAGGTGAGGGTTGTCATTGAGAATATGATGGGAAGAATGGAGAATTTGAGAACATTGATTTCAGGTTTCCTTGGCTTAGTGATACTAGTGAGATGGGCTTTGGTCACGATGTTCCTTTCTTG
>DF239621.1:62839-177584 GCA_000507305.1 Breviolum minutum Mf 1.05b.01
GGTTGAGGTCCGGCATGCCACACTGAACTCACAAGATCGTGGTTGAGATCCGACAAGGAGGAGGACGACAGGAGGGAGGAGGACAAGACGTCGGAGAAGGAGAAGAGACTGACATAAAATCTAACAACCCTCACCTGACAGGTGGGGAAAAAAGATGCTAGGGAAAAGGAAAAACGTCTACAATCTACAACCCATGAATTTTAGGATGCCATGTTATGTAATTTTTTGAAGATTTAAAGATCTAGGGAAATCTGGGGAAAAAAGTATTCGACATTCGACCATCCCCACGCTGAAAGGTGGAGTTGCAAGTGAGCAATAGTGGCAAGCAAAGTTTCCATGGTATGTGGCCCCAGTGGCGTTGTTGTTTTACAAACGGCTGGCATGTTGTTGAACCGAAAAAAAAATACAGCAAATGGTTGCAAAAAAAGTAGGTATAGTTATACTGTATGGCAATCTATGGAATTTAGATTTAGGTTCCCCAAAATTGGAAACCCCTGCGATCAATTATGAGCTTATGAGCTGTTCAAGTTGGCCCGTAAAGTAAGTGATCAAGTGGGCTCCACTCCCAGGTGAAGTCTGACATCCTACCACTAGCACCAACACCACCTGGTAACTAGAAGTGGCAACCCCAATCAGAAGCACTTGAAAACATAAAAAAAATCCCCGCCCCAAGATCTTAGAATTTCAAACGAATTTGATTGTCACAAAAACCCCTGCTTGTCACAGATTCACCTTGGTATTGTGTCAGTAAATCACCATTTCCCTGGGGTCGAGTCATCTCATCCTGAATGCAGGGATTCCATGATGTCCAACATGTCCCTTAAGGGGTCAACATCTTTGTTCCTTGATTGTAAATTTGGATAGATTTTGGATCTAAGCTAGCTATATATACATATAATAGTTAATATGGATTCTCTTGGAGACACCCGCTCTGTCATTGAAGACTTCCACCGTTTTTGTTTTTTTTCCAAAAGGCTTTGGTGGTTCCCTTCAACGCCTTCCTTTGTCTGAGCTCAAAAGCGCTGCAAAGGATGCTCAAGACTTTCGGCAGGCAACAAAAATCTTGGTGAAACCAAGGGGAATCAAAAAAAATGCAACTTCCCAGCAGGTTGTAATACTGATATCTTTTTGGATCCACTAAACCCCACACAGTAACAGTAACAAATGACAGTATAAACAGATTCCCTGGTCAAAATATAATGATAAAGGTGGTGACTGTTGATGGGTGTAGATTCAAAATATCTTTAAATATCCAGATCCTCAAGAGCTAATCTTCTATGACACAGATGGTTTTCGTGTTTTCCATGGTGTTTGTTTCCAGTGGAAAACCCATCTTCCAAAGGGCAACAAGCCATACATATCAACAAATAGGGAATTGTATGCACCTTTGGTTTTCCAGGTTGATGAAATAATGACAACTATGACAATCATTCAAGCTGCTAATCAAAATATCTCCATGCCACACCGCTGATGTTTTTCTTGTTTCTTTGTAGCCCAGTGTTCTGTGGTGCCAGAATTAAAGTAGTCCGGGGGCAAGCCATGATTGATTCTAAGCTGTGCCTGAAGTTGTAGGATGATGACACTTCATGTAATGAGAAGAGTTGTAAATGTAAGCTGAATTAGTTGAGCGCATGATATGAGGGTAGGATGTCAGTTTTACTTTTTCAGAAGAGTTGTAATTTTACTTTTTCAGAAGAGTTGAAGAGCTGTAAAAAATATGTTTTTGTTCATATTTTGGTTTGGGAACTTCCTTCTTGTGGAGGAAGCTGGTTCTGGATGATATGACATAACTCCAATTTCATGTAACAAATCTGAGGCCGAGGAAAGATCGCTCTACTTAGTGCAGCGACTTGGAAACTGTTGGGGGCTTGGAGTATAGGAAAACCTGTTCAAACCAAACATTTGTTTTACTATGGTTTGGGGATGTTGGGTGATCTTTTTATAATTTGACAACTATGTACATAATTTGCTGTATCATACGATTAAAAGTTTTGACCTGTTTCTTTTTTTGAAGTGATGCGTCCACTGGACTCAATTGTCATATAAATCCATGTTGTTTACTTGGCTTGAAGATGAAGTTACTTTTCAGCTGCTGATTAATTTTAACAACACAACAAAAACTCAGAAAATTCTGAATTTCACCAGTGACAAATGAGACATGTATGTACTGCTTTGTTATGTTTATGTTTGTTTTGCGTGTGCCAGTTGAAGGAAGAGCTGTTCATATCTTTTGACACAGTTTGGCTGGCTCCATGAAAACCAACAGTTGCAAGAGCTGTGGGACACTGGAAAGTTCATGGCAAAATGTTGTTTTCCTTGGTGGGTGATCCACCTGCATTTTACTTCAATACCTCCATGATTCAAGGCAAAAAGGCAAAACAACAATACGAACAGCCGTGTCACTGTGAAGACGTGGTTTCGGACACCCAGAAAAACCCAGTGATTTGCTGCTGTTGCCAAGGTGTCCGATTTGGTCCAAAGGCGCTTCCAACGCTCCTGCTGAGCACCTGTTGCCGAAGGCAAAACTTTCCAGTCCAAGGGTAGGGTAGGATAGCATGACATCATATTTACTGGAATTTGCTGTTCATTGAACATCATTGAACATGTTTCAATTGTTTTTGTTCATTTTGGGTAAAGTAAATCTACGATGTTCATGCTTCGGCATTGCTTTTGAGAGTTTGGTCCAAGTTGGATCGCAGAAAGCCTACTCGAGAAAGCCTACTCTAGAACGACAAACAACCAGAACTTCATAAACGAAAAGTCCTTGTCAATCTTGATACTGCATAGATCTGCATAGTATTTTCATATTATGTATGATTTTGTAATACATGTAAGACATGTCTATTTGGGTGGTGGTTTCAAATATTATATATCATTATGTTGTTTACCCCTACTTGGAGAAATGATCCAATTTGACTACTGTAGTATTTTTTCAAACGATTTTCAAACGGGTTGAAACTACAAACTAGTTATAATTCTTCCATGTTTTTCATATTTCTCACTTGGAACAATGCTTCGTGTCCTGTGAAGGTCCACGACATCGCTCCCTTCACTGGCCATGCCTTGGGCCGATTTCGTGGTGGGCCATCGGAAATCGAATGGTCAAAGCGTTTGGACTCAGTAAATCTGTGGGTATCTCGGTGGAAGGTTGACTTGTGGAAGCTTATGCCAGGGTTCGATGGATTTGAAAGTGATAATCAGTGATAGTATAATATGATATTATTTAGTACAAACCTTATACACTCATTTACATATCAATTCACTACAGTTAGATTCTATTGCATGTATATAGCCCATGTAGAATTACGTATTTAAGATCTTTATGAACATGTAACTTCCTGTATAAAAGCTGGTGGTGCTGGTACAAGTTGGTAGGTTTCTGATCGATTTCATCGCTAGTCAACCTACCCCCCCTAACTACCCCCCCCTGGAAACAAGGCCTTTTTAAGGGCTTATTAACCGTTGGTTTCCCTTAATAAATTCTTATTAAGCCCTTCTTTCCGAGGGGGTTACGTTAGGCGGGTGGGTAGGTTGACCAGCCATATCGATTGTTTTCGCAAACAATTTCCATGCAGAAATGGTGCACATGGCAGAAGTGGTAACTGGTACCAGTTTTTTTTGTTGTGAAAAAAAACCATGGCGCTTAGCGATCTTGGGCAGTACCTGATGTGGGAGAATGCCATCCCTGTTGGTTGGGAGGGAGCTAAAGGGAAGTGCATCATGGGGAGCTGTGTTTAGCCAGTAGCTTCGGTTCCAGGTTCATCCAGGGCTCCGCATCTCAGCCGAAAACAAAGGCCTCTATTGGCGACACACATTCAAACCTTCACTACGACTCGAAACACGGGCAGCTTGGCGGCTTTTCTTGATGATATCAAAGTGATACTGTTGATGGTTCAGATATCCGGCGGTCAACAGTTGAGGTTGATAGTTTTATCCCATTATTTACAGGGTTTTATACATTCCAGGTGGTGCAGGATTTCAGTCATCAACAGTAGGAATAGAAGTTCTCAAATTGTGATGCAGTACAGTTAATTTTTGGAAATTACACATTTTTTTTGTTTGAGACCCAGGAGGAGAAACACATAGGGCCACTTACATGGCATGTTTGCCGATGAAGAGTGCTTAGGCTATTGGTGGTGCTGCGTGGCACCAAGCATGTAGAAGTGTTTCCTCCATCTGCTACACCTCATTTGGGGGCCTATGCGGTTCATGATCCCTTGCGTTCACATCATTCCAAGGTCTACCCTGTGTTGGGGTCAGTCACTGAAAAGTTGGTTGGTCTATGATTGATTCATACAGGGACCCAAGTTGTAATGGCAAAAGGTGCTGAAGCAAAGGGTATCCTCCCAAAATGGCCACAATGCAAATTGTTAGGTAGTTTGATTTGCCGAAAATGTAAGACTACAGACTATATAGGAGAGATTATGCAGCTCAGAAGTTTAAGATGGAACCTGAAGATGATGATGATTTCCAAGTTTGGGTCCTTTTCCACAGTTTCATGGTCAGTTTCAATGTCTGTTTTCAGGAGTTTAATGGATTTGACTACCCACTGTGTCCCACTGTATCAAAGCGGGCATTTCTGAATCCGTCAATAGGTCGTAAGTACTAAGTACCTATATGAGTTTCCCAACTTGGCAGTAGTATTTCATGTTTTTGGTTCCCTTGCATGGTCCATACAACCTTGTACGGGAAACCAACATATTTAAGTGTAGCAACAAATTATCATAGACCAAGCAGGATCCTCTCTTGATAAACATGCTATTAAAGAAAGAAGAAAACTTCAAAGTCATTCAAAAAAAATAACTTTTGGACATATTCCACATTTTGATTGTGTGGTCCGGTTGCCTGAAAAGCCTCAGTTCGCAGAGTATTGCTATTCAAAAATGCAGTGGGAGGCTCCAATTTACGTTGTAAGCCTAGGAGGGTTGAAACCACCACATCCGCCATGTGATAGCCAGGTGCCACATTGTTGTTTGAGAGAACGTTTAAAAAGATGCTTATGCACCTTGGAGATTTGCAAAGTTGAAGTTTTTCTCTTTTGTTTTGGAGGACGGAAATCAAACAAAAATTTGGTTATGTTTAGGGACCCCACCCCAGATTGCAAAGTGAGCAGCTTAAAACGCTGGAATTTGGAGTCTTTCCTTTTGAGATGCTCATCTTTTCTAGGTGTGAAATGGTAGTTTCAAGGAATGAATATTAGGGGATTATTACAATGAAATGAAAGAAGTCATCATGAGGATTCTTCTTAAAGAACCTAGTATACGAGAAAGTCATCCAAGAATCTGGAAACAAAATAAACTTATTTGACGATGCAATTCAACCTGAGGATGTTTAAGGTTTGCCAACGGCAAATGTGAATTTGTTAGGAAAGGCTGTTGGCATTCGGTGTTGCTGCACTATTTTTTGGAGAGTGGAGTTAATTTTCATTATGACTCCAAAAAACGGTTTGGAGGGAAAGATAATCTTCCCCAATCTGTAGAAGCCGCCTTCTGTGTCAGTAGCGCATGAACCTCGAAAGATTCGACATTCCGAAAGAACAATCTTCAATCACTTTCACCACCTTTCAATCTCATTCATTTCAGTTTTTGTCAATGGTTTTCCTCTCTCTGTTACGTTGTTTACTAAAAGGTACCACGCCTTCAGACGACATCCGCAAAAGCCTTCATTTCATATTTCACCCACTGGAATTGCGGGCTTGCGCAAGCGTAGAAACGTCGAAAGCACTGTAATTACGATGCAAATTTTAACTTGGAATGCATTTTTCTACAAATGGCATTGTAATTTTCCTTGCGAGGGCCATCATTTTCGTGTTTGGAACAGGGTCATCTTGAGAAATCACTTGCGTGGAGCGTTTTGTGCACGTGGATTAGTTCGCCTTTTTTTTCTTTGTGCACGTTTCGGATGTTACGCAAGACACGGGTTGGGGTGGGTGGGGTGGGGGTGGGGATGTGATGACGTTCCTTGCACGAGCACACATGAGAGATGCTACGCCAGCATGTGGTGGATCTACCGTTTTTATATGTTCTACATCTTAAGTCCCAAGTCGTGGTACCATTAGAATTTCAGTCACCATGTTTCTGCGTTTGGGCCACTTTGGAGAACACAAAGATCATGTGAGCCGCTCATGTGAAAAAAACCACTGATAAGGTACCATGATAGAAGTTATCCACAGTTCCGTACTGCGTTGAAGCATCAGGTTTAGTTTATCTTAGCATTGGCTGGGGTGTCGATGTGCCCGCATTGAATAAACAGACCGTTGGAGGTATCTCTATCACAGGTGTATATTTTGAAGAACTCTGATGATGGAAATCTTAATAATTGAGGAAGTTCTTGTAAATCCCCATACATGGCATTCACCCAACTTTGCATCTTTTAATGCAGCGCTTCTTTCGAAGACATCCTATTGTCAACTAATCCAAAACAACAAAAACGGCTGCGGATGCAAAAAACTCCCAAACGTGGAAGTCAACTAAAGGCGTGGCGCCTACTAAAAGCCCTTAAGGTTCTTCACGTTGCTGGCCATCTCTGCAGAAAGCCAAGAGTTTTCAGGTGAAGTTGGAGATGGGTTACTTGATTTTCGAAGAGTCGCACTGATTGTTTTAAGTCACCAAAAAACCGGTTGTTTTGTTGGACTCAGTGATTTGTGTTTTGATTTTTGGTGAAATCATGAAATAGATTTGGTGAAAAATTAACATGCTGATGTTTGAGAGTGTTTGCAGTTGTTTCATTGATGAAGGATTGACAGAACTTTGTGTTTGAAATGTCGTTTTCCCAGCGAAGAGAAAAGACTGTATTTGTTTGCTACGTTGAATTGCAGGGAGTCACACTAGCTGCATGCTATGGAACCTCCAGCATGACATTTGCGCTACGATTTTTTTAGATGACAGTCTAGAGAACAAAGATCATGCAATACGGAATCACGCTTGAGTGTAACCACTATCACGTCTTAAATATTGTCACTATCAACAAGAGTTGAGGTTTTTTATCATTTCTATCTGTTGTGTATTGCTATTGTTTACACATATCTCTAATACTTTTATGTTTATTTGGCATGCCATTGGTTCACGAGTTCCGTTGAGTTCCAAGGAGATGCCTTGTTGATCCCAGAAGGTTGGTGGCATCATGTGAAAACCACTGGTGTGAAAGATCCCTTTGCATTTGGTACCTCGGTAAAAGTGGTTGAGGTTGTTGCGGATCATGAGGGTGTTTTTTTGGTGTTAGAAATGTTTTTTGTTTGTGAAGCGTTGAGAGTCATGAAAAGGAGGGTACAAACTAAAAAGATGAGTTGTTTGTAGGTTTTTGTTTGTTTTCCGGATTTCTAGCAGTTAAGGATGCTTTTAATTTTACTTTGTAGTCTAAGCACGGTTTTTCATGACACCAGAAGGACTGGGAATATGCTGTTCATAAGTTCAGATCCAAACACTGGAAACCAAGGGCAGCCGGTTGCCATTGCAATGAACTTTTGGTGGCGTCAATTTGCTCGAGAACCCAAGTCTGCAAGGCCGTATGTCTTGAGACGACTGCTTGGAGAACCCTGTCGAAAGATCCACAAGTTTCGTGGTTTCACCCTGTGTTGTGTTTCCATCCAAGTCTTTAAGTATGGAAGGGTTTTGACACCATGCTATCTAAAGGATAATAAAGATACTGAGACTCTGGTCTTTTTGAAGATAATCAGATATATCATGCATCATGATTTCAAATTTACAATTTACAGCAACCACAAAATATTGTTCTCATTGTCATCATTATACTATGACTGTATCAATTCTTACCCTGTCGTTTTACGGTGGAATTGAAGTGGCCAAGCTGCCTTGCTCAGGACATGTTGGCAAGTCGCACTGCTCAGCATTTTCAAGCACGTCGCGTGAAACGTGGGAGGCCTAAGGGTGGCAAAAGATCAGGGGTCACGAAGCAGGTTTCACTTGGCGCCCTTGTGTTGGCAGCGCAAAGATCCACAGCTCCCCTTCACCGGGAATGGCTGAATGCGCTAAGGAGCCTGGCTGAATGAGTATCCTCTTGTGAAGGTTGGGTTTTGTCTTGGGATTAACAATGATGAACATCAAAGGTGGAAGGTGGAATAACATATATTGAGAATGCATAGATATGGACCCAATGTTTTTTTGGAGCTGAGAAGACATGTACACTCCCTGAAACTAACAGTTCTTACCTGAGGGCCGGGCCCAGGGAATGCATCTTCAACCCATCCATTATCCTCATCGTCAGGAACTGTAGCAGCTTGCCCCAGCAGTTGGCAACCGCAGCAACTTCAGAGAATCCTGAGGAGAAGGAGCGCCAATGGTGAACAGTGAACTTGTCATGTTTTTTTGTTTAACAAAATGCACCATGCCATGGGATTTTGAAATATTTGTTGTTTCTTAATCCTGTGTTCTTCTTTTTGGTCGCGGGACTTGAACCCGATAATTTTAAAGCTAGCCCGGAATTGCAGATATAGTGCAAAGATGGTTGGTCTATGTGAAATCTTTTGCAAGCAAAGATTCAAGCCAAAGGACAACACAATATTATTTGCTACCCATACAGGTTCAATAATAGTTCACCAACTATGAGAATAGTTGACAATATATCTGGTATTTTGCATGGATAGACTTGTATAAGTACTTTTAATCAAATTTCTTCATCACACATGCTTTAGTCCTCTCACTGGAACTTGGTCAAGTCTTGACTGCACACTATACGGAAATCATGCATGTATATTCAATGTATAGAACAGATGTTGCTATATTCTATATACGTATTTACATCTAATATATATGATTATTGTTCAATGTATGCTATGGGCGGCTATGGGTAATATTTTTAGGACCTCAACAGACTTTACCTCCGAAACAAAAAAGGTTGAGTAACCTAAAGATCTTTGCCAAACACACAAAATTTCGTTTTGACGTTGAAAAATGACCATTGGCCATCATGTTTTGTAAATACCTGAAAATAGAGATGGAAACCCGCAAAAAATTCCACCGCTGAACAGCAGAGTTGGGCTACCCCCGAACCACAGGAACTCCTTGCAGAGCTTTTTGGATCCATTGATGCAGCACAGGTTGGCAAAACGCCGAAACAAACTTTAGCGTTTGCCCTTGGGGAAAATGATAAGATTGTTTTTTTGCCTTACAAAAAAAAGGCTTGCAGATAAATGATAAGTTTGGTTATATACTTATATGCCATGATCGAATTTGTAGGTCCAACTTTTTGTGAAATAGACTCACAGGTTGAATTGTGTTGGAACATATTATTACGTGTTTTTTTGTTCGAATGAAGTAGTTGGACGACTAAGAAATGTTAGTTTCAACCAGCTGGTTCTGAAACATCCGGGAGGATAGATGATCCGTTATATAATGCATAACGCAAGGAAAGATGTTAGGAGCGAGGTGAGACGATGTTTGCATCTCCAGCACTTTGGCTGAAGCAACATATCGTGTTGATCCCAAAAGACAGAGTATGAGAATCCCACACAAACATGATAATATTTCAGTGATCTTATACTTGTCAAAACATAATTATATTTCATTCAGGATAGTGAATCATTTGCTAGGTAGTGGTGTTCAATATGTTTTCTTTTCACGAAACTTGGGGGAAGATGAACCCATTTTGACGAGCATATTTTTCAGATGGGTGGTTCAACCACCAACCACCAACCACCAACCAGGTGGCAGCTCTCCTATCGAGCTTGGATGCAGCGGCCAACGACACATCTGGGGAGGGGGCAGCCGCTTTACGGCAGTTGTGGCGTGTGGTGCCACAACGAGCACTGGTGGCCAAGTGGGCTGAACACTTGAGACGTTTGGATGCAAGAAGTGAGATGTTGTGGGAGATGAGGTTTTTGGGACATAGAAACCCAAAATGAATTTTTGCTTTAGAGGGTTTAACCCCTCAAATGGAAGCTCAATAACCCTCCAACTAATAGAGGACAAATGAGTTGCAGGGATGCATTGGTGGATTCATGTTTTTTTTTGCATTGCCCATCTGAGAATGGATCCGGATGAAAGAATGGCAGAGATGGTAAGAAGGGTTGTGATGATGCCTAGCAATCTCCGTGATGGTTTTGCATAGACCGCTGTTTTGTTTCTCATTGCAGCTGTTTAAAGATGGTTTGATGATGACTTGCCAAGGTTCTTAGGTCTTTGTTGTTCAATATGTCAAAAAAACAAAAACAGTTGCACCGCTTGACACTTCCAACACCTGGCTTTTTGAATTTCTGCTTCTTTTGAAAAGCCCATGGAGGCATACTATTCTTGTTTGCTAGAGTCCGTCGTTGAAAATTGCGTTTCGTGTATTTCTAGGGGATTTGGGTGAGACAGACTTGTGAAACAAATGCAATTAATCAAGTTGTATGGTAGTACTGATTTCTGAATTATGTAGAGACCTTGAAGAGGGTAACAACAGGTTGTTCGACTCAATTAATGTTTGAATTTGACATTGTTGGGTTGGTTGGTTTTTGTCACTAGTGACCAGTTCTGTGTTGACAAGCACGGTTTTCATGGTCACTTTTTCCTCTTGAAGAGGGTGACCATCTATATTCCCCTTTGAATTTATCCCGGGGGGTTCGTATGTAGCCATCCCTTGAGCAAAGGGTTGTTTTTGACAGCAAGCATGTTGAACCTGGCGTTTTGCCGTTGGGACACGGGAAAAAAATGTTTGGAATCATCTAAGCCACGGCAGGAAATACATTGGACCAAATGCTGACGTCGGTGCCTCGTTACTAATGACATCCACCTGCACTTTTCGGTCGTATGGTGCTGGTGGTGAAGTGTTTGTCAAGTGGTAGATTCAGAGTCCCCTTTTTGACCAGTGTACTAATTTTTTCAGTTTGCCAAAGAAACTGATGTGGTTGGCGGATGGGGACGTCTATCCAGTGTGCTTATCATACCGAAAATTGCAGCTGATTTTTTGTGTGGCCTGTGGCCTTGTGTTCATTCTTCCAGGTGAGAATCCACAGTTACCGTAGTATACCCATATTGCCGAAACATGAGTTTCAATACAGATTTTGAGCGCGCTGGACATTTTGGGAACGAATTTTCTGCTGATGCTAGCAGCGCTGTCTTTACTGGACCTCTACACTTCATGACACAGATCGACCGTTTTTTCATGGTTCTTCCCTTGTGATTTTCATGCATGTGTCGCATATGTAAGGTGCTTTCGTTATGAAGATCAACATCCATCGGCCATCTTGATGGTCAACGGCGGGGCCCCAATCCAATCCAGCAATCTCATCATCAACTTTCAGGTCGCCTTGCAAGGAACTTTCAGGTGAGGCCATCATGGTGTTAAATGCTACACAAAACAACACAAACAAACTCAGAGATTTGCACAGTTTTTGCATAGTTTGAATGCAAGTTTTTGTTTTTTCGCCAATTGAAATTTGTAGTTGGTGTTGGAATTATCTCAAATTTCTATATATTTTGATCCAAATGTTTGCACCATGGGTAGGAGCAGTCGGTGGCCATACATTTTCGCACATGCTCAGCTCCGGCCCGTTTGTACACCACTGCACCTGACTTCGCTAATTTCATCTAGATATATCTAAATTGTCTCGAGATCTTAGTGGAATGTTTTATGTGATTTATCATATTTTTTGAAGATGATGCATACACTCTAACAATCTAGCAGATGTAAAACTGACAGATCTACACAACACTGCAAATACATGGAAATACATCATTATTCATGTAAATTATTGTAGCATCCAGCTTTACCGATTTGCCGTGTTTTTTTAAATATCTATTCAGTGCACCCATGTGCACCCCTGTAGGTGACTAGTGACTCTGTGAAAGCGTAGCCGTCGCTGACCGAGCAGTGAAGGGATGTGATCTTGACAGTGCGAAAGCGGTGAAAACGCGGAAGAGTGGAGATGTTTCCGTCGTCTTGGCAATGGTTGGCTGGCAAAAATCATGAAACATGTGTAAAAAATGTAAAGTTTCTTCAGGTGTTGTGTTTTTTTTGTTTTTTTTACCAGGAAATATGGTGATTTCAAACTGCTGATTTTGGTAAATGGATATGAATCAGCGCCACCATAACGGAAAAATGTGACGAAAAAAACAACACAACATTTTGGTGCACGTGCTGAATGGACCTTTGGGGGAAGTGTGGGAAGTGTATAGAAAACATGGCCCGGAAAATTTGTAGGAAAGGTTTTGAGTCTAAAGTGATCGGAACCAACAACTTAGATAGATTCATCATTAGATCTTGGAAACGTATATGCCACCTCAAAAGGTAAACCTGAAAGCTACTTACATACGCAAGCTTTCCTAAAATCACCATTGTTTTTGAGGGCCGTGTTCATTTTAGGGACACTACTGTGAAGCCTTGGCATGTCCTGAAATCTCTAAAAGAGACCGGACGAAGCAAAACACTCATCATCCTCCAAATTTTCGCGACTTATTCCTGCCAACCATGACTTGTCAGAAACCAACCACCACCAGTAGCTTCACTATATGGGTGTTTCCTTAAATGGTGGTACCCCCGAAACACCCCAAAATGATCATTTTTAGTAAGAAACCCCATGGTTGTTGAGTCAAGTCTACTTTCCAGGAAGCACACCCGGCTCACCCGGCCTCAGCCTCGGGGTCGTTTGAGGTAGCTCCACCAGGTGCTGGAAAAACCACCGTCATGGAGCTCAAGCAGTCCGAGAGTTCACCCGGGAAAATGGCAGCAATTTCGTTGGTTGGAGGGAATCTGTGAGGAAACCCCCTGTTGAGGGAGAAGAAGCTCTTTTGGGACAGAATACATATATATATATATAATATGTATATATATATATGTATATGATTTATGATTTATGTATATAATCTATATCTAATATATATATATATACACCTAGGAGTCAACTGGCAACCGCGGAAGATGTTGAAACGGTTTTGTTGAGTACTTTTTCCTGTGAAAGGCATGCAGAGTTCAAATGGTCCCTCCAACCCTGCTGTTTGCTTCACCACTTTCAGGATCCGAAAGCTGAGTTGAAGCTTTTTTAGCAATAACAATAAAACCGAGATGGCCATCGTATAGCGATCGATGCAGCGTTTCCTTCCAAACAGAGTACTTTATTTGTTGTACATTCATCATTCCGTATTTGTTATTATTATGCACAACGCGTTATGTCCATGAATTACAAGATCCACTATGCATCACCCCCATGCATAAGTAGATGCTCCTAATCTCCAACACATAAAGAATGTATGCTAGGCATATGTCAACTGCCAATCTTTGGGGATGGTTACTGACCTCAGACTTGGATGTTTTTTCTTCAGTCATTTGATAAGATGTGCCATCGCTTATTGCTTTAAGGTTATATATATATTGTTTGTTTGGTTGCCTTTCTCTCAGAGATTTGTGCCAATCAAAAATCTCTAAGGCATTAAACCACCACTCAAAGGTGGTTTGTTCCCTTAGTTCCTTATTTGCTTAGTGTCACCAGCCCTTCAAAAACCACTAGGGGACTAAGCCACCCACCATTGAATTCCTCAGTCTTCAGGCTGTGCCACTGGCGTTGTTGGAAGATCTTGATGGAGGTGCCACAAAAATGCCGAGAGTCACAGGGAGAATCATTGAGAATCTTAAAAATTGTTTTGTTTTCATCATGTTCATGTTGGACTTATTTGGGTGGAAGTGGTATCATGTCCGAAGCCAATGTGTAGCATTTAGGGTTGAGATGTTTTTCATTTTGTTGAAAAAGCATCGTTGTGGATGGTAGGATATGATAGGAATCCAAATAGACCTTAATTCATTGTAGTCCTGTTTAGTTGGTATTTGCCTCTGTCAACCAGGGAAACGTTGAGCAGTTGCAGCGATCTTTAGCTGCGAGATGGTATACATGTGCGATTGCTGAAAGATCCTTGATTGGAGGGTATATATATATATTATATATATGGATGATATATATATATATATACCTTTATATTTACAGACAGATATGACTATGACATTGATTTACCGCAGAATGGTTTGTAATCCTACACTTAGCATACATTACACTAAGTACTGGCACCTTGCAGGTTGCAGGCTCTCACATCGTTTTCTGAATGATCTGAGGTATTGTTGTAACAGAACCACGGAGAATGGCTGCACGTGTCTCTTGGGCGAGAATGGTGCATGTGCTGCTGTGCCAACATGAAAGATGGAAGAACAATATAGTCGTGCTGATGCATTGATTGCAAATATAGGACGTTCAAATGTTTTGCATGCATTTGGACTTGGGTCTAGACTATGAATAGTACTTTGCACCGGCTCCACTGAATTTTTGAACCACAAAACCAAAGATTCTGTAGGTGATGATGAAAGAGCTAGGCCCGCTAGCGCACAGTAGGCCAAAATGATCCCTTTCTTAAGGATGCCTTGGATGATTGCCTACCGACCTCTGCAACAAACATGGTTGTTCACTGAGTTCCTTTAACAAAAGATATAGGTGCAGATGCGTGATCATCATGTACCGCTATTGTAGACCCGGTTTAAGGAAGCAACACTTTCAAAAGACATCCAAACCCTGTTGAAAGCATTTTGGTTTTCGTTGTTTATGAACCAATGGCTTCAACTAAATTAGTTTGGGTGTCATTGCTTTTGGTTAAAGGGTCATTCTATCTCAGAGATTTGCATATTCTAAGTGACAGTTGAAGCCTTGCGACAACACACACCAACTTACGTGTAGGGGTGACAGCCAGAAAATTGAAGGGTTAATCCTCGTGGAAATATTTTACCTTGGTAGTTTCATTATAGACATGTATGTAAGTATAGTAACATTCAATGGAGCAATGGCACTTGGTGATATGAATGAGGATTTGTTTTAATTGGTGTACTTTTCATTCCCTAATGGGAACACTTGTGATTTGGACTGCTTATGTTCATGAATGCATCTATCAACCCACTGCTATAAGGCCGCTGCTCGACGGATGGCAACGCTCTTAGGTGAACGTGCACGGGTGACCCAGGGGAAACCCATTTCGAAGGACTCAAAAGGGTAAAGCGTTGATAGAATTTTGAAAATGTAATTGAAGATGTTTTTTGTTAAGTACGTCTTGGATGAATTATGATATGATTTAGCACAATTTACATATATATATATAGACATTTGTTGTCTAACTTGAAGTCTGCATAGTCATACCAATTTGACATCAACAACTACATTAGATTCAAACGTGCGTGTAACATGTGGCGTTTGAACTATCTTTTGATACACTCCTTCAGCAGTGAAAAAGACGTTTTGATTTTGATTGATGCGGATTTACAACTAGAATGAACAGATAGTTAGGGTCTAAACTCTCCAAAGTTTCCCTGCAGTAGGGGATGGTCATCAACCCCTGATTAGGGGTTTATATACCCACTATAAGGATTCCCTACTAATGGCGGGATGACCATGCAGACTATAAGGAGTTTAGACCCTTGCTCATATTTGAGAATGCTTCAGTGCCTCAACACACTTGTCTCTATAAAGCTGTGCTGATACATCAGAGGCACTTTTTTGGAGATTACCCGATACCCATACCATCCATGTATGGGATATTTACCTACATTTACCATAAAAATCAACCAAATGTAAGTAGATATAGCAGTCCCATGGATCCTATGGGATAGTGAAATTGCATGCGATTGATACATAGTTTTGGCTAGTCAGATTGCCGCCTAATGATTTGGTTGAATGATAATATGGATCCCATTTTGTGAGACACTACTTGGACCATTTCAAGCAGGTCATTTTCCTAGTGATGGGATTTTATAGGATTTTATGGGATTTTTTAGCAGATTTTTGCCACACTTGGCATCATCTTGATGTTCGCAACTTTTGTTCACAGCAATTATCATATTCCTTGTGATTACCTCCAACATTTGACTAGCTGTAAAAACGTTGAAACTTTGCACTGGAAAATTGAAGTTGAGAAGAAGTCAGACACCTCAAATCCGCCAAAAAAACACCTCTGAAGATTAACGGCTGGACGATAATTCCCTGGAGGTTTGGTTCAGATCATTTTCCTTTCCAAAATGGATGATGATTTGTATGTTCCTTTCGCCCTTAATCTTCCAGGATTTTAGGTTCCAACACCAAAAGATGTTTTTTGCCGCGAAAAATCCATCCGTTAAGCTTCTGGCTCAGCCCCGATCTGTGTTGGCCATCCATCCGGACCCGATCAGCTGAAAAATGTGGGGAAAATATTCCAGCTTGACCGCCATATTGGGAGCGACATTGGTTCAGCTGGTACCATGGACCTTGCCCAATCTCAACGTGCCATGGAGTTCAAAGAGGAAAGACATGGGAGAAAATCACTGCATTGTTGGAAATAGTTGTGTTGTTGAGATTGGTTGATGAATTGTTTGTTTCTCTTGCTTGTTGTTGGATTCTATCGTCATGTGTGATGCTCATTGTACCACTCATCTTACTCATCTTGGACCAGAACCAAAAGCATGCTTCTGTTTCAGATCATGTTGCCCTCTCGTTTCTTACTAGTACTTGTAGTGCCAGTACTCATGATGCTATGGATGAAATGCAGCTGTTATTGTCTCGGCGGTGGCTTGTTGCACAAATTTCATGTCCACCGCGCTTGGAAAAAGAAAACACATGTGAGCAACAGGCAAAAATGCCCCTTTCACAAGAGGTCTTGGTTGCTGTTTATGCCTTGGAGGCATGCAAACCGATAGGGCGAACTCCAAGGCATCCAAAACGATACCTTAACGTGATAGATGAGTAGTAAACATGCGTACGATTTGCAAGCAGTTGATAATGTGTGCATGTATCTGTGCAGCCTAGATGCTCCTCCGATTGTCAATTTTTCCTGGGCTTAGGCACTCGCCAGACGGATACCCAGACGGATACCCAACCGATACCCAGAAATTGACATTGACTTATGAACCCCTGGGTACACCAACACCCATTCAAAGCCTTCAGATTTGATACTTTTTCTTGCCAAAGAGCGCGCAAAGAAGAAGCGTTCAGATGGTGATCCCTAAGGAGAAAAAGGAAAAGTCACCGAATGGCACACCAAACCATATAAACCGATACAGCGAACTCCCAAAACCGATGCCTTCTTTCATAAGACCGGGTTTTGTTGTATTGATTTTTTTTTCAGGGTCGCTCAGGTGAAAAAGTTGTTTTTTGCAAACAAAAAGCACAATGAAGATCAATGAAGCACCTTCTAATAAGTATAGCTTTTGGTTTTTAGAGTCCAGGAAAAAACCCATCAACTGAAGCAGTTTTTAGGACTTCACAGTTGGATTCACCGCTTTCATATACACTCCCTGAAACTAACACTTCGTACCTGAAAATAGGCCTTTTGCCCCAAAAGGAAAGGATCGTATTCCAAGCATCCATTTTCAAGTGCGAAAATGTTAGTTTCAGGGGGGAGTACCTCATATATATATATATATCTCTTTGATTTCCTGTTGGCCATCCATTTATTACGCCCACTTGAAAGCGTTTCGCCCGGTCCACGGCGGCTCGTTCGGGAATCCCAGGTCCGTGCTGCTTGGTGTTGGCCTTCAGCACCTCCAAAGTGTGTGATTCCCACAGTGACCCATGGATCCTGTTTGAAGGCCGGCGGGGTTTTTGGAAACGGTGCTGGGATTATTGTAATTGAGTATTTGCCACATCCCCTGAAAATCTAAATTTCTGAACCCAAAATTGGAGGTTTGGAAGATGAAAAGTTGGTTGTCAACCGTTCCGCCTAAAAGTGTCATGGAGATTAAAGTTTGCAGAGCGGAGAGTCCAGTGTTTTTCCAGGAACGGGAATTTATACCTCAGCTTCATAAACCCTAAGGATCCAGATATGTCCTAAGAAAGGGATTTCCCCTATAATCCTATTCCTGGGGATGGGGTTGAGACCACTAATCCTACTTTAGGGAGGGATCCGGATTCTTAGGGAAAGATTCCAGTCTGACTCTGGCGCCGCTAAGCTTAAAGGACATCGCTACTTCTTGGGAGATTCGTGGCGGGCCTAAGGTTGTATCGGCTGTATGAATCGACAAGGGAAAAATGTATCCGAAAAGGTTTTTTTCATGTGCACAATGTCATTTCATATGTTGATAAATACTATTGTCGATCTACATATGAAAGATTAGTTCACTTATACTGTTATACATGTTCGACTCAAAGAAGATCCGTTGATTGGAGTTTTTCTCATTGAGGTGGGATTCAACATGCACCTGTGGCATTTTAGATTCATGGTGGGGTAGGGTAGCACCTTAGGTGTTGTGAGATTTTGCCTCAGACCTTTTCATGAAGCCTTGCAAGTTAATAGCATGGAACAACTCTAATGTGCAATGATTATGCAAATGTCCATCCTTGTTCAACAGAAACCACAGCCTGTATTTCATAGTGTCATTTGAAAAGTATTGAACAAACAACAAGATGTTAAAAGACTAGGCAACATTTGTTGTGCAATATTTGAAACTGTTGGCAAACGGAATCTAAGCACTTATCACTTATTGATTCCGTCTTGTTGTCTCTATACAGACCTATTGTCTAGAGGCTCAGCAAGTAGGAATCGAATCAAAGAACCCAATTTGAAATGGGATTGTTTCTTCCACAGATTCAAGATGCGCACCTCCGAAATCCACAACTCAATCGTCAATATGGTGCTAGGATGGTGTGGCTGTCACGGAACTGGAGCCTGGTGAGCAACTCGACTGGCTCTTGAGCACTCTGAGTTTTGCAAGAGCTGGATTTTGCTTGAGAAGTTGGCCAACAGTTCAACTGTTCCACGTGGGTTTCTTCAACAGGGTAAAACATCCTTCAAGATTGAACAGCACAGTTTTGGTGGCGAAAACACCAATATAGCACCGTAAAATCGCAGGAATTGCACTCCCAGTTGCTCGACGGGGTGGAATGTCACAGGCTCCTGCCACTTGGTGGCGAAGCGGGGCTAGTGGCGATACCCTAAAGCAATTCTTTTTGATTGCATAAATCAACAAATTCATAGATGCATAGGAGATATGGATGAGATTCACCTTCATTTTAAGACTTATGACTATACTTAAGAAACATCAATATTACTAAATAACACATATAATATTCGGACACAAGTTTTGCGATATTTTACCTTTGCCCGTCCTGGGAGCAGTTGGAACCAGATTGTTTTCTCAATGCCAGAGTGTAGGAAACAAATGCAAAGTTAACAAGGTATGTTTTGAACAAATACTGTATGTTATTATCAAGGCAACAAATTTGAATAAGTTGTTGATTGATTCAACAAATCATACATGTATAATAATGTTTATACTTTGAGTGTTATTCATGCTTTCTTTGTTGCTATTTGTATGGCCGACCCGTCGCCCGAAAAAATCCTTGGTTGCTGTGTGTGTGTGGTTTAGTTGGAACAGCCGAGGTACAACTCTCCTTTGCCCACCTTCAGTACCTGGCTCCGACAACGTGCCTTTGGCAGGGTCGATCAACGGCCCTGCTATTGGGTTGATGGTCATCCCACCTGGAATCGTCGGAATCCATATACTTGGTATATTAACCCCTACTATTGGGTTGATGACCATCCCATGTTATAATGGAAATAATATGAAATAATGGGAGTTTAGACCCTGGCACATATGTTTCCTGTTTATTGTGTTATTGATGTTGATATGTTGATTTTTATCCACTAGAAATTGATTTGTTGATGTGTATTGCGATGAATTGTTGTAGATCTTGTGATTCGTTGTCAACGTGTTGCTGTTGAAGATGTCCAAATTCATTGCTAGTCGATTGTATTGGAAGACTGGGCTGGAACCACCAGCTACGCGTCATGGAGATTTGTGATTATATATTTTGCATTTGCATACAGCAATTGTTTTTTGTTTTTTTGTTTTCTGTGGTATGTTCTTGGCTGGACCATTTGTCAACAACCCATGGGTTTCCAACCTGTTTTTCTTCGTAGAATCTTTCCTCTACGGAAGTGACATATCCTTTTCCCAATGGAATATGTTGGTTCCCTGGATGGTTAAACTTCACTAAATTCATGACAGGTTAGCCGCCACGGCGAACGCCGCGAAACACCAAGGGATGCCTCGATGATTTGAGTGGTATGTGGTGGCCCTTTTGCGGTTTCGGTGACGAGTGTGTTGGAGGCAACGATTGCCTCGACGAATTTTGGTGGATGAGATTTTCCTGATAGTCACACGCACAAAAATTCAACCCCCATTTGTTTTACTATTTTACCCCCTATCATTATAGATTATATAATTGGATGGTTTTGGATTCAACCCATAAACTCTTTAATTATATAATATATCTAAAGCCCCAATTGTTGGGAGAAATTAGTCACATGGGCATGGAGGTCATGTCCATCAGTTTTTCAGCATCCAAAGGTTTGAACGATCCTATCCGCTTGCAATGGTGGTTTTTCTCTGGAGGGTAGCACACACTGCAGGAAACACATTCGATGAATACTGTTCTTCACCTTACAAGCAGGGGGGGTTCTTCTGCTGATACCCATGGAAACCCACGCTGATGTAGTAATAGATGTCCTGGAAATATGTATCATATATATATATACATACTGTATATGTATATATGTATAGCGGCATGTACCATTCATTCAAGTTCCTGATCTCCGTATGGACACAAGATAAATATAATTCTCCATTGTGCTGATATTTTGGCGCGGGATGGACAGGTGTTTTCACCATGGATTCCACTGGATATGCAACAAGCTCAAAGCAGCTTATCTTCAGTGGATAGGGCTGATGATGACCAATTGGACTTCTTGGTCTTGATTTCAATGAAATGGAATCCAAGTCTTGTTGAAGCTGAAGAATATACATACACAATCCCAACAAGACCCATATGGTTTTGTTGTTGTTGTTGTTGTTGTTGTTGTTGTTGTTGTTGATGTTGTTGTTGTTGTTGTTGTTGTTGTTGTTGTTGACTTTTTCGGGACTTGGGAATTCCAAGCCATTTTTTCCACTTATATAGATGCGCTTGTCGTCGTCCAAGGACTTACAACTTTGGCTACTTTGGATGCGCAGATCCCAATGGTGCGGACGCGGCAAGCATTTGCGGTGCCATTACGGAGACAACGGTGACCACCGCGGATGGGCCCACAGTGACCTGGCAAAGATGTCGGGATGCAGCGGATACCAGGGAAGCTTTGGAATAGACAAAGAAATCAGATGACCCGCACTGTCTTCGGGTCATGTCATCATCTTAATTCAAGCTGCACCAATCAAACCAGTGAAATTGGTTTCATTTCTGGCTGCTTTGGCTTGCCAGATGACTATGCTGATGATTCTGACAGTTGGTATTTCCATGCTATTTCCCGCAAAATGGAGCGCTAAATGATATGTGCCATGGTAGTTCCATGGTACTTCCCCACACAAAGTGTATTTGCGTCTCCGGGGTCTCCGGTCATGCCATATATAACTTGGGTGACATCATTGGATGTTGCGCCACAGATGTGGGTGGAAGACCTCTCGAAGTCAATAAGATTGATGAAGTTATTTCTATATGGATGGATAGGATTGAAATTATTTAAAAACAATAAAAACATGGTGTACACTGAGGTGGTATAATATTTATTACATATATATATATATATTGTATATATATTTCTGAGATACATCTTGGATGTTGACCCTCTATAAATCTTTAATGTTCCAAAAGCTACTGGTACTGATTAGTGTGTTTTCATCATGTTTTTTTTATAGCCAACTTACACCCCTGGGGCTGAGACCTAAGGATATTGAAATCCTTGACAACGGCACCATTGGTTTGGTCTCAGCGCTCTTTGTGGTGGTGCCTGGGAGCTGGGTCAGGAAGGGCGAGGGGGTGTGGATGGTCAGTTCGGAAGGAACCATTTTTGGCAGGATCATTAAATGGGACCCATTTTGGGGGGGATCAAACAAGCAGCAAATGTATGGTAATTTTGAGGGATTTCCCTGGTTATAGTGCATTGTTTGGGTTGGTGATATAATGTCCCCTGTTTTTTTTGTTTTTTTTCCTGGGGGGGGTTATGTTTTTTGGGGAAGAGGCAGTGAGTTATGGGAATTGGTTGCTGATACATAGTCTTGGAGTCGGAGCAGATCGGCGTATTCTTGCTGCATTTTAGCAGGATGATGATGATGATGATGATGATGATGATGATGATGATGATGATGATGATGATTATTGAACAAGTGATCTCACCACATCAGGGCTTCAAAGTCCCCACATCATATTGTTCCCAGTCACTTCAAGACAACGAGATGTTGCTAGCTCTTACATACCTTGACGTGCCATCTCATGGAGAGCCCATGAGACCCATGTGATCTGGATTTGAGCAGTCCCAGTTTAAGGCGTTGATGGGTATGTTGTTCTCGCTCTGTTGCACGGGCAGCTGTGCTCGAGCCTATTTTTCACCAGGTGGGGTGGTGGGATAAGGTCAAATGTGTTTGGAGATGTGTAACATGTAGATAATTCTACAGATTCACCGCATATCACCGGCCGTCAATTTTTCCGGGGAGTGACATACCAGCATTGGCCAGCACTTGTCGGTCATGTGTGAGGACCTAAGCAATGGACTCCAGCGAATTTGATCGGCATGTTGGTGGTGATCATTGCTATAGTGGCTGCTTGTGCACTTCCGCAACTTGGGTAAAACGGTAAAAAGTTCAACGTTTTGGGTGGGAAATCCCATGGGATCCAAAGAAGTTCCACAAGTTTGTCTTACTGTAGATGCGGACGGTTTGATTCAATCTGGCAAGATTAGTTGTTGAGGCTTGGGAGGTTTTATCGGGTTGTATATATACGTATATATATATATAAGTTATATAATATATATATATATTTCGTTGGTTGACAAAAAAACTGGGTTTTAAACATCCTAGGCGCTTACTTGAATTATTGGTGCCTATACATCATTTTAAGCTTCCCAGTTGGTCATGGGCAGTTTTTTCAACGCGCCATCAGAAGTCGGTTGAAACGAGGCAAACCTATAAATCAACTGGAGTTGCCGCTGGATTGGGCACAGCTTTGACCCTGGTGTACTTTGGTGGACACTGACGGGTACACTCCCTGAAACCAACACATTGCCCTTTGAAATTGGTAAATTCAACAGGAAATTCATCTGAACCAACCATTGGTTTTCAGGTGCTTTTGCTGTTAGTTTCAGGGAGGGTACGGTCGGTCCTTGGTGGTCTTTGGTTGCAGGTTTTTGGAGGCTGCAAGTGGGGGAGAAGGACCAGAGATGTCCAAGAGTATTGCAGGGTATTTTTGGTGGTATATATATATATATTTGTTTAGGGACTGGCATCGAATAGAATTCGAGCATGAATCTCTCTCTATATATAAGAATATTTATTGAGAGACAGAGTTAAAAAGATGGAAACAAACTAAATTATAAAGCATTCATGTTTAGTTTCCATGAAAGGATTTATTGATACCTCACTCGTTTGGGAAGTCATGTTGGTGTGCATGTTGTTTGATTTGTTTTTTTATGTACAGAAATATATTTATAAGTGTTTGATACTTCTGCATATAGTCTATCAAAATATGTACATTAATGATCATACATCCATAGCTTACATATGATGTTGCCATATCTATTGAGTATCTCTTGTCATAGATGTAAATATATGCATCCTATACATACAACAACATTATGTACATATTCACCATATGTAGTTGTTACTTGGTGATGACTCGTGATGTCAAAAAACCATTTGGGACGACAATTTCGAGGTGGTCTTTCTTCAAGTTGGGCGCCCATGATGTACTGCAAATGACACGTGAAGCCGCATGGAGAATCCATGCGATGATTGGTATGTTGACCTTGGTGGTTGGCATTGCGCTTTGGCAGTAAAACATGGCAAATACCTGGCAGATCGATGCATCCAACGACTCTATGGATGTCAACTTCCAACTATATAAAAAACCATGTATTACTTCAAAGCATATATTTTTTATAGTTGAGTATATTAAGATATAGTTTTGTTGTTTTTAGTTCCAACGTTTGATTTTTAGACTTCGATGTAGGTGTCACTGGTGCATTTTGTTTCCGCCAAGACTGGTTTTGGTCTTCCTATAGGTGAATCTCCGAACTGAATGATGTTTGAACGAGCCATGTTTTCAAGACCAGGTCGACATTTGAAGGGTTTTTTGAAACAATCAAAATGGAGATCCAAAAGGATGTGTCAGTTTGCTTTTGTTGTAGGAAACAAATCAGCAAGAGTCAGGTGAATTCTAATGGTTGAATGTTCATCAGGCCATGGCATTGACTCCTTTGTTTTTTGACACGATGTGACTTCAGATCTTCAACTTATGAAATATCCACTCCGCTGGGTGACTTCAGAAACATTTTCAATATGCTATCATTTGCTGAGTTAATGAGATTACCACCACTATCCGATGTGATTGGACACTCAGTATCAATCCTTTTCAGTAATTTATGATTTCATTGATATATATATATATATACATAGTTCATATTCAAATATGTCTCAAGAAATATGGTTCACAAATACGTTCACTTTAAATAGGCTAGGAAAAAATCAACACTTTTCCAGACCTACCCTTTTGTAAACTAACATGGCAATAGAAAATGGACCTTTTGAAGATGTATTCCCTATTGAAAATGGGGATTTTCCATTGCTATGTTAGTTTACCAAAGGGTATTTTTGGGAATCCCCAAAATTCAGAAGATGAAAACGTTCCCCAATCCGAATCCTCGGGCTCCAGAAATTCAACGTTAAACGACGCGACGAGGTCCATGGAGTTTTTTCTTTTATGCAGTATGAGGGGACGGTCTTCACCCAGTGGCATTTTCTCTTGGGTGTCTTGGTGACGAAACTGGCCCTGAATATAGTTTCAAAAGAAAAAACAACACATAATGCCAACAAGTGCATGGAAAATTTGTGGACTTTGATTGCTTTATAGTTGTGTGAATGGGATTGTGTGTGTTGTGATTATTGCGCTTGCGGATGTATCCTGGCAGAGAGGACTTCCCAAGTAACAGTTTTTCTTTTGCCAGGTGGGTAAACCCACCATGTCAGAACTAGTCAAAGAATCTTAAATCGGTGTATACTATACTTTTTTGTATGTATGTATATGATATATAGACAGATATATTATATATAGATATGTATTTAGACAAAGTTCGGCAACTTTTTTTTTAGCAAACTCGGGTGACTTCAGCCCAAAAGGTTGGTGGGAGAATCCTCCCAAAACTGCCAAACAGATCTGGTTTCCAGCTAAAGTAAATTAGCCCTAATATTCAACTAGCTTCAGATCCCAGCCAATGCAAGCTTGAAGGAACCGAAAGGTTACGTCCAGATTGATGGGGATTCTATAAGTGCATAAAAAACTGATAGGATTATTGATTATTGGATATTCATATAGCGTCATATAACACTCCGGGTTCTCAAACCTTCTAAAGTAATGAGCTTAAACTGATGATATACTGTTGATGGCTGAAATCCGGCTAACCAGTTGAGGTTGGTAGTTCACCCCATTATTTACAGGGTTTTGCCACCATCCCATGTGGTTGTTTGGGATTTCTTCCATCAACGGTATCAAAGGATAGTGCCTTCTGACCTCAGGTTTCATCGGCTTGATTTTGATGATTCTGGGGGTGCTTCCTGCACACCTGGTGCTACTTGGTGCCAATGTTGTACAGGAGAAATCGGGGTTTTCAATGTTGGAATCTCACAATAAAAGGGCATGAATCAAATCTGGAAAATCTTCCTGCTTTATTCATTCAGTGGAGTTCCTATGACCTGTTTAACGTTGTGTTTGGCTACAGCTGTTGGAGATAACCTACCTTTGACGGATAATTTGAGTACTTGACAATCTTGATGTGCAGCTGATGTTCACCGGTTTTTCATGCTTTTTTGGGGACAATAATTTGTGAGTCAAAAGTCGTTTTTTTTTGACATCCGCCTTAGATTCTTCCAGTTTGAGGTCCCGAGCTTCTAAACTTCAAAAATCACTGCGGGTCGTGATGGACATGTTTTTCGGATACTTCAGTGATACATCGATGGTAGCCGCATATGGCAGGTTTGTTTATGCAGAGAACAGATCAAACGGAAAATGTGTGTACCCTTAAAACAGTACCCAGTCAGTTTGTTCCCTAGATATTCCCCCTTTTGCCCTATATAACTCTTATGTAGTAGGTACATAGTGGTACCAAATTTAGGGTGCTCACCCAAGGGTACCCATATTTTCCATTTGAACAGATCCTCACACATGTTAGACAGGTGCAATTCCAAAGATATTATATCCCTGACTTGTATAGTATAGTGGGTCAGACACAACCCCTGAGAATACGCAGTATTACAGCCTCATGATAGGAAGACCAAGAGTAACGCAAAACCTGCAAAAGGTAGTTCCCAACGTCTCTGTGCACTAAACAAGCCTATACTAGAGATTTCTGACCTACATACAGGTTCCAAAAACGTGCACACTGTTTGTATTGATGCCATTATCTACATGTGTTATAAACGTGTCTGCATTTATATCAAACTTAAAATGTTTTTATGCACAAACATGTTGCAGTATTTGGGTACAATAGTTTTGTATAGTATCTAATAATGTTGTTTTCTTGTATCCATATGCATCCTTTGTATCATGTCTAGCGTACATTTTTTGCGATGTTTCCAAACTATTAGTTGAGGTCCAATTCTTCCAATATGTGAGGCACTACGACAAGTTCAAGTTGATGCACTTCGCCAGTTTTTGGGGCTACCTATTGTGCTTCGTTCATATGAACCTTGGAGCACCCCAACTATTTCCCATGAGATGGATGGAGAACCTAGTAATTAGAGCCCCCCAATCGAATCCTCGAAATGTTGACTACTCTGGTCTTTTTGTTTTGAAGGAAGGAAAGAAGTTTCTTACAACACAGGGGTAAGGTTTATTGAATGAAATTTAGCCCATACCATCCATGTATGGTATATTTACCTACATTTACCATAAAGATCAACCAAATGTAAGTAAATATACCAGTCCCATCTATCCTATGGGTAGGTGAAACAGTTGTGTGACTTACCTGATTCCCCGAAAACAGAAAGCCTCAGGAGATAGCAAGTGATTCACACAGGAATTATCATGCTTTCGCAGCGAAAGTTGCACACATGACACATATCCTCCACGAAAGTAGCATAGGGATGTATATATATATAATTATGTATATACATATATTTGTATACACACCATTATACACCCCTTTTTCCAATAGGAAATACATCTTGAGGTGGTGGATGTTCCCTATGATAGAAAACCTTTTGTATAGTCATATTGCTACACACCCTGCCTTCCACACATAAGCCACTGGAGTAAGCTGGGGATCCAATTTACCATGGAAACCCTGGTTGTTCGGGCTATGAAGATCACCGGAACTGAAATTCGGAAAAGTTCATCATCTTCCAAGCCGCAAGGCTGCCATGTTTTTGGAAAGGTTTCCTCCTTCCTTCCCGGAAGGTCCTAAATCAACAAAACTTCTTAAGGATTGGCCATGCATACTATCTTAAAACAATTGCATCGATTCTGATTGCAGGACTTGGGGAAATTGATGAATTGATTCGTCGCTTCTATGGGAAAAAGGGATGGAAACAGATCTCAGTGCCAGTGAGTTCGGAAACAACAAGTAAAAGATTGCAAGAATTCTGCACCCATAAGCTTTGCACAAAAAAACAGATACAAGATGAGTTGTACAGTTGTACCCAATAGATGGTAAATTACTACAGTAGATGTATATACAGCAAGCAAGTAGGTGTTAATGATTTTTCACATAATTCCAAATTTTGGATTTTTTTCAACCAGCAAAAACGACCAGGTGGTGGTTTCAAATATTTCTTATTTTCACCCCTATTTGGGGAAGATGTCCAATTTGACGAGCATATTTTCAACCACCAACCAGATGAAGTTCTCCACCCAAGCAATTTTGAAGTTTTGTTCCCAACAGCAGGAGTCAACGGTCTTGCTTTGCTCCTCTTCTTCGTCCAAAAGATTTGGGTCAAGGCTTCGGGATTTGTGACCGGTGGGCCCAACAGCCAGCCTTGGTGAAAGTAGATGGCGATAGCCACTCCCAAAAGGTGGTGTTTTCGTAAGGGGCCATGATAAACCAATACTAATGGGAGTTGTGCCCATCTACTTTCCAGGTGCTATAAAGTTATGTTGTGTATACATGATATATACATAGTATATTAAAGGTGTGTTGATTGTTATCTAACACCTATATAAGTGCCGTTTTGTGCCTGACATGCAAAATTAATGCTCCTTAAAACCATCATTTCCAAGAACACTCCAACAGACCCCTGGAACATACCCCAGATGACCCAAGATACAAATATAAACGATTTCCTCATAAACAGCTGGGTATGTTCTAGGGTTTGTTGGATTTCTTTTTGGAATCATACCTGTACCTGGTGTGTCTATCCTTGATTGCCATTTTGTTGCTTGATCACTGGCCACTCCCCAAATTTGCTTTGCGATGCAATGATGTGCAGTAGGGAATCAAATTAGTTATGATTGGAAATGACAAGGAAATGACAAGGAAAAGACATCGAAATAGAAACGATATGAAAGTGAAAGATATCACTAAGGAAGCAGGCTCGCAAGCCAGCCAGCATACATCAGTTACATCAATTGAAGCCGATAGAGAGAATCAATTGCTACATCAATAAACCAAATACGATGATGATCAATTGAAATAGCAACGCAATTTGTAGAATCCTCCCTGGTTTCAAGGGGGGATTCTTCAGTTTCAACCACAATGCAGCTTAGCCGCAGGTCAAATTGTTCAATGATCACTTGCAAAATTCGATTTTTTTGAGTCGAATCCTCAAACACAAACTCCTCAGACAGTCAATGCATGATCTATGTATGAATGTTTGTAGATCTCCCTTTATCCTTATTCTCATTGTCGATATTGATCTTCAAATGCTATAGCCTTTAACTCCTCAGTTGCCTCAAAACAGTGGCCACTCAATGCTTTTGTGTGCCACTCAGTGCTTATTTGTTGCCGCCAGGAAGTGCAAACCTTTTTTGATTTCCAATTACTCCTCATTTGGGCAAAAAACAAACTCAAATGCCCATAGGTGGCACTCATGCAATCATGATATTTATTTGTCTCACAAAATATCAAACTGGTTGGTGCTTTCAAATATTGTTCATGTTCACCCCTATTTGGAAAAGATTCCCAATTTGACTTACGCATATTTTTAAAAGGGGTTGGTGAAAACCACCAACAAGACAAATACAAGCCATTTAGTATGTTTATACCCTGGGATTCCAACCACCATTAAAACAATGGGTGGATTTATATAACCACCATTTCTGAACCCTAAGGGTTGAAAAATCATCGAAATTGGGGAAAAACAGTATTTTAATGCTGGTGGAAGCCCAGGGTATAAACTAACATGTCCCTTAAAAGGGACTATTTCAATAGGAAATACATCTTCCAACCATTGATTTCTAGGGGACATGTTAGTTTTCAGGGGTGTAGTATGTTTATAGCTTCCATTTTTTTTTCATTTGGTTGCTTGTTTCGGGGCTTCCAAATTTCCCAGAAAAATTCCGTCGCCAGGCTTCTGCGGGGAAGGTCGACACGAAGTCTGCGGAGTTGGTGGATGAAACGGGTGGCATCTTTGATGTCAATTTTGAAGGTGAAAAACGTCGTGGTAAAAGAACAGTTATCAATGGAGGTACACTCCGGTAATCTAACATGGCAATGGAATATCCCCATTTTTAGTAGGAAATACATCTTCACAGGGTCCATTTTCCAATGCTATGTTAGTTTACCAGGGGGTATAACTGGTGTAAACCTCTATAAATGGCCTTATGGATGGTTGGTGGCAACTCAAATATTTTTTTAATGTTCACCCCGAAGCTTAGGGAAGATTAGATTTCCATGTTTTTTTCGAGCATATTTTTCAAAGGGGTTGAAGTAAACCACCAATTAGTTTTAAATGGGTTTCACTGAGGTTATTGAAAACCCTTAAAAGTGAAGTTATAGGCCCCACTTACAACTGCTACACCACCAAAAACGAGTTCCGGCCGGTTCACCTGAAAATCACACCCGAAAAACGAGGAAAAGGAACAACTTCTATATTATACAAACCACCAACTTTTGAGGGTTCCTAATATTTAAGGGAGGGAATCCCTAATATTTGGTAGGAAAGATAGGAATTGAACTTTTATTTTCATGGTCCTTCGGCTAGAGTGAATTTAAAGTTGAGGCCGGAGAATTGAAGTCAATCTGGCTAGCAGCATGTTGAGCAAATTTATGACGATGCAAATCTACGCGTATGTGTATATGTTATGTACAGCAGTTTATGTGATTGTTCAGTAAGCATGCATGACATCCGGTGTATCATTTTGGTTTTACTCTAGTGATGTGTTCGTTCATGTATGAATTCAAAGTTTGTCAACTAAAATGATACATACACATACAGTACTTAATAAGCTTGATGACTAAATATGTATGATATTATTGCATGGTCATGCATGCAAATTTACATAGTAAGTTGATGATCATGCCCCAGAAGAATGAGAGAAACTTTGAATTTTAACTTGTATCCAAGGCTGAAGATCAAATCAAACCGTGTGTGTGTTTGCCAGGTTTAGAGCAGTTGAGATGCAGGCAACTGATCATCATGACATGAAGTTGTTCCGCCTGCGACATCCGGGACCCCTTCGATGAAAAAGTCCTACACAAATGTTTTCCACACCAAGCGTTTTTTTTTTGTGCCACCGAGGACAGCATTTGTTTCTTAACATGCACCTTTGATGCAGATAGTTGGGGGGGTTGCCTAAACCTAACAGGGCGGTAAAATAGTCTAAGTCTATGCGGTCTATGCGTTTTAATGAAGGGACACGGATTAGCCTTCACTATCCACCGGTTTTCCAGTGTTTTGGCAGGACCCAACAGATAGTGACAAAAGCTCATAGTGTGGCGGGTTTGATTTGAAATGCTATCTAGTCATGTGTTATGATATTTCCTGAGATGTAACTAGATTATATATTTAATATATATTTAATATATATTTAATATATATTTAATATATATTTAATATATATATAGATGTACGACTATTGTTGATGGAAGAAATCCCAAACAACCACCTGGGATGTATTAAACCCTGTAAAAAAATGGGATAGGCTACTAACCTCAACCGCACCGTTCCCAGTGTTGGTTTTCTCCGAAAAAATGTCCCTGCACTAAGAAGCATTTCCAGGATTCTTGAGTGTCACAGTGAAGATTTGTGGAACAGACAGAGTGCAGATTCATGTATGGTGTGTTTTTGAGCATCACTTGGTGTAGTTGACGTTTCACGGTGTCAGAGACAAAGGTGATTCTACATTGGCGAAGAATACAAAATGCATGGCTGCATGGCGGTTTATGTGTTTCTACAAATTGTACTTGCAGTTGTTTTATAACTGGTTGGTGGTTTCCAAGATTTTCCAAGTCATTTTTTATTTTCACCCCGAAACTTGGGGAAGAAATCCACCCATTTTGACTTACGCATCTTTTTCAGACGGGTTTGGGTGAGTTCAACCACCAACTAGATAACCTTTTCTGTCATTTTCTCCGCTAAAAAAGCATGTAACAACGATTGGCATGGCAACCACCTTCAACGCCCGGGTGCTTTTCCACCCTTCAGGCAGGTGAAGAACTTCAGTTTTCAGCCTGGTCAGTGGGGCCATTTGACTGTGCCTAGCATTGGCCCTGTGCCACATCCCTTCACTTTGGTTCCCGGAGATGGAGATTCCAATGTGAGGAGCGTGTGGCATCCCTGAGTGATGTGGTTGTTGTTAATGTTGTTGTTCTCGTAGTCGTAGTAGGTTAATATAGTAAAAGTAGTAGAAGTTGTAATTGGTTCCTTCGTGGTTGTGTTTATGATAATCAGATGAGCATGTCCAAGGAAGCATGGTGTGTTGTTTGGATCACTGTTTGTGTATACATATTGTAATGTGCAGCTGTTTTTGTTTTGAATGCTTTGTGTTTGTTCATGTGATATGTTGTGTTGTTTGGTTTGTTGTGTGTGTTTTTTTTTCTGGTTCTTCTCTAGTTTGCATGTTGCTCGTGAAAGTATTTGCTTGGATACAGTACGTGTTGTTTTAGTTGTTCCTTTGCTTTCATCATGTTTCTTGCACTACGGTTTGCACCACCTACGCTGCGTAATATGATTTTTCATCGTTCATACGTTTAACATGCTTGTTTTTCATGTCGTGTTTTAGTCCAGTGTTCTGACATGGTATGTGTTTGTCATGGTTATTTCGAGCACAAGTTGTGTCAACTTACAAGGTAGGGTTCTCTGAATCTGTAATTCGAACTCAAGCATTGGGTTCCCAACAAATCTAGGTTGTTTCAAATAATTATGTGTGTTGCCGAAAATTATGGGTACCCCCAAATCATCAATTTTAATAGGGTTTTCCATTATAAACCATCCATTTTGGGGTACCACTATTTTCGGAAACACCCATAAAGATTTTTATGTTGCGTCTTTTGGAAAAAATCATCCAACTGGGAGCCGGGACAGCCTTCAGCTACCCCAACTAGAAATACATCTGGAAGTGTTTAAACTTGCCTCCAGGATTTTTATGAAGATCAACCGCAGCGGCTTCACGTCAAAACTTGCCAAAGCTTGTTCAGTTGCTCGACATTTAAACGCTAGAAATCCCATAGCATGGGACTGGTGACTGGTATATTTACATACATTTACCTACATGAAAACCAAAAAATGTCAACCATTCATGTAGGTAAATATACATGGATGGTATGAGAATATGACTCCAAGTGTTTCCATGAATGGATACCAAGCCTTGTTCAAATGGAGCTGTGATATCATTTGCATGACACATCTGTCATCAGATTGTCGAATGCACGTGTGTTTAACATTCACAAATGGCAGCTGTTTGTCAATGCAAGATTTGTTGCCTACTCAATGTTTCAGATATGAAGTTATATGAAGCTCAATACCCTTGGACAACCTTGCAAGTTTCTGTTGAGACAGTCTAAAAGATCGTGGACTGTTGCAGGGTGGCACTGCACCGCCAATGAAGTTGGAGGCACCATTTTTGTAGATCTTGGCTCGTTCTTCGTGTATTTATATGATATACATAGTCATCTTACTAGAGACCGTTAATTCGGAAAGCAATTTGCATCCCTGTCCGGAAGACATCAGAGAAAGACCCAAATAGTATAGAGCACTCTTCTGCAACTCCTTGTTTTTCAAACAGAAACAAAATATATCCGCAAGACAGAATTACACCCCTGGACCCAGAATCTTGTTTCTTCCTGTCCTGGTCTTTCCAACGTTTTCTGTCAGGGTCCACATGGTCTTCCTTGCGTACCAAGCAAAGGAATGCAGCGCACTGTCTTCGTTTTCGGAGGTTCCCTTGCTTTTTGAACTCACAATGTACACAGGACCCAGATGACTGTGATGAGGGTTGATGTTCGGAGAATGACTCTTAATTTTGCTGGATGATGCTTCTATACAATCTAATTATCCTCCACGTTTCTACACTTAGTCTCGGATTTTGTTTGGATGTGCGGAGTTTCAGAGAACGTGATGATGTCCTTAAAAGCCGCAAGAAATCCTGTTGCGCAAGGGTCCTAATGTAGGGTTTTTATACATATGTTGTATGTACTGATTGAATGTAACGGGTTGCAAGACAACGATCACAAGGTCCGTTTGGTGTTTGCTTTGCGTTTTTGTTGGGCTGTCCCTCAAAGCCTTGCTATTCCACAGTGAACTCAGCGGAAAAAAACAACGTAACTTGAAAGCCTGATCTAAAATCTAGGGATGAATACAACTATGTAACAGGTGGGGTTGAAAAAAACATTGTTTTTTGTTTGTTTTCGTCTTTGACACTATGAATTCCCTCGGCATTTCACATAGGTGTTGGCATTACGCCGGGTTTATCCTTGGCCAAAGCTGCGACTGAGCACTCCGGGCGCAAGGCTGGGGTGGGGGTAGTTATCGAATCCCACACTTTCTGCCTCTAGAATCTTGAAAATCAGAGGGCTTGACCCCTCTGGAAAAACATGATTTATCATTATTATTTATAGAGGGTATTTGTTGTATACAATCCACATGGTTGGACAAGAGGTTTAACTTGTCTTTTTCTAGACAGGTATTTTGGATGATTTTTCGACCGCTCAAATGCAGGTTTGTCATTTTCTAGTGTTTTGTTCTTGCGATGGATTTATAAACCCCCGCGGGTTGTTATTTTGTAGTGGTTGCTGATTCTGTAGAAACAGCACATAAATGGTTGTGTTCCCCATCAATGGTGAGAATCCTGGGTTTTTCATTTTCTAGTAGGCATGTGATTCCAGAGAGGCACTTTGTGTCGCATTGGATTGCTTACAGAAGCACAAAAAGGTTGTCCCAGAAGAAATGTCACCACAGGTCCACAGGTTGTTGATTTAATAGATTGATTCTCCGGAAAAAATGCATTTTAAGGTAGAAGCAGCTTCTCTGCAAAATCACAAGCCTACAGGGCTGATGGCTATAAAAGAAAAATAATGATTTAGAATCATCCATCCTGTTACTTTGCTTTTACACATTCATGTTGGCGGGACCTGATATTGGTACTTTGATTTTATAGAGATCTACCGTGTTCACCAAAACAGTTGACCAGCAAAAAGTTGGGTTGGACTGTGGATGTTCTCTCCTGGGCTATTTTTGTATGTTTCAAAATCCATTCTTCAGAATCAAAAAGCACAACCTGACTTGGGCAAAAGTGGGGATGTTATTGCAATGAATGTTGTTTTGGAGGTTCTGTTTTGATGTTTTGAATGCTGAAAGGGAGAAATCAGTGAAACACTGGAGTCTCTACGCATTTTAGTCCAGTCCTTTTTCTGAGATCATCATGTTTTTGTGTTTTGTGTGAACGTTCTGAACAAAGATAGCTGCACATCAAAAAACCGTTCTCAGCTTTCTTTTGTGGAATCGCTAAGCAATCTTCGGGAAAAGTTCTGGCTTTTGACATGAACGTTTTCGTCATGGGATACGTATGAAACCCTGGAGCATTCATGGTAGATGTTGCAGCTAGAGACTTGTTACCTCAAAGTGTTCGCTCACAGGTTGTTTAGAAGACACGCAAAAAAAAACGCATACATTCTGTCAGAAGGAGCTTTTCTAGCACACCTTCACTTGCAATTCTATATAGGGAAGTGAAGTGACGTTGATGTTTTTTTATGCCCTTCAATTTCCCTTATGTGTTCATACTGGTACCATGGTGTCCAAGCTAAGTAGCATTTATCATTTCTGGTTTAATTGCAGATTGGTTATAGATTTTGACAAGATGGAATTACCATATATGTTTTCCCTGGAAAGTTGGTCCAAACATGCTGATGTTAATACGAGGTGTCCTGTCAAAAAATCCACGTGATGTGGATGTTTGATGATGTTTGACCAGTTGGCCAGCAGTTTAGTCTATATAATTAGATGATTGGATTTGTATTTGTATTACGAGTCACTGGGAAATCCTGTACGTGTCCTTCAAAAGAATGTATATATATATATATACACCTTATATAAAGTATATACTTTATATCATATGTCATACATTTAATATATTTCATATCATACATAGTATCTATAATTTACATATTATACATATTATATATGGTATATATTATATGTAGTATATATTATATATATATATCATTTTTATTATATGTATTGTATATATTATATGTATTATTTGTATTATATATTTTTAAATATCTATCTATATATTATATATTTTTTTAATATATAACGTATATTATATTTATATTATATGTTTTTTGAATACAGATATATTATATATATGTTATGTTTTTGGTATTTTTACATATTATACATAGTATATGTATTAAATAAATTCAATATTTATATATACATGAAATATATGTATTATATTTATTGAATATATTATATGTATTTAATTCATGTATGATATTTTTATGTATATTTAAAAACTAAATGTATATATACCTAGATCTTCAAAGGTACACTCTTTTCCGCTCGAGTTTGTTGGGGACTCCTGACTCCTAAAACTGCGCGTTTGACAAGAAAGTGCTCGAGTTTTTTTTTGATGTTTTTTGGATGCCTTTAGAATCCTTTAGATCTATACTTTAGCACCTAACATCCAACCTATCCACCCCAGCCACCACGCTGCCACTGAAAGATGCGGCACATCACAGATTGACAACTTTTCCATCCTCACCTTTGAGAATGTCGAGTTCTCAGCGTGACCGTGGACAGATTTTCTGCCATTCTAATTTGTAATTGATCAGGGACTTGCTGATCGTTCTAAACCTAACAAGCAAGCTGTGGGTTTTTCTCGATGTCCTCGATACACGGCCTATAAAATCTTCGTCAGCCCAGCAAGCTGCACCTCACCAATTTGAAGAATCCCCGCTGTTTTTCGGGGTTGATCTCTGGTATTAGCAGTTAAATTACTGAGATTCCAGCTTGCTGGGTTCAGGATCCATTCGCCCAAAGATGCTTGATGTTCAAGATCTTTCCTGCTATAGAGTTTGCTTGGGGTTTGTTTGAAACGAGGAGGTACATGTTGCAAGCAAGTAGGAGCTTCTAAGCTATACTGTAAGTGCGGCTAGGCTACACTATATGTAGTAGCATATGGTTCTTGGGCCTGATGTACCATAGTTTCCACTTCTTCTCTGCAGCCAAAGAGGCACAGGCTCCATAGGCTTCCTGGGGTTTACAAACACTAAACGATGAATCCCCTAAATTTGGCTGACCTCTCAAACCAAAAGACCTAGTGCTTCAACCCCCTTCAACAAAAAAACCTAGTGGTGGTGCTGCCAAAGATCTGTCATGTTCCATCCATGTTTTGTTGCTTCTAGAGCTTGTTCTTTCGTAAGCCAAAGACCCGAATGGTACAGAATGCGCATAAATCGATTTGCAGCCCGATTTCCCCATTTCACCACTTCCAGCAGTGTTCTGCAGGATTCCTAGGTTTCAATCATTCACATTTTTCAAATATATATCGAGAGCATTTTGGGGTTCCATCCCATCAAAGAATTGGCAAAAGAGTAGCCTATGAAAAGTCATGACTTAACAAAATTTCCAAGAATCAGGTACCTGGGATGGATGCAATTCATCAAGAATGGATTTGAGCCATTTTGATAGTAAGGCACAATCATGGCCTTTACCAAGCCCTCGGGGAAAGCACTGCAACCTTCGTACTGTGGTAGCCCCAACTGAAAACCTACCAGATTTCCCCAAATGTATCAGCTGCCTATGGGAACAATTACGGTGGTTCCTGAAATCAAGATACTCCTCAAAAGGGGTTTTCATAAATTTCCGATTTCCAAATCAAAAAAAGGAAACACCATCAAAGGATACTTGATCAAAAACATACACCTAGGCACGACGTTATTTTGAGGTCCTCCTTAGCAAAGTCTTGGATGGATGTTGACTTTCTATTTTGCACACACCATCTCTTGAAGGAGATCCATGCTTGATGTAACTGATCTTCAAAACCACCGGGCCCAAAAATTTTACACCTCACCGCAAGAAAAACTATGCAAGATGCAGCATCATCCTTTCCTACTCCAGCAATTGCCCATGTGTGAGCCAAGTCCACTTTCACCGCTTTGGGGTCATCCATCAAAACACGTAGGGGTGATGGAGGACCAGGTTTAAATGGGGATGGTACCACAGCATTTTGTGAAAAGGTTCTCATCGGTCCTGTGTGACTCATATCATGCCAGTCCTTGGCAAAGGTGAGAGCTGGAGGGGTTGTATCAATTTAGATGTATTAGCTAAAACTATATCCACTTGTGGTTTTACCTGCCTTTCAGATACAACCCCACCAATTTTAGGGTAATGCCTCAAATCTTCCCAAAACAGGAAGGGAAAAGAAAAAAATCAGGGATAGAAACCAAGAATCAACTGAGTCACATAAATGACACTTACGTCGACTTGTATACCCTGACTCCAGTCGCCATGACGACCGTTGCCAGGGCCAGTCCCCCTTGCTGCCCACGAACTTGACGTATAAGTGGTATGTATTGCCTCGCCAAATCACCTAGAAACCAGAGCATTAGAAACTAACTAGGGAGCCCCCTTATAAATCTTGATTTTCCCACAGGGGCCCCCAAACAAAAACCGTGTATATACATAAACCTTGCCTGAATCCCATTTTGCTCCAAACTAATCAGGTCATCCACCAGCACTTTCAAGAGACCATCTTGAGTTCGGCCACCCGGAGCATAGTTCTCGCTGGGAAGGACCGTGAAGAGGTTGCGAGTGGTGTAGGTGTGCCTTTTGGGACAGGGCACCCCAGGATTGCATAAGTACACGAGCTCTATTTTGGTCCTACTAAACGTTTAACATCAGCCAAAAAGAAAAATCATGCAAAAGAATGCCAAAGTACTTCTCAGAGTTCACTACATCAGGGCCAGCCCATGGAATGATAGCTTGATATGATATCACTAATATTGGACGTTTGCCCTGTCCACGCCCTTCATCTCCATGAAGCATTATAGGAATGCATTGGGATGGGAAACGAGGCTGGGAATCTGGCTCAATCTTCAAGTGTCGGGTCCAAAATGTTGATAGCATATGTTCTACATCTTCCCACATATCCAACTTCAAACCACCGAGAAAGAAGAACCCCCCAAACTGGAGGTCCTCACAGCACGTCCTGATCCAGTCCGATAGCAAAAGCACCGGCCAAGGCCGGGTGATTACCTTCCTTTTTCGGGAAAGCTTGATGGGCACATCCACCGAAGTGATGGGGATTGGTAAAGTTTTGCCTTTCCGGTGAACAAAACTATGTAAGATCCTGCTAGAATTTCTGCAGTGGTCATCTTTGTATCTCGATAGTTGAGCTACCTTCTTGTCATATATACCTTTGAGGGATTCAATGGCAAAAACATAAATGTATACGGAATTTGCAGTTATATGTTTTTTCAATATATATCGGTACAAGTGCCAAAAGGTGGGAAAGAATATGAAAATATACCAAATTCAATTAAGTGGCCATGTCGGTCAAGTAGCTTCCTTGTTCGTTGAACTTGCATCATGATATCTTTTGCTGTGGCCTCACTGGGGCTACATGAAAGGCATTCAGATACCATTTGCTAAATTCTAATCTAATCAGAACCATTCCCTTTTAAGCACAAATTGTTTCTTTAGCCAAGTAACCCCTTTGGCGAAGCTTTCAATCCATCCAGAGAGCACCTCATCCTCGCTGGAGCTCTCGCTGTTGCTGGACTCACCTGGGGCATCGTAAGTCAGTATGGAACAGGTGATTTTTCCCCCATGCTTTTTATTATGCCATGCATGGGTATCAATGAGATTCTTAAGTATCATCACGTGATATATCTAGGCAATCTACTGTTTGCACACGTTTGCAGCTTAGGCACTTCTCAGCACCACATCCTCGCCAAGACCTGGCAAGTTACCCACTCACTTTTGAAAGAAGGGCTAAATTGTGCGAGTATTTCCTTAAGTTGTGGTACCCCAAAGCAAATCGTTTCCCCTTATCTATCTTACATACTTTTTAAATGGGAGAGGGGTACCACCACTTGAGGAAACACATGACATACCTGTATACACATAACATCCCTAGCTTGTTGTCATGATTGCGTGCAGTGAGCTCTTTTTTCATCTCTCACAACGGCCCCCATTCCAGAGTTGCACCAGATTTGAACTTAAAAGCATTGCCTGGCCCTAGTGTGCAAACACCCCATGAAAAAAATGGAAAACATCTAAACATATGGAATCAGCATTAACATTCTTGTTGCACACGCCAGGTGCCCTAAGCTCACGTGTTCATGTAACACGTTCAAGATCAAAAGATCTAGCTTCAAATTTCAGTCAAGATATCGGATCAACTAAGTTGACAAATTTTGCCATGATCCTACAGCTTAGCTATCTTCCTTTTTGGGGGCAGCTTTGGCTTTGGATTTTCCCTTGGCTTTTGCCTTCCCTTTGGCCCGGGGTTTAGAAGAACTACTGGGAGCGGTTGAGGCACTTCCAGACGCTGGCTTCATTCCCCTGAGGCACCATGAAATGGGGTGCAGGTATGGTGGACATTGTTGGAACACTTGAGCTATATGCGTATATACATGACAATCTTCTAGTAAGCTACAGTTGAAACAAGACTCTTCCCCCGCATCAACAATGAATTCATGTTGACGTCGGATTTAGTGCAGGCCACAAAGAGCTCCTGGATCTGGGTTTTCTTCGTCCTTAAGACCACCAACAACTCTTAGTTTGTAAATGATACGGATCAAATCTTATAGGTGGTAATTGAAGTACTTGTTTGCTGGAAGAATTCACCTACCATCATAAGTAGCTATGGCAGGCAGTAAGGCCAGGTTGCCGATCAATTTCATCCGGGTGCACCGAAGCTTCTGACAACCATCGTGTCAACTCATCATAGTTGTTCTGCATCTTCTTGAGGACATTCTCCATTTGAGACGCCAGCCTCAGAAAGTTTCAGATGTTAGGGATTTAGGTAAAGGGCTTCCAGGTGGCAACAATATGATTTCTTGGGGGAACCTATTTATGTACTGCAGATATGATGTTTTTATAGTAATTGCGATGGTACAACTCAAATTTCCCACCAGCATTATTACAGTGATGTATCATATCAGCTATGTAAAATTATACTAGCTTATTGCTTGAGAATATTCCATGGTTCACCACCCCATTCCATACACACCCCCACTTTAGCCAGAAAACGTTTTACTCGCAGAAGTTGCAAGCTCATTCAAGCGGTCCTGGCAGGGCAGCAAGGGATGGAAAAGTGATGGAAACACATGCAGTCAACCTGGAAAAAGAAGAGTACCACCACGACTTTAAATTAGAATTCAACCAAGAGAAATTTCATAAACCCCTGTCCATCTCAGCTTGGATTTTGTCGATCTTCTTTCCCAGCACTTCCACAAACTGTGGAAGGATGCTCAGCGGGCTTGTTGTGCCCGAAACAGTGGGAAATGTCATCCTTAGTTTCATCTATTGATGAAGTATGAGCTACAGAGATGTGGTGACTACAAACTAGTGGAACATGTCAAAAATCTGCCATTTGAGGCCGTTACTTGAAACTCATGACCCCACTTGTGCTTAAGACAGCGGGTGCAGGTGCTTCACCACTACCACTAGCTGCCGTTGACTGCATGGAGGCCAAAAGGGCATCATCATTCTCACCCATATCCGCGATGTCACTTTGAAACAAAGTACCTGCCTCATCCTGACAAAAGGTCAGTAGTGATTTGTGTGGGGGTTTAGCAGGTATTTCCATAGCTCAACAAATCTAAAAATAGGTCAATTAAATACGTACATCTAAAGCAAACTCTGAAACCGCACCTCCACCTCCATGCTCCCTTGACAATTGACTTCTTCTTCATGTTTTTCTTTAGCTTCAAAGGTCTCACTAAGAATCAAGTAGATTTCTTCTTCGCCGTGCACAGAGCTCACCCGGTGCTTTTTGGTTGATTTGGCCCAGGCCACAGCTTTCTGGATCATAGCCCTTAGTATGAAAATTAGATGTATAGTTCATATTATTTACTTAAGGATATCAAAGCATTTGCTGATGGACTTACAAATGTTGAAAACGGTAGAACAAGACATCACAAAATAAGTCCCAGACTTGGTCCATCCCTCTTTGTTTTCCAAGTATTGCTTGCTGTACCATCCTCCTGACTTACTAGTCTCTACGGATTTCGTGAACTTCTTCTTGATTTGGACTTCCAAGGTTTCAAAGGAACCATGCGAGAGGAACATCTTGCGCAATTCTTCCCCTTAGTTAGAGCTGGTACAATTTCCAAAGGTTAAAATGAGCATCCCAGAAACCCACAAGATCACAAGATCTAAGTCATGATAAGATAACAACCAGGGGACTACCATCCTTGGTCTTCCACATCTTCATGGCTTCCGGGGAGCATTTCACCTTGCCACCCTTAGGCTTGAAGTACCTGTAGAGCCTGGCAAAGGAGTATATTGATATGGTATCCACTTTGTTTTTCAGATCCATTTACAAATTGGCTTCCAAGTGATGAACATCAGCAGTACATTTTATCAAACAAGGCCTGTAGTAGGTAGCATCCCTTCCAGATGAAGGTTCAGGGGCTTGACTTACGGAATCATCCACCCCCGACTCAGCAACTGTTGGTGTTGGAGGCACCGGAGCAGCTGGAACAGCTGAGGACGGAAGCACCGGGTCTGTGGTCTTTGGCAACGGGACTGGTGGAACCTCACCTTTCACAACTGGGGGAACTGGAACAGATGGTGAATTGATGCCAGGATTGAGAGGTGTAGGTGTTACCGGATTCTCATGGGCTGCATTCACCTCACTTGCAGTTCCTGGGAGAGTTGGCAAACTTTCAACCGAAGTAGCAGTAGTTAGGGTAGGTCCTACTGTTGGCGGGATTTGGGAATCACTTACTATCCCCACTGGCTCTGCCTCAGAGGGTTGGGTGTCCTCAGGAACTTGACGATCAGGGGGAGGGAACGTGCAGTAAACCACCGGTTGGTGTGATGCCGGAGTAGTTGAAGGGTTTCCAGCACAATACTGCCCATTAGACTGCATGCTATGTGGTGCTCCTTAGATGTGCATACATGCATTAGTGCCAAAAAGCTCAAACCAACAGACACAAGTCACACATGTATATAATATATATATCTAAGATATATATATATATATATGTGAAATGCAATCAAAGTTCCAGGGACTTCAGGAATTGGCCCCTCCGGTGCAGCCACATTGCTCAACTTGCGTCTCAGAGCCTCCACACGTTCTTTGCGAGCCTTAGTTCGTATATAAATTTCGAGGCTGTATGTACCACAGGAAACAACATGCTCTTCATACACTACCTGCAATGCAAGCATAACATGTTTAGCAATCATTTGTGCAAGAAAGGGACTGCAATCAAAGCCTCTAGTTCCCTTTTACGAGAGGAAGCATCACCATTTTGGGTCACCATATTCATACCTTCACTTAATGTGTTGGCAGAATGAAGCCTGGATGCCATCGTATATATATTAGCCAGCTGAAAGCCAAAAAGCACTCAGGAAAATACACTTAGGGTAGCAACAGCACCAGCAAGTAAACTTATACATGTCAGCAGCGTCAACTTTGAGCACAATGTGCACTAAAGCGGCCTTTGAAGAGTACATGTGTGATTTCAAAAAGCACACTTTTTGGATTTGCGCTCGGTTGCGCTTAATTGCGCTCGGGTTGCACCAAATTGCGCTCGTTGTTGCACATGTTTTTTTGTGGTAAAAATCCACAAAACACCCTCAAACTCTAATTGACATCGTGGTTTCTCTATAAAAGGAGGTTCGGACTATCATCCATCCTATCGAACTATTGAAAAGTGAAAAGTCTCAAGCTCTATGCAGTTTCAGACCCCCGTGCCGCAGACTGCAACTGGATCATCTCATTGGTCAAAGATTGGTCCCCCAGCACCTGGCACAACATTAAACTTCATAAATGTATTCGTGGTTCCAGTCTTTCAGTGGAATTTTTGGGTTGAAATGGTATTTGAATCATGCATATTCCAGTTTGCATGATACCATGCATATCAGGGCACTTCATCTTGATATTCACGGTAGAAGGTCTCCATTGCAGGCTTCCATTCTTTGGGGATCCTTCAGGGCCAACAGAAAAAGACTGAAGAACGTCATTCCGGTAAGTAGTTAAGGATGCCTTTTTGAAACTCATCATAACTTGTTGAAAGAAATGCATTCAACATTACCCCACCTGCACTTGGAAGAAGTCATGAGATAAGTGAGAACTGGTAAAAGATCAGCATCTTCCCAACAATCCCCTAATCCCAGAAGTTCAAACTGGGCAAGGTCTGTCAATCGCCTATTGTACTGTGGTTTAAACCGCAAGTCACGACGCACAGGACAAGTTCCGATGTGATTCTCGAAGGCTTGCAACAAGTTCTTGCCAAACTGGACCGGATATGTCCTGGGATGGTTGCTGGAAGGAAGTAATTTGTTTTCAATTTGGGGGGTTCATGGGTCGAAGAGTATATACATGCACGCATGCAATTATATAAGTCAAGATTCTGGGACTGTGATAGCCCCGACGTACCAACAAATCTGACCTTCCCCTTGCCATCACGATATGTTCGGGTAGTCTTCACCGTAGTATTGGCATCCCTCACCTGTTTGGGTAAGACACCATGATCTAGCTGGGAAATTTCAGGCATGTTTGACCATAACCAGGTTCGTTTTGGTGAAGGCCCTCCGTGGTGCATCATCCAAAGAGCACATTTGTAGACCTAAGTTATCATATAAGCTCATGTCATATAAATACTGTTGGGTTGACATGCACAGAGCATGCATGAAAAACCTATAACATGCAAGTCTGGATACATAAATGACATGGTTTATCATCCATTCAAACCGCATCCATCGTGGTAGTAAGGAATTTTGTGGTTGTTCCACGACAAAGACTGAATTCACCGCTGCACAGAGTAGACATACCAAAGTAGTCCTTAGATTCTTCAACGAATTGGAATGCTGGGAGGTGCCTAACTTTTCAAACAGCACTCCACATAATATGATATGATCGATCTAATTTGATCTCATGATAAATTGCGCCATTTAACTTCCCAAACAAGGTTCCTACTCACCATGCAGTTCGATTGCCGTACCCACTGTAAGAATAGATTGCCAAGTGGATTCATGAAATTCCTCAAAGATGTCCCCCGGGCTGGGATGGTCCAAGAACTGCAGTCACAGCCTAAAGTCACGATGGAACCAGGAGGCATACCCATCACGATCCACAAGACCAACCTCAGATAGGCAGGTGGAAATGAGGGATCCAATTTCAAAAGTCAAGGGTACATCCACCGTATATGAAAATGTCTACTTATATAAGCTTAGGTGGAATATGGAGATTGGAGATATGTTGTCCCATGAATGCACAAATCATGTTCCAGGGGTGAATATTCAGAACTTTCTTGTGAAAAGGAATTCATGAACAAATCAATTTCGTTCAGGATTAAAAAGGAAATTCTGAACAAACTCGAGTTTGAATGCCTTTTTGCAAAAAGAAATCCGAACAAAATGAATTCTGTTCAGATCGAAGTGTTAACTTTTAACCTTTTCTTTTTTCCGGAAATTCTGGACAAAATGGATTTTGTTCAGAACTTGTACTTTTCTTTTTAAACAGGATCGAAATTCTGAACAAAATCAATTTTGTTCAGTTTTTTTCATTCAACGGACCAAGAGGATTGGAAGAGCCCAAAAATGGAGGAGGTGCTGGCAGAAAACAGTATCTAGGAATTCTGTCAATCGTAGCGAGCTAGCTCAAACCTATGCCAAATTATTTTCAACAAGCTACTGAAAGAGAGGAAGTCCTATTAGTCTCCTCAATCTCCTCCAAATAAAAACGAAGGGTTTTCAGTAAAGAGCTAGATATTTAGATTCACTTCAATTGAGCAACAGGAATCCTGCCGGCTTTAAGAAATCCATCGCAGTTGCGTTGTAGTCCCTGTCAACTGAAGCAGTTCTGTAGCCAGCATCAGACCTGGGCCACCGCAGGAAAGTGAGCTGTATATTAAGAAACTGTAAGGCAAAGGTTGGGATCCAATTTCATCATTTCATTTAAGAGTGAACATGCTTCTAAGTCAAATACCAAGCATTTGAGATGGACTTTTTCCCGGAGAACACGTCCAGGCAATCAAACCCAGGATTAGGCACCATCATATCCTGGGACCATCCCAGAAGTAGCACCTAAGCTGTTGTGGCTTAAGTTCTAGCTTGATCCAAGAGATCAAAATTACAGTACAGTACCACTTGGGGCTCAAAAGTCCAAAGTTCAAAAAACAGTTTGAGGCTTAGACAATGGCTATCATCACCTTAGAGTTGAAACCCGGGAAACAAATATGGATCAAAACTCTTACAACCATATAAATTTGATTGCATGAAAATTCCAGCACAAAAGAATTGAGTATCGCTCTTTTGGTGCTTGAACGTGTTGCAGGGATGCAACAGGGTCCGTCAATACCATCTTGACCCAATGAGTGGTAAAGGTATTCCTCTACCCTTTCAGAGCTTGAAGTAGCTGCAACATCACACGCATGTTTCAGGATATGAACTCTTCACAAACATGACTTAAGTACAGTTCTTTCTCAGCAAAGTTTCTCCCAATTTGATTATATGATCGATATGCTTTTCCCAGGAGACAATTTATTTAAATCAGGCTCTAGTATGAATGACATTGAAACACGACTCAATAAATTGTATACACCTGAACCGCAACCATGCCCAGGCTGACGGCGAAGTGTTGCAGACTGCACGGCCCATGTGCCAGGTGGCTTGGGCATAGCAGGCCTGTACGGCAGGTCATTTCCCCCAATCTATTGGATGGTGGTAAAGGATGATGAATGAAATGCAGGAGTTTGAACAACCATCTATAGATATACTTGTCGATCAATTTGCAAATAGTGAAGATTCCAAGAGATGCAAAAACACACTTTTTTGATCTACAAGTGCGGACGTCTTGAGTGCATGGGGCTGGCCCCACTGCAATCCACAACTTAAAGCTGGAACTATGTAGTGGCCAAATTTGAAATTTAGCTCAAGAATGCTTGCCATGCAAGCTTTAACCCACAAGCAGCTTGATCACAAGCTGCACTCACCCCCCAAAAGATCAGCGGTCTAGTCCGTCTCTGCGTATGCCTAAGCTGAAAAGAGTTCATGCAGATACAATGCAATTTTTGAATGGCTGAAACCCCAACTTCATATACTACTAGGCTTGTACTTAAGAAGAAATTTATAAGGAAACTATTACTGCTGAAATGTTTCCGGGGTTCCTGACGTGCGAGGGACTTGGCTTCCTCTGGAGATTTGCCTTCCTTTCGTGCTGCTACTTGTGCCCGATGATACGCAGCTGACTTCCTAGACAGCTTCTTTTTGTATGCTGCTTTGGACTCCTCATCCTCTCCTGCTTTTGTGGTGCTTTCATCAGCCTTAGGATCAGTTGCCTCAGGTTCAGCTTGCTTCCTTTTCTTGGATCCTGGACCCTTAGATGCCTCCTCACCTGTGACAGCCTTGCTTTTTGAACCTTTTGCTTTGCAACCCTCAGTCTTAGGAACATCCACTTCTTTCGCATTCTTGGTTTGCTTTGACTTCGCCTTTGCCTTTGCCTTTGTTTTGGAACCCTTTGTTGTTTCCTCCTCTTTATTCTTGTTTACAGCATCTGTCTTGGACGTTTCCTTAGCGACCTTCTTTTGAACCTTTCCTTCCTCTTCCTTCTCCTTACATTGCTCATTCTGCTCTCGTCCTCGCTTCCTACTTTGTTGCTTCCGCTTAGGTTTATCATGCGTTTCATGTTCTTCAGCTTCCTCATCTTCCTCATGGTCATTTCCTCCTCCTTTGCCTCGACCTTTTTTACCTCTACCCCGCCCTCTTCCCTTTCCTCTTCCTCTTCCTCTGCCGGGGCCCCGCTGCTGCTCTGGTGTGATGGGCACGACGTTCTCCAAAGCGGCTGGACGTTTATCGGGATCATCCTCCTGACGAGTTGGCTGGCCAGCTCTGGTAGAAATGGGCAATGTAGGAAGAAGCAAGGACTAAGCTGTTCCAGATTTAATATGATCAATCATGGATTTGAATTGGAACATGCAATAGCAAAACAGCAGGAGAATCCTTGTGGTTTGGATTTGCAACAGTAGGTTCACCATCTCCCCCATGACCAGGTTCAGCTGTGATAGCTACCATAGGGAGACCTTCCTTGTGAACAAAACGATCTTCACCCTGACATTGATGAGATTCCTTTGGATCAAGTTTGGGATCGGGTTCTTCAGGGTCATCTGGAACTTCTTCCCCAAGAACGAGGGTCTTTTGATGAACATATGGAGGGGGAACTTCCGTCTCAGACATCAATGAGGTCAGCTCTGCTTCAACCTCCACCGCAAAAGCCTCAGCCTTCTCCAGCTCCAAGGACTGTAGGGGCTGTGTCTCAACATTGTCCAGACCTAGGATAGCGACTGTACAGAAATCAGGGTTTTAATATTTATCTGGCTCTAATCTAATTTTCAAAACAGGATGCCACACAAGGTTGAACATAGTTGATTCAGTGGGAAAAGCCAAGAAACACACTACAGGAATGGATGGCACTGTAGAAGAAGTACAGGGTGTAGCTGGTGGTCGCAGGGGTTTCTGATCTACCTTCTCCAAAGGTTGTTTTGAAAGATGTATGGCCTGTTCAAGCTGTGCTTCCTCTTCTTCAAGTTGTTTGAGAAGTTCTAATTGTTCCTCAGCCTCAACAAGTTCCAACTCCTGTTCCATGATTTCTAACATCAGTTGTTGATCTTCTAACGATTGCTGAGCTTCTTTCGCCTCCATTTTGTTTACGATATCCCAAGCTGTTGTTTCATCACCATTCTTTAAAGCTAAATCCAACATCTCCCCCAAGCTCTCTGTTTTCAGGTCAGGGGTTTTGGATGCACTTGGCTCATGTACGGGAGTTGCCACAATCTCCTTTCCTAAAGGTCCTAAAGATTGTGGGCATGGCTTAGATTTGATTTCATCCCAGCACCCCACCGCACCACACTTCCGGCACTCACCACCATGTTTCGGGTGCTTGACAATGTCATGGACACCTGGTGGCAGAACCAACTCACTGCCATCATCCTCCATGTTGTCACCTTCCGCAGTTGAAAGGGGATCCATTTAGAGAAAGGGAACCCCCAGAAAAAAAAACACCCGAGCAAACAACAAGTTAGGGGCACCTCCTGCCGACTGCAACCAAGAAGGTGTAGCAGCACCTAGAGTTTTGGTCTAAAGGAATGGAATTATGGAATAATTGGAATTGAAAAATATCACATCTATGAATAACTGCCATCATTATATCATTGAGATTGGCACAGTCAGGAGTGGGAACTGAATGATCTTCTGATTTCTTGCAGTCATTGGCCGCAGGAAGAGATGATTCTGGTCGATATTCTGGAACAGGCTCGGGATGTGTCTCCTTTGCAGGAGTCAAAATTTATCAAATAACTTTTTTTTCAAGAGCCAAGAATTCAAACATGTGGTTTACTGAGTCTCAAAAACATGAAGCTAAAACTGGATAGATGTCCTTATCGGGCAGTGGGGCAGGTTCGACAATGGGGTCATTCTCCTCCTCTGCCTCACTCTCCACACACTCGCCGCCCTCTTCAAAATCTTCATCACCAGATTCACCATCTTCACCTACTGGAGTATGAGCAGTATATATGGGAGTCTTGGTGGGAGGAGTGATATGATGAATTTGTTTAAGAATAAGAAATGCTTAAGATAGAGGGCTGCAGGCCTGTTTCTCGGGGACCTCGTGGGGAAATATCAGGAATATCGATTCCAGCAACCTCCATCAACTTCCTGATCCCTTCCTCTCGCGGTCTATGGCCCCGTTTAGCTGTTCTGTTGAACAGGTAAACCAATTTCCGCAATATCCATGCTTCGGCACGAACCACACGACCTCAGAAGAGCCCCCCATAATACCCGAATAGATGGGGAGATTTGTGATATCACTTGAGGTCTATCATAATGGCAGTTGGATACTTGGGGACTAGTCACTTGAAGGTAGTTTCTTTCCACGAGGCCTGCAGTGATGTAGGAAAAGCTCCACACTTTGACCAAGCAGATCGATAGATGGTCTCAAGCCTTAGAATATGGAGGTGGTTTTTTACCCGGTAGTTGTAACAGGATATTTCACAAAAGCAGTTGGTGAGATTGATCATATCTTTAGCCAAGAACCCATATGCTGAATTATGGGAGCCAGAATCTCATGGTTGGAGCTAAGCTCTTCCCGATCTAGCTCAGTGTTGTTCGAAACTCTGGCCATAATCCCGCCAGCCCCAAGGAGAACCAATTTGTCATTGGCTTTCCAAGCTTTAACCACCAATTGCACCACACCATCACGATCCATGGTACCCGATGGATCTAAATTGGTCCAAAAACAGCTAGCCGGTAAAGGTTCAAAGAAGCTAGCTAGAACATGATCTATATAGGATTGCCGGCACTATGATTGTAAAGAAAAAATGCAAAAGGCATTTTAGGCCTGCCAGTTTTCACCCCAACCAAGCGCTGCGGCCCATCAATCTGTACCTGGAAGGCCATTGGCGAAGAGCTCAAGGGAGTGCACAAATGCACACACTTGAGCACACACACACACACACTGGGTGGGCGCACACCTCCAAGAAAGGACTCGAAGAGGCAAAGAGAAGTCTAAGGATTCAGATCTGTAAATGGGCTAAGGGGATGCAGCGATAAAATGTAAAAAACAAACTTCAGAGGTTGTTATTTCATTACCCACTTCTTCTGATATTGGCTCATAGCAAAAGTGCTCGATTTGGAAAAATCCGTACGTTTCAAGAAAGAACGCTCGAATAGGTCATTTTTAATTGTAAACATAAAAGGTACAGAAATGTTTGCTCGTTTAAAGTTCCAGGTATATTATATTTCATTTTATTTTACATTTTATAGATTATGTATATTTTATATTGTATGTATTTGTTTTTTTAAATAATATGTATATTACATATTATATATATATACACATTATATGTGACTTGCAATGTCCCATGTGCGGTTGTTGGAATTCGCGACAGGTTGCATTGCTTCTTGGTTGCCACAAAGTTGTTTGGTCTATGTCAAAGCGGCGGATTTCTTTGGTGCTGCAAGTTGTTTTCAGCCCATCAAAAGTCATCAAGAGGTCCAGTCGTAAATTTGATGATCTTGAATAAAAAAATGAACCAAAGAGGACCAAGGTTTTGGTTGTTTCAGTCCATGTTTTTTTCAAAACTATCATGGGGGTTCACATTTTCTTCTTTATTCATAGCCATTTTTATCCTCTATCCATCTTTTTGTTTGAGACAGTCTCAACTTCAGCAAGAAATGAGGCTTTCTTCATGGATAACTAGGTGGTGGCAACTCAAATATGTTTAATCTTCATCCGTACCTGAGGAAATGATCCAATTTGACGAGCATATTTTTCAAATAGGTGGAAACCGCCAACCAGTTATTCATGGACAAAATAAACTACCATGGATTACACTCCGGTAAACTAACATAGCTGGCTGGGAATTCCACCATTTGAAGATGTATCTCCTATCAAAAAGGCTGGTTTTCCAGCCAGCTATGTTAGTTTACCAGCGGGTAAAAAACCACCAAGATTCATAGAGATCCATGAATTTCCCACTTCCGTCCTATGGGAAAAAAACGACATGGAAGCTTTCTTAGCCGCTGACATGGCTTCCGAGGTATTGGTCCTTACGTAGCTTGGAATTATTGAAGCGAGCAGCCCCGTAGCTTGGTTTTGGTTGAAAGGTTGGAAGGTTGGACTGTCAAGCAGCTCACATCCATGATGGTTGGCGGACAAGCCTTCCCCAAGACTAAAACACACAAAAAGTCAACATTGAAAAAAAGTACATCCAACTAGTCAACTTAAACTACATCAAAGGGGATTTGGGTGGATGTTGGTGGTGTGGTGTTTTTTTTAGTGAACCCGTTTCAATCAGCTAATTTGTTTGGGTTGGTGGTTTGGGGGCCTGGTGGTTTGGATTTCGTGGGATCCCCGAAAATGAAAGTGATTGGGATTCTTAGGGGTACCCGTAGAATCCCAAACCACCAACCCAACCACCAGTTTACCGTTGGTTGAGTTTCCGTTTTTTTGTTTTTCGGAAATTGCAAGATGGCCAACCACTGCGGTCCACATAAGTATTGTTTTCCCTGCACTTTTTGTTGGATGTGTGTGTGTGTGGTTTGCACTTGTTTTTTGTCGGTAATTCCTTATATAGCGTGAAATGCGGTTCGGATGAGAAGTTTGAGCCAGTTCTGATATCTTTGGTTAAGTGAAGGTAATAGTCTCGAAGTAAAGCATGGTCATGGCAACTGATAAATTGCAACATGACGATGTCCTCTGATTTCTTGCCATAATGTTGAAGGTTAATATGAATATGTATATATATATATATATGTATTGTATTTTGCATGGTTGAGTAGAGCAGTCGGAGGTTTGTGTGTTTGTGATACTGTTGATGGATGAATTCCTGCACAACCTGGTATGTACAAAACCTTGTAAATCATGGGATATTTAACCTATCAACTGGTTGTTTGGGATTTCTTCCATCAACAGTATCGTTTGGTGAGTTCTAACGACTTTCCGTTTCCATTTTTGAACGCGGTGGTTGTTTTTCGCTGAGATTGCTGGAGCCTCATTTGGACACAGATTTGTCGTGTGTAAACCTCAATGGCTCCTTGGTGCAAGATGTGCTAAAACGTGTATAGATCTACATGGAGCTTTTGTTTTCCCGGATGAAATGAAAAATAAAATGAACAAACCATTTAGATATGTGCGGTGTTGATAGATAGATATATATACATATTACTGCTACGTTTGTTAAACTGTGTTTGTTTCAATATGTGAAGCCATATGCGAATTGATATGTTCACGCAGTTGACAAACCTTTTGTTGTTATTTTTTGATTTCAATGTGTTATTTTATGTTACGTTAGATATAAGAATTGTGAGTTGTGTTCATTGCATGTTTTTTATATATCTATAGATTTACGCACACATACACTTTGAACATGACACCGATAGGGCTACAATGCTGCTTTTGACTTCAGTCATATGTAGCAACAGGGAGTGGTGCATTACTGCAAAAATGACGACCTTTTTTTGAAGCAGGCTGGCTTCCTTTCATATCCTGTTGTTGTTGTTGTTGTTGTTGTTCTTGGTCTTGTTCTTGTTCTTGTTCTTGTTCCTGTTCTTGTTCTTGTTGTTGTTGTTGTTGTTGTTGTTGTTGATCTTGCTGCTTTTGTTTCTGCAATAATGCGTTTCTGCTTTTGTTGTTCGTCTTCCATGAATGCGTCCTGTTTTCCTGTGCTTGTAGGCGCTCCCCTGTCAAGTTTTGACCCTTCTATATGTGTTCCAAATAGCATAGTTGTACGAAAGTCAAATTGAGATGGCCAAGATGGTCACAGAAATGGCCAGAGATGACTGGTAGATTGTTTTGTGCCAATTCCACTCAATTGAAGAATCCCCATCCACCAAGTTTGCAAAAACTACAGGTTCCGGGGTGCAGGAGGGTGGCAGCTCAGATGCACTTCAGAGGGGCGTTATCGTTGCAAAAATTGTCCTATCATTCGCCAGCACTGCATATTATTAGTAGAAACACATGGAATACTGTATATAATTTAAATATGTATTTATATGTATAACTATAAATATTGATATGTATACAGAAAAACACATGAGCAACTGCATTTGATTATGTAAGGAGATCAAGTACGTAGTATTGGCCGTTGGACAGGCTTGGAGGAAAATGCAGGTTTGCATCACCCCAGGTAGTGAGTAGTTAGTACTCCCTATTTATAAGCCATTTAGGCTGCTTGGAAGGGGAATAACCCCAGTTGGGGTTCCCCAAAAACAAGATAGAGCCTGATATGCGCCATGATGGTGGTAAGATGTCGCACACTAGAGTCAGAAAGCATCAGAAACAAGAGGCATCATATGGGAAATGTTGTCAAAGGTAGGGAGTACTTTTCCCCCCTGAATTGGTAACATAACAGGAATAGAAGCTGCGGCTCATGGACACATATGTATAGATTAAATATGAACCACGTATGCATTTTTATACACACTATACATATTATTATATACGTATAAACGCAGCCATGGATCCATGGGCGACGGGAAGCCTAGATTTAGTTGAGAGTTTCCTATCTGGTTGAAAACATCAATATATAGATGTGGTTTACTTTGTGCAGAAGGCCCATTCTTTCTTGGAACATGATTCTACAGGTTCTCCTTTCGAAGGATGGCTTCAAATTCAGGGTATGAATAGTCAAGGTGTGCCACAATACCGGCTACCTTTGTCAGTGTCCATACCTTTGTTTAGTTTACGTTACCACTTAATTAATCATCAAATTTGGGTGTAACAACTGCTGGGTTCTGTCATGAATTCGGGCATCCTTCGCGAGGTAGCTGTTTTTTTCAAAGTATGACTCTTACTGTTTGATGATAATCAATCTCTTGAATTCTGAAACTCCGGCTGTTGCTACTTGAGATGGGTGTTTTATTCTTCTAGGCCCCTAGGCTTATCCCCGGTCAGAAGATGATGATCCCGTTCACAAGTCATTTTTTAGGATTTCCTGGGAAACATCCAACCGAGCCACCTCAACAACTAACTGAAACATCCAAAATTTAAGATGGATCATCAATTCGTTTCAAAGCTCTTCCACCCTGCAACGGACTCCAATCCCGGGAGTTTGATCCGCCGGACTCCCCATCGCAGCCTCCGGGGAATCGCCGATGCGCTGAGGCACTGACTTGCCATTACAGGCCACATACGCCATGCAGGACCCGGGTTTTAAGATGCCAAGCAGATGGCCTTGTTTTTGAGAACGACTTGCAACTCAATACAGCCTGGCAGATCGGCAGTAAGCTTCGGGTGGGCTTGAAAATTATTGTATCTCAAATCGAAAAATATCATATGATTGCACATGGTTTTATATAAGTATGTAAAGATGTTTCATGTTTTTATGTTCAAGAGTTTTATTATTTTTACTACTGCATAGCTGTTTATATCATTTATATATTTTGTTCTGCACAGATCTGAAGTGAGGATTTGCATAAATGGCTGGAGAATGCGGGACAAGTCTACGTCAAAGAGGGTGTTACCAACGTCACCTGGCGGGAACTAGGGTGAAACGCGATGGCACAGTGGGGCTACATCTACTGAATGTAGTTATGGTTTAGTAAGTAGGTGCATGTCATAGATTGTCACTGCTTCTGAAGTGCTGGTTATGTTTGTGTTGGTGCAGTTTGTCGACGGTTTCTCTTATTCAAGTACATATTATGTATACAGTATGCGGAGATTCTACTTACACAGTACAGTGAGTGTGTGTGTGTGTGGTCACAAGAGGTTATATGTGGTTTCAAAACATGCCTTAGTTGGACCTTTGGAATGGTGTCAATACTGGGGTTGTTAACACATTAAGTTGGGCGTAAGGTCAGTGTGTCACATGGTTTACTTCTATATTTGCTTAGAATACTTCCAAAACAAGAGCGAAAGATTCATAAAATGCCCGGTATTTATCCATATCAAGTTTGGGTTGTGGCGACATCACATGCTGTCAATGTGTAGCACCATATAAAGCTGAACGTATTGGTTTACTATCAAATCAGCAATCTGTGTATGCATGTAAGAGACATTTCCAGTATTATCAAGTCATTGCACAGTTTTTCAATATTTTTGGTTGATGAAATCACGTGAAATCACAGGTGTGCATACACATTCTAAACAGATTGTAAGAATGATAATCAGATGTCCACAGCTTTGAATCACAAGGCGATGGTCTTTGTTTGTGGCCCACCGGGACTTGCAGATGCTGCAAAGGCACCGTGCGGGGAAAAAAACAAAGAGCAGACACCGTGTTGTGGTTGTGGTTGTGGTTGTGGTTGTGGTGGTTGTGGTTGTTGTTGTTGTTGTTGTTGTGGTTGTTGTTGTTGTTGTTGTTGCTGTTGCTGTTGTTGTTGTTGTTGTTGCTGTTGGTGGTGGTGGTGGTGGTTGTTGTTGTTGTTGTTGTTGTTGGTGGTGGTGGTGGTGGTGTTGTTGTTGTTGTTGTTGTTGGTGGTGGTGGTGGTGGTGGTGGTGGTGGTGGGTGTTGTGGTAGAGGACTGTTGGGGTATACCAATGGAATACACCCTGTTCCAAGGGTCCAGTTCAGATTCCATATTGATTTACACAGGTCCATTGCATTTGCATCACACAGGTTTCTTTGTTTCTTCGTGTTTTCGTGAAATCAGAAGGGTGAAAACATACATGAACATATGCCGAAAGATGCCGAAGGTAACGATCAAAACCCAGACAATCCCTGTGGCATCACCTCGACCCCCCAAAGAACACCAACTCTTTACGCTTTGCTTGGGGCAAACAGTGGTGTTTCTCTAATTCCTGGAAACTGTGGGTTTCGTTTCCGGACCACTAACAGGCGGAAGTAAAGACTCCAGCTCTGCAGCAACACTAAACAATATTAAAAAACCTTGAGAGGACATACCTTCATTGCATCTACCATCATCTACCCAATTTTTGTTGGAAAATCAGGTGACATCACTTTAAAATTTCAGATACTAAACATACATATATATATATATACAATATTTACATTGTACATATACCTTCGTTTTACTCAGGGTTGTCCATTTTTCCAGGCTGGTCAAGTTAAGTTGATTGTTGTTTTTGTTAGGGCATATTTTGTTCCATGTATGATAGGTCTGTTTGATAGCCAGTTCCAAGATGTTTTCGGATTGCAGACTTCGCCAGGCTGCAGCTAGAAAGTCTGCAGGTGGATTGAAATGGCATGTGCATGTGGAGGACGCGTTTTCGGGATGTACAACATGATCATCTAGGTGGTGGTTTCAAGGATTTTGTATGTTTACTTCTCTACTTGGGGACATGATTCGGACATGATCCAATTTGATTAGTATTTTGTAGATGTGTTGAAACCACCAAGTAGTCATAGGTTTGGTGACTTGCAATTCTAGGCGTATTCCCAAATAGAATCAATAGAAGTCCTTTTGCAAAGGGAATTCCGAACGCCGAACCACCAATGAACCAGTGGTTGGAATGATAAGTTTCCGAATAAACATGAACCAACAACAAAGACTCTAACTCTGATGGTGGCACTGGAAACTTTCACTTAGCTGTTTTCTTCAGATGCCTTTTTTCAGGGGACATGTACCTGTATGATGGCAGGGTAAATGGTCCAAGTTTTTTTTTTGGGGCGCTGCGTTCAGGGTAAGAAATGTACAGCAATTGCCTATAGTAATCCCATAGGATCCATGGGATGAACGGTATATTTACCTACATGAATGGTTGATTTTCATGGATTTCATGTAGGTAAACATACCAGTCTCATGGATCCTATGGGATCTTGATGTTTGAATTTGGTGAAGGTTTGGGCACTTCTTTGATGCGCCACAGCTTGGATGTCCTTCTTTTCAGAAACAACTTTTGTTGAATGATACCCTGATGGCCGTGCAATCCTGCAGAAGTTGGGATAAATACGTAGTCATGTTGGTATATACGGTGTATACAAGTATAAGTCCATTATAAGTCCCCTCAAAACATAGGATAAACTATCACCAACGTATACGTGAAGAAAGAGAACTACCATCCCTGGGAGCGATAACCAATTTAACACTTGGACGGTAGTTTGCCTTGGAATGGACCTTGACTCCTTGATAGTGTTTTCAGAGCCGCTATTGTAGCCAGCACAGGAAGTTTCAGTGGAACATTTAAACAATCCTTAAATCCAAAAGTATATCACATACATCATACATCCTACAAACATTTGATTAACAAAAATCCAGTGTCATCTCATTTTTTTGAAAGAATACCTTTTTAAAATTTTATTTTGGATCACTTTTTTTCTATGACTTTTTTCATTTTTTTCTAAAACGCCGGGGGGAAGACCATCCATGTTTCTTCCCGTCTTCCCCAACTTGAAGGAGTTTCTCTTCCTTCCCTCCATGAGTTTTGGCTCCAAAAGACCTCCCACAGTTCCAAACCCAGCGCCTTGGCAGCCGTTCCAGATCATCAGTTGTCTCCACCAGGGTCCAGGGCGGTTGCCAGTAAATACACATGTCACACATTTACTATTTAAAACAGGGTGTTTTTGTTTAGATACATCCAAAAAGGGTTGTTTTTGCGGATTTCTGAACCATCAACAGTGGAGGTTTGGGGTGTGTGTTGTACCTTAATTATCTTGAATTGCAATGATTATGAGATCTTATGTCATGTTGGGTATGATGTGCTGTAGTGTCCAAAAAAGCTCAAATGGTTTGCAGGCTTGTCGCCATTAAACTGGATGAGTTCTGTTTCCCCCCGAAATCCAAATTCAAGACAGTAAGGCCTGAGCAATCAGCTGTGAAAACCAATGTTCCACCTATGTTATGTTGTTAGAGAGTCAATAATCCAGGATTCTTGGAGTAAAGACGTCTATGAACTTGTGAGTCGATTTGCCCTCCCGACTCTGCAAACGTAATTTCGGCACCGTTGAGCAAAGAGTTACCGGGATTTAAGAGTGGGATAAAGCAGGAATCAGGAGAACCATTTGCAACCACCACCAATTGGCTCATGATCTTAGTATTTTATGCATTTTTGAGATGCATGATGCATCGAACACATCAATTGTATGCATCGTGCAATTCAATATGCATATTTGTTTATTTGGGCACCATCCGTTTCATTTACATTTCACACTTGCATGTGTTATTTGTTTGCTCATCATGTAGATACATTTAGTGAATTGTAGTCATGTTGTGTTTGCATATAGAGCTGATTCCCGGCCAAAAGGGTACACGGTCGGAAAAAAGTCGTCTCTGACAGCGTTGAACAATTCGAATTTGGGAGACTGTAAAGAGTTTATCATCTCCCATAGTATCCATGTATGGTATATTTACCTACATGAAATCCATAAAAATCAACCATTCATGTAGGGTAAACATACCATACATGGATGGTTTGGGTCAGCATATCTATTTGTCTCTACGGTTTCTGGATGATCCACCAAGTTACTCAGAACAACTTCGTTGTTAATGACAGCTTCGGTGTTCTTGTTCCAACGGTCATTTTTCTCCATATTAGTGTCCTTAGGGATCTTAGTAGCCAAGGCAAAAGACAGCGAATGAGATGTTCAACTCCAACAGTTCCCAAGGTACTGTTGGCATTGGGGGGGGATTCGCCATGATAGACCTGAGCGTTCCAACCATCGAAATGTTTTTGCCATAACCAGCTGGAAGTGTAGAACAGATTCTTTTGGGTTTTTTTTTTTTGCAGTTTTGATCGTTGATTTCCCAATATGTTTCTTTCCACAAAAACGACTTCTTGTTGGTAAAAAGCTAAGCTCACACGCGTAGAAATTGTTGCGTAGTTTTTTCTCACATGATTCCATGAAGTCCATTGCAAAATGAATTAAGCTTGCCCACCCCCTGAATTTTCAATCTATGGCTTTTTGTTCAACAAAAATACCATAGCATAGAAAGTTTCAGTAGGGTTTTTTCCTTCTGTGATTCTTTACGAAACCGTTCGATGAATGTGATTGGAGTACTTATAGTTTAGTTTATGCCATGCTCACCTGGAATGATTTCGCTTCCAGCCATCCCCCCTCAGCTTCCCCAACCACCCCACAAGACCTAGGGAGCGTACAAGCCAGTAGCATAGCGTCAAAGGCCTGAGGATTTGGGGAAATCGGTTTGCGATTCGCCCCGATGGATCTGAGTCGGTTCGGTGATTCCCTCATTATTTGTTGGTGAATTTGACTTAGGGAGTTTTTCTCCCCCCATAAATTGTGAGCGTCCACGGTTGTCGTCATTGATGATGATCTTCACCAAAATGGAGGGGGAAAAACCCACAAAATTGTTTATCTCTGTTTGTGTTTCTCCATTTCGTGATCTTACTCGGTGGTTATTGGTGCTTTGTATCCCCTTTGAACAGCATACCCGATTTCCTCCTCACATGAAAAGTTGCTCACAGTCACAAGATGACTGTATTCAGAGGACACTATTTATAGTTTCATATCTAATAGATAGTCTTATGATGGGAGTTAATTTCCGCACTATGATGATGGGAGGAAAAGCATTTTGCTTCACTTGTTCCGCTATAGCCTCAAGTGGATGTGACCCCAGTGACCCAGCTTCAACTTTGAAGATTCTATGGGACAGCAAAAAAAAGATGAACAAAAACGAATACAAAGGACATAAGCCGACTGTTCATGGAGAAAGAATCCGGCTAACCAGTTCATGTGGTAAATATGTTACGATTCTATGAAATTTACCTCCATCAACAGTAGATAAATTATTTCATGTTCTTTTGATGAGTTCCTGAATTACTCATTATATAAACTAAACTTGAACGGTTGTCTCATATTTGACGCTGACAAATTCACTTTGACTTTCCAATGGTTTATATCCAATCAGATGTTGAAAAGAGACTTGTCCAGTTTCCAATTAGAGTCTATAGTGGAATTATGACCCCTATAACTAGGGGTATAACCCCAGTTACCCATTTGTAGGGGCCCCATATCCCTACTTCCAACTAGTGGGGGCCCACCTTGTAGTTTTCCAATGCCGGTCTTGAGGCGAAGTTTTCGTCCCACCTCGAGCACCTGGAAAAATGATGGTATTCGATGGACTTTTTTTTCAATTTGACGATCTGGGGAAAAGTTATATAGATCATCCCAATTGAGATGATTTAAGACATTGAAAGGTGCAGATCTTCAAGCTTATCTAATTCGAAATTTCAAGGCGACCATAGATCATGTTCTATTCATTTCTTGGGAAGCCTTGTTCTTTGCTGAAAAAGCACGGCAGCTGCGCATGCTTCATGTGGCAACTGCGGTTCTTGCCAAATACCACGTTGCTGAGAGATTTTTAGTTTGTTTGAACATCAAATTCACATGTTGAAGGGCTATATAATAAGCCATAATCGCGAGATTTGGTCCAAGTTTTTTCAAGTACAAACCATCATCAATGTCACTGGTCACAGTTGTGTTTCATGTGTCCTTAATTGTATCATGTGTTTCTCACCTGAGTCGACAGCTCTCCAAGAATCAACCAACCTAAAGCTGCTTCTCGCCGAAGCTTGATGAATCTGAAAAATTGAAAAAATCGGTGGGAAACCCCATGGCGAATTTAGGGCCGCCACTCTTGGGAGCAATAGATTTTTCCGGACCATGTTGAGTATAATGATGCCATTGTTTGGGCTTTGATGTTAAGCCAGTATGGTACAGCACTTCAAGTTCATTTTGTTTGCATTTGTTTGTTGTTTTTTGTTTTTGGGATCTCTCAGTGATGAGGGTTGGTATAAAGAACTATGAGCTGCGCAGTGCCAAGGGTCCGACAAAGTATAGTTTGAGATGCTCAAATAGTGAAGGAGTGATAAAGAAAAAATCACAACTGAGCAATGAACCAAAACCCTGTCATTTTCTGTATATAGGGGATTATACTACCCATTTATATAGGGATGATAATAGACCATTATAAGCATCCCTATTAACCAACCAGTCGGCCGTTGGCTAGGACAGGTATGCCGTATGCCTGATCAGTTGAGGTTTGGGAAAGACACATATCCTTAAGGAGATTCGCCAAAGAAGTTATTTGCCTATTTAGATTGACCGTTCTTACTAGGCAATGCTGCATCAAAAACGCTTCTCAGCAGTGGACATCGAGATGATGTTTCGAATCCTGTTGGGAACGATGGTTCAAGAAGTCCGACAATAGGTCCTAAACGGGCAGTCCATGATGAGACTTAGTCATCTTTCAAGATGTCAGAAAAGTATTGCATTTCGGGTGATGGAAAGCTGCTTACAAACATCGAATCTTATGACTGCCCCGAATGGTGAGGCTCTGAGGTTTCATGAATGATGAGATAGTAATTCACCATTCATGCAGATTCATGCATATATTCAAAAATACACAAAAAATACACCATCCACAAATATATAATTATACAGTATTGTTTTTTGTTTTCTGGGGTTTTGTTGCAATTTAAGGCGGCCTCAAAAGACCTCACCCCATCAAATCGCTTGTAGTGAGTAGCTGCAGTGGGAATCCTTCTGAGATGACCTCATCATTCCGGCGAAAAATGGTGTAATTCACCCAGATGATTACATTTGGTTGGATGGTACTGAGTTTCGAGAGGATAATTATACTAATTCACCCAGATCTATCAAGGTGCGGAATTATCATCAAGTTGGTCCGGATTATTTCGTGGAAGCTTGGGATTTTCAAGTTTCTCCAATGATTTGTTGTGATGTCATCGATATGTCCCCATTGCGCTTCATTCAAAGTGCCTGCGAAAATGTCCGTTCATGTCATAAGGTGTCGCCCTGGAACCACATCGAAGTTCCATGATTTCCATGAATCTAGGTGTACGATTTATTACCCCTTTGATGCTAGTTTGGGAAGATATCTCCCGCAAAAATGACTAACCAATTCAGGTGGGTGAAATACTCTAATTGACAGTTCACCCTGATGTCTAGCTATTTCCATTCTGGAAGAGTCTATGTTGTATCATTGTATCTGATTTTCTTGGAACTGACTTTTTTTGAGCAATTTTTTTGAGCATCAGTGTCACTGGGTGCAAGGACACTCAGTTTGGACCACAGAAATGTACTTTGGCCATTTGGGAGACGGCAGGGTCAAATTGTGGATCTTTTGAGTCTGTGATTCTGACCCTGCCAGCCTCAAGATCCTCTGATTGAGGTAGCGTTTTGGGGAAGCCTGCCGGAAGCTTCCATTTTTCGGGGTGTCCTCGGACCAAACATGTTTTATTTCATGTTTCACCCCCATTTGGGGGGAAGATGTTCAAGCTGGGCAATTGTCCATAGATGCGTTGAAACCACAAGGAACATGATCATATTTATTGTTTAGGAAGAACGCACGGATGTTAGTTATGATAATCTCCTTTGACAGCTCTTTTCATTTGAGCAGAGTTATTTTTAAATAAATGTGCAGATTCATCAGGAGAAACTGTTAGGTGTAGACATTTCTTTCGCTGACGTAGGCGGTTTATTCTGCATCTAGCTGATCTTGTGGCTTTAGACAAGTTGTATGCAATACGCTTACCCAAGAACTTGTTTATCCGATAGTGGCGGAGACGTCACTGACTTTATTCCGAAAGGTTTAAACTCGATGCCCTTGATGTCGAGATCATGTGATTGAACGGTTCTTCGGTTAAACCATCAAAATTCAACGTTAAAAAGATCTTCTTTGGGAGAGATTCTCCCATCTCCCAAACATGCGAGTGATTTGCAGAAACCCATCAACGATAACGAGGATACACCAGTGGAGCCTGGGGCTTTGACGCAAAAGGGTTGGAACTTTTGTACAGCTGCAACAGACCCAAACCTGTTTTGATACAGGAAACCTTTCTGGCGATTCAACAACTCCAGTCTGACTGTGAAATGTTCGCCAGAAAATGAGCACAAAATTGTGTGTGTCCGGGTGGGATGTGCTAAAATGTTGAGGAAGTTAGGTGGCGTCTTGCTGCTTCAAAAAATGGATGTTGGAATCACTAGTATTTACAACTTGGAAAGCCATGAAACAAAACAACAAATCTTTGTTTGTTCCCGGGGTTTTACCTGTTCATCAATTGAACAATCATTATAGTAAATGCTACGTAGTCAATTAGATAAGTTCGTTTCAGAGTTGATCTTAAGAGTTTTTTTTCAAAAGGTCCATTCTGAAGAGGTTTCCTTGACAGTGAAGACCTTCAAGGTATGCAATGAACAGTCATTGGCGAAAAATCGTAAAAGCACAGATATGCCGAAAAGTACGAAATATCAGGAAAGGAAAGAAGGTGACGGGCAAACCAAAACACATTGACTTTTGTTCTTCGTGATATCAAAGCCTCAAACATCCTGTGGATCCATGGGTGAATTTTATATTGAGATCGTTTATATTGAGTATTGCTTTTTTTCCGTGTGCGCTTGCTCATGACAGAACCTCTTTGGATGGTTTTACCAATTGAGCTGCGATGAAAACCACTCATGTATTGAGTAGTAAGGGAGTTAATGTCTGATGTCTCCGCGAAAGCTAAAATGCTGGCCGCGAAAGATTTGCGAAAGAGTTTGTAATAATATTATCTCGCGAAAGCTCGCGAAAGCAACGTTGAATATATTATGTCGTAAAGTAAATTTTAATATACATGTTGTGTAAATGCATCTATGCACACTAACACGTTTGCAGCCTGAGCGAATACATACATTTTACGGCTTGTGTTTCCAGGGTAGTGACAATATTGCTATTTCCAAATCCGAATTCGGAAATATCAACCGAAATCCGCGAAAGTGTCGCGAAAGCTGCGCGAAAGCTTCGCGAAAGCTGAGGTACCTAAACCAAGCCCCACGTCGCAACTAGCCACAGTAGCTCACCCCATGTCACCTCACAACGAAGCAGATTACTTCATCTCACGCCGCAAGCAACTTCATGACATCAAAACAGGTCACATCACCACCATGGAACAGCAGAAGGCTCGTTCACAGCAAAGAAATGGCTTGGGCATCGCGCTGGTCGGTCGCCTTGCGCGCATTCTATAGGCAAATTCTTTCTTCTTCAAATTGTAAAGATTTCTTCTTCAAATGGCACCGTCCGCCGCGAAAGCTCGCGAAAGAGGTTTTTGTAAAATTCATCCCCGCGAAAGAAAAGACTAGGTTCGCGAAAGAGTGGCGAAAGGTTTTGGCGAAAGACCATGTGATTAGAATAGATTCCCACGAGGTTTTCAACACAGCTCAATTGATGATTCAGGTCAGGAATACGTTTTTGATAGGACCCTAGAAAGACAAACACCCAAATTGTCAAGGTGCAACTACCTTGATTGTAGATGTTATATATGTTGCATGAATTTTGACATATTTTCACGTCGAAAGCAACGTTTAGCCCTCAAATCACAGCCCCAATTAATTCAACCATCAAATTGTTCTCAGGTCGGCGGAACGGTTGGTCGGAGCCCTAGAAATGATTTCTTTCAATGGCTTCCCACAATGAGGCATCCAAGTGAGGCGTTTGTCAAATTGTTTGGGTTTGTCAGGTGTAAACTGATCGGTGTGTGTTTTTTTTTTCAATTTTCGCCCCTATTTGGCCAAGATTCCCAGTTTGACTCATATTTTTCAATGGCGTTATTGAAAGCACCAACTAGTAAAGTGTAAACCATGCCCAAATTTGTGTTTGATGTAAGTTTGAACTGCTGGATGTTCAAGTTTCAGAAAATTACTCAAACAGGTACCCGAAGAATCCGACCACGGCTACAGGGATCAAAATACTACTCTTTTGGAATATGATTAGACATCGTGGCATCATGCTTCGACAAAGAATCGATTGTGTCAGCATTGGATCCTGTGTTCAGAGGTAAAGTTAAAGGAATGTCAACCCAAATGATAGACTTTCAACCTTCACTCCATCCGATGTTTCACGCCCAAAAATAGGTTTAGTCTCCGGACTATCGCAAAAATGTAGTGATGATTTCTATATGGAATATTGCTCCTCATCTAAACAAGCATGTTGAGATTATGATCAGAAACCTTGCAACAATTCTTTGAATTGCAATCAATATGCTGTTATGCCATTGTTATGCCACTGTGTTTTCTTCTTGCAGTTGGGATGAAATCAGAAGATGAAGAGATTTTCAGATATGGTCGATGTCCCGTAATGTTTGGTGACATCACTTGACTGGTTGTACAACTGGGTGGCTACCCACCTTGATCCTATGAGGATACCGCACACGCTATGAGAGTTGTAGCAGCTCCAGGTTCGAGCTGCTCGGTGGTGGGAGGAGGAGGAAGGTTTCTTTCTCGGGAGACATTCCGTAGGTGTTTTGAACGTTTTTTTTGTAGGGTACATTGGGAAGTGCCCTTTTTCTTTTTAAGTTGCAACTACCCTCCTGGGAACTAACATATCCCCTACACTTTTGCACGTTTGAAGATGCAGATTTTCCTTTTTCACCCGGTGGGATATGTTACTTCCCTGGAGGGTACATACGCTGACCCTCAACACTCATAGTTATTTTGGTTCCCTCATGAGAGTCGTGACTTGGTGACTTAAAACGCCGAAGTCAAGGGGATCCAAGGGTCATAAAGATGCTCAAAGTTGGATTGAAATTCTGGGTCTATAACCCACCAAGTTGCCAAGTATTATCAAAAAAAGGTTTCTATTGTGGCATATTTGCTTTGGAGAATTCCAAAATTCATCCGACTTCAAATGGATTTTTCTATAAAAGCCATGGAAGTAAAAAATTTCCGGGAAGGTTAGGGTCGTTGCTTCCCAGCCTGAAAGGGGATGTGATCTTGTCATCTCAGGGCCCTGGTGACCGGTACCCCAGGACCAGAATCGAAGTAGTGACTGATGGAATATTGGCACGACGTCTCCAGGTGCCAGCAAGAACGTGGAGTTCTGAAATGTCATGATTTCAATGTGTGTGTTCCAAGTTTTAACTGTTTCTTTTACTACTGTACGTATTTCGTTGTTGTTCTTGTTGTTGTTGTTGTTGTTGTTGTTGTTGTTGTTGTTGTTGTTGTCGTTGTCGTTGTCGTTGTCGTTGTTGTTGCTGGTGTTGTTGTTAGATGCACTTGCTAATCATCTTCCCGTTTCATGATTTGTTTGGCATGACCATCAGTCATTAGTCATTCTTCCATGTACAAGACGCGCATTCCGCCATGAGTATTGACAACTATGACAATGTTTGTCGTGAAACTTTGTCTTGTTTATCGCCCTTTGATAAGTTATGATAAGTTTGTGCAGCCCATTGGATGAGTACCATTTAGAGAAGACAGCGAAATTGCAGGCCATTTAGGCACAATTTTGCCAGGTGGGCAAAATAGGACAACCATGCAGAATTTTTTCACGCCAAGAAATCCACCTCTTTTTGTAGATTTGTTTGGCACCAGGCTAGCTGGGCATCCGGACTGTATAAGAATGTAAATCACAGAGGTATTTTCAAAAGTTAGTAGCAAGATAGATGATCAGTGGTTTTTATCTACTGTATGAAAGCAAATACATTTATTAAACGTTTGTTTCCCACGTTTTCATCAAGCTGTTTGTTTTCTCCGAAAATATGAAAAGAGAAAGTCACCCCAAACATTGAAGCAGCTTGGTGGATGCAAAACGTCGCAAGAATTCGACCAAACACGTGCAGTGTGCTGTGCCCTCAAAATGGTCGAAACAAATCCAAAATGGCAGTCACTCAGAAGATTTGGTTGGCTGTTGGACTCGTGTCATTTGGATGTTCTGGAAAGAGGGCAGGCTGATGGGTAAGAGAAAAAGTTGTACAACCCTAAGCATCATTGGACCCTCAAAACTGGCTATTTTGAGGACCCTACCCCTGCTACACAGGTTCAAAACCTTCCATTGGAGGGTCCAAGATCCCCAGGGAATCACATCAAGTAATTAATAAGTAGATGTAAGTTTATTGGACGATTCAATGGATGATGGACATACCTCGCAGTTCATGTTTATGAAAATGACATTTTTGAGTCATATTGATACAACATGATTGGGTTGGTGTGGTTCGCCTATCCAGGTTGTATAGTTCTCACCCGAAGCATTTTACAGATGACGTGAAATCTTGTGGTTTGTTTGAGAGTATCTCCATTCCTCTTTGATATAAATGATAGTAGCTGCTTATGGTTCAGAGATCAACTGGAGCACCAGTTGAAATGGGAGAATCTCCCATTTGAGTATTGGAAACCACACGTGGTTCAACCAAGACCCCCACAATAGATGATTGGAATATCTGTCTAAACATGCGTTCAAATCTGTTTAAACAAAAAAAAATCCTGATTTTCAGTCTAAGCGCCAATTTGTACTGTTGATGGAAGGAATCCGGCTAACCAGTTGATATGGAGAATATACCCTGTTTTTATAGGGTTTTAGCACCATCCTAGGAATCCTAGGTGGTTGGCCTTGGGATTTCTGAAGCATCAACAGTAGCACCATCCACCAATCCTTGGTAATCCAAAAGGCCTTGATTCCTTGGCAAATGCCAAGTTGCCCAGGTGACACTTTGGATTCTTAACCTTGCAACCTTGGTATTGAGCGATGCTTTTCGTAGTGGCTTGGGATGAATTTGTTGATGTTGCACGTAGTGTGAAGGTTTTCAAAATGGTACCCATAGGATCCATGCGACAGTTGTATATTTACCTACATGAAAACCATAAGAATCGACCATTCATGTAGGTAAATATACCAGTCCCATGGATGGTATGGGAATGGTGAGATTCCTGACCCAAAAAATGATGCAATGATGGATTTAGAGGAAATTTCAAGATTACTGACTTTAGTTTTAAGGTGGTTTTATTTGGACTTTTGGCCACAAAGATACTTAGTTGAACGCAGTGACGCAGTGGTTTGTACATTCAAAAGTGTCACTGTTCACTCCAACACTTCTAAAAGAAGTGTTGGCAGATACATTCCCTAGGAAACACCTACATCCAGCAACCAAAGTGTTGGAGAACGCTTTGATTCTTGTTGTGTTGGCTGAATAACTGCATTCACGACACCATGACAGAATTGCATGGTAGGAGTCTCAGGGACTTCTTCTTCAGACATTTGGTTAACTGGCTTCACTCGAAGATTTCTCTTTGATTTTGTTTTGAACAAAGATTCCTGATATTCATTGAAGTATTTTGTATGATATATATGATATATGGTACATTTATATACCTACATTTATCATAAAAATCAACCAAAAGTTAATATACCATTCGCCCCATGTATCGGTCACGAGTATTGGTTGAGTTCTTCGTGTTGATTTTATGCCAGGAATCTCCGAGCCTACCATTTGTACAAACTTGGAATCCGTCGGTATCTATGTGGCTTGCTGGCGGTTGGGCGGTTGGGGTAGCGAAGCGATTTTTCGGGGGGAAGTCTTCTTGTTTTGCAGGCCTGGGTAGGAGTGGAATAACTAGGGTGAACTTTTAGTCTGACATGACCAAAAAATTGTATGACATGTGTTCTTTACGTTATGTTATTGCATCTTGTTTGATGGAAGATAATTATCAATTTTATTAGCAAACATGGTTTCTAGTTGCAACAGTTTTTCATAATCGTTACGCGCGAGTCCGCACCGGCTTCCATCAACAATTACTGGAGTTTGTTACCATGGAAAGGCGAACGCTATGAATCAAATGGATGTATTTTCTGCAGAATGAGTATGCTTGATGCCAGTTGTACAGTAAGTATACATGTGGGGTCTTTTTCAAGAATCCCAGAGCTTGTAAACCCTGGCTGCAAAGCTTGATTTGGGTCCATGAGAACCTCCATAAGGAACAAATCTATCGCGACCTCAAGCGCTATGAAGATCTCGATTTCTCTCGCTTAGCCATGTATGAGGGTTTTTGTCTACGCCGTAAAAGGGCATGCATCAGACTGCGGGTGGTGGATGGCATTCCCTACATCTTGGACATGTGTCTTGGACCTATCTGAAGTTTTAAAAGAGATTCCAACCATATTGCAGGAAGCGGTTTTGGAGCTTGGGGGAGGATCCGGATGTTTTTTTGTTGGCAAATGAAGCATAAAGTTGGGATTCCCTAAGGCAATAGTCCCAGGTGACTCTTACTGGGAGGGGGTAGTTTCAATTAATTTCCACCTGTTGTAAATGATTGATTTTTTCCAAGACGTTCCAAAATATATTCCTTATGATATTGTTGATGAAGCAATCCTCCACTTTATAGACCAAACATATCCCAAGATTTGCAAAGTTTTATTTATCACAACTGTTTGGCCTGATTTCTTCCATGAACGATGATATCATGTTTTCATCATAATGAAAAGGCAGATCATGTGTTGAAAGGCACCTCCACCGTAACGGTGTCATATTGGACCTGACCTAATATTTGTTTTCGTATTTTTGCTTTGCATCATCGGACCGGAAGGATCTCTAGTAATTGTGAAACGCCATACATGTGTTTCCAAACCATTCAACTTCCAAGGTATTAAAACTCATCACAAGCATGTCATTTAAAGCACGCCATTTTTTGATTTTTATATACGTACAGTAAATAAGTTATATAATGAATACGTATGAAGCTCCTTAAATCATGATGGATGTACCATAATCTACCATTAAAAAACAACAGCCAATCTGTGTGCCTATTTGAGGTTCCCAGGATTTCAATCCCGTCCCTTGAATCGCATTGGGTTGATGGTGGTTAATGAAGGTCTCGGGTTGGTGGGCAAGCGCCCCAAAATGGATGATTAAGGCTATGATTTTTATGAGACTCTTGCGCTCATGTTTGGGGAAAAAGGCCTACATTTTTGTATGACTTAGGCTATTAGGGGGCAAACGTTGTTTGATTTCTGTATTTCATAGTATTTTTTTTGTTTGTGAGAAATTACGGGATATAATTAGGATGAAGTGCTTCAAATCTGTGTAGATTTACACTGTCTATTGATGAAATTAAGTTTAAGTTTCAGTATTTGAATGCATTAATTATGTGATATGATATTGTCACATATGATCAATGTATGTACGTAGTATATATATATATATTAATTATCAGGTCAATGTGTATCGTTGGAAATGGGCCGTGTCTATAAAAGATACATGGGCCGGTATGAGAATTGTAACCGCTGCTTCCACTTTGTCAACCCATGGCATTTGTGTAAAACCTCCATGCTCGCTGGGTTACCAAACGGGGGACAGTCACGGTCACAGGTCACCGTAGTACCTTACATGCTTTGTGGCGAGTCCTGGTGCGCTTTGGTCCACTACCGAATCTGGAGGCTCCATCGGTGGCCGAACGGATAAAAGCGAAAAGATGTGTAAATTGATTTTGATGATTCACTTATTTGATAGACAAACAATTGTCCGAAGCAGCTGTTTGTTTTAGAGTCCTTCAAAATGAAGCTTAGTTAAATATGGTTAAAGGTTGATCTTAGGGATTAAACATGCGGTCATAAGAGTCATGAGAAAGCTCGAGACATATCCCAAAAGTATCTCAAAGTCAGAGTCTAGGGTAAAGCCCATACTCAACAGGATTCATTTTGGTGATACTTGGGTTTGTTTGTGATGGAGAAGTTTCTGATGAGGCCATTCTCGGCCGCATAGGTGACCATTGACGTGACAGATGGCGAGCTGCAAAACATTGACTTGCCAATCTTGGTTATCACTCACAAGAAGGAGGAGATTGTATGTTTGTCATGCCTTTGTTTAGGCATTGCCATGAAATCATGGGAATATTTGCCACTTGTCATGCGTTCTGGTTGCAAACAGATGACATGATGATTATGTTTCCATGACCTGAATACTTGCATGGGTTCAGTCCTAGTGCGGGAGTTGATCCATTTTGACCAAAACTCATCAGCTGACGGACGGATGAAGCACCACCACATACGTATGCTGTAACTACGTATACGTGTATGTTTTTTAATAAATGTAGTATACGAATGCTTTCCGTTTTTACCTTTGCAGTTGTAAATATTGTTGTCCCAACCAATCGCTAGGTTGTGCTTTTACAACCTCCATATGGTTTTCTCGAACGAACTTTTGGATGTCCAATCTATGGCTGAATGGTTTGCTGCAGGAACCTCGAGGCATTCTTTATCCGGATTTTACCTTCTATTCATGGCCTGAATCTACCTGTCCTCCCAACGAAATGTCTCACGACTACAGTGACATGGCAATTTTGTGAGCATGGATCGTGGAGAAACCTTTACATCCTTTGGATTTTGGTTGCTGTTTGGGGAGGATTCTTTTGAGAGAGTAAGTCTTTTCGGTTTGTTGTCATCATCATGATGAAAATCATTATGACCGGCACTGTACTGGTACAGGAGCTATTGCAGTAGAGACATGGACATTTGGATTGGTTTTGATTTCCGACAAATGACCTTCTCTTGACTATCATGCGACTCAATTGTTTGTTTCATTTACTCTCTAGTGAACTAACATATCCCACCCTTGGGAACAGGAAAATCATGTTCAACACTACCTTTGGGAGGGGATATGTTCGTTTCCAGGTTTTTGTTTTTGCGTCGAAGAATCGAGGTTATCTCTACCATCAATTTAAACGTTGGCATCATCGTCATGCTCCGTGCACCCGGCCTTGCCTTAAAGGTTTGTGCATATCAGTTTCTTTCGTCATGCACCAAGAGGGTGTTGATAAAGTGTGGTTGCACGACATTATGAGGATTATAATAATAGAAAATAAGATACTGATAGTACTAGACTATAGATCTAAATCTAACTTAAACCACCAGTACATACCAGTACTAGTTTTATTGCATGCAGGTGTCAAAAGACATTAGATATCACAAACCGTTTTAATTTTCCTGAATGAAGCTGCAAATTAAAAATTCGCGGTTTGAAAAAGAACAATTCCATTTCTCAGCGACCTTTTGTCTTTGTGCACTTCTCAAACTGTTGAAGTTTTTTGAACTCCATTTTTTGGATCGCTCAATGGCACCTTTTTTCAATCAAACTCCCATGCATTTTGTTGGCCCCCTGTTTGTGGGTGTTTTTAAATGGAACGCCAGGTGGCTGAACCGCAGTGACGTAGTCTTCTGGCGTGGTGCGCCGATTGATGATGGCCAGGCGCGACAAAAAGTCGTGCAACGCTTCCAAAGAGATCCTTGGTCTTAGATTCGCTGCTCCAATAGGAGGCGTCGGGACACAGAAAGTAGTGAATCTGAGGCATGGATTTGAAAACTGACCAACATTTTCAACCAAAATGGAGGTTATATATGATCAGAGTTGGTAAGTGAAATATCATCAGGCCAGATTTCTTTGGAACTATGAAATTGATACTTTCACCAGAAAGAAAATCAATTCACAGGAATGATTATGTTGTGTTTCGAATGGTTTGAAGAGATCCATTGTCTTTGCTTAAAGCAAGGCATTTCTATCCAGGAAGAAACACTTCTCTAATGTTTCAAGCTCTTCTGAGAGTATATAAACAACTTGGAGTTTGGGATGTTTGGAGCACTAGTCATAAGTGGCATCTCAACATAATGTATTATGTAGTTGGTGTAATATTCTTTGCAGACATCCTGGTCACCAACCACCCATTAATAACTCTCTAGACTCTAGACTAAGTATGAAAACTATAGATTAATCCAAAATTAAGATGACTTTAATATATACAAGACATATCTTCCATAAGAAGATATCCCAAAAACAATATTCCTTATAAATCCTGGCATAACATCGGTCCCTGCCACTTGTTGATTTGATGGCCGCATCGTGGCTGAGTCGTCGTCTCAGGAAGTGTCCGCATCGGACGTGAAGTTCATGTCCTGGAAACCTGGGCAAGACAACAAGAAAGGGAAGTCGTCTCAGTGGGTAACGGGAAATAGTGGGATATATACTTTGGGGTGTGTTTAGGTTGGGAGTGAGGAAAAAAAGGTGTCTCAAAAAAGTTCTCAAATTTTGATCTTCTTTCAGACTAATGTTAAAGATAGTGAGGTACTTGAAAGCATTGTAAATCATGCTTGCGGTTCCTGAGAGCATATAGAATTGTTTGTAAGTTTTGAATGTTTCACGTGCTGGTTTTAACAACTTTCTCTAGAGCTTACGTCCGACCAAAAAACATTTTTTGATATGTTTGAATGTGTTTGAAAGATCATGAAAGAGGATTAGTCAGGAAAACCACTCAAACCCGGAATTTCATGTCGAATCGATCAAATCTCGCTCAAAGGAAAGCGGTTTCATCGACTGGAGTCAACGAGGTTCAAGGACTGGAGTCGTCATAGTCCCATGGCAAGATTTTTCGTAACAGCCCGGTTCGTTGTTACCCCCAGTGTTTTTCGTTTCTCTTGTCTTTTTCTTCTAGGGTTTTTTGCAAATACAAGTTGTGTTTCATCCCATGGTCACGATGTTTTGGGGTTAGATTTAATAGTTGACTGATAGATTTTTCAGATGGGTTGAAACTGGCAGCTGAATTAGCATGCCAGGGTACTGACACTTTATCTCCAAAGGCTTCAGTGGAAAATATGAGCCACGGTCAAAATACCCAAAGACCAATGTAGTAAGGATAGGTTAAAATGGCTCAAGATAGAAAAGCACTGAAAAACGATAGGGTCCTCCAAAAAACGAGAACTTTCAAATTTGTGCGCAAAACACAGGGAAAACGATGTATAGCATGTATAGCATGTATAATATAGCATTCCACAGCAGTTTCCAAGTCTCGAATTCTGGTCAAACCGATTGTAAAGCCTGTTGCAAACTAGATAAAAAAGTCACTTGATTTGATGCAATCTCTTGGACTTCATTGTGAGGTTTGTTTTCTCACCACTTCCAGGATGTGTGGGGCTTTTGGAACAATGTCGCTATCGCTACCTTGCCTTTTTGGCAGGCGTAGACGGCGGAGTCTATCTACAGTTTCCTTGAGAGTAGCGAAGGAAAAAATGCAAAAGTCATGTCTAAGGCAAAATTGGATCATTCCAAAAATGGATGACTCCCAATGTTCATCATAAGGAAGATTCAGAGATGATCATTATATTCTTGGCCTTGATTCCAGATTTGAATACCTCAGAATTACTTTACCACATCAATTTTCCAGTGCCTGGACAGCTTGTAGCGGTCGCGACCGGGATCTTGCAGATTTGTCAGATCCACTGGCACCCAATGCGTGAGATTGAATGATTGACTGGTGGTAAATTGGGATGATCGACTATGACTAGGTGGTTTCCAGTAGGTTTTTTTGTTCACCCCTGCCTAAGGAGATGATCCAATTTGACGAGCACATTCTTCTAATGGGTTGGTTCAACCACCAACTAGATGATATCCAGCAATGTAATGCAACAACTGCAAAAACGATGGATTTGCAACTCTAGTGATACGTCATGAAAGGAAAAGTCGAGATAACCATAACAAGAAAGAGTATAATGCAGTGCCAATGGTGCGTTGCCCATGATTCTTTTCGGCAAACGGTCATAACGATGATGACCCAGTTGTTTTGATTCACATCGACATGGGTGTTGTGTGTGTGAATCCTTGAAACATCCATGAGAACTTGCAGGTACCACCTACTCTTCGCGCATCAAATATCAGTTGCTTTGTGGTTCATTGGTTTTAGCCCATGACTTAAGATTCTTTGTTTTGCAGGGAGATGTGGCGAAGATGTGGTGCTTGCTGATGGTCAATGAAGGGTTCATTAATACAAGTGGATCGCAGTGGCCGATATTGATTCAAGACTTGTTTTGGAGGGATTGTGGCTGGCAATAGATTTGACTGACATGGTGTTTGAAAGTATATAAATCAAGTACGACATGACATATATGACATAGATTTGAGACGGTTGCATACGTGTTTCTCATGATTAGAGATGTTGCTTGACAGATTGAAGTTGTTCATGGAAATCTGAGCAGAGGTATACTGTACGGGTTATTTAGTAAGCCATTGGGGTTTCCTGTGATTCTAGAGAAATGCACAACATGTACACGTCATGTATTTTTTTCGCACCAATGAGCTCTTTGAGGATTTATTGAGTGGTGGAGCCATTTGCTATTGCCCGGAGTACATTACGTTTCTCAGCGCAAAAGATCTATCTATACTTAGTATACACTGTACGTATGTATACATGTTTTCGCCACAAAATGCCCATCCAGTCATCTCTCCTCAGAGCAAAATATGATGTTACTTCTCTGACAAGGTAGTTTATATGATCATATAATTATTATATACATTATATATACGATGATACTGTAATAAGATTATATATCTATTGTTTGATTTGTTTTGGTTCAGGAGTTTGGGGGTAGACCCACTGAGAGGGATTCAAAGGCCAGAATGACGGCTAAACATCATCCACGTCCAAACCTTCCAGCAAAGGTATGAAAATCCTATGGATTGCTTTGGGAATGAGGATGGTAGAACAGTCCACAAGACCACAAGAATCCAAATGATATTTTTTGAGAAAATCATTGGAGGCCTAAGTAGTTCCCACCCACGCCCAATTCTCAACCCTTTTGTCACAAAGTGCCAAAGAGGATATGTATTTCTTTTTGGCAAGTTTCCGGGCTAGTTTTATAGTTGGCCATTCATCAGCCTGAGCCCTTGATGAAGAGGGTGACGTGATCCTCCCCCAACACGAATTGTTAGACGTGTGGCTTATTTTACTCCTTTCCACTGATCTAAACAGAACACTGGAAAAATTCCAGCTGGTTCATAGTAAAAAGAGGAATCAAGTCTGTTTGTTTTTCATAGATGTTCTGTTTAAACCAACTTTGATTCAACCTAAAAAACCTTTTTTCTGAACCCACGTTGTTTTAACAACAACAACAACAACAACAACAACAACAACAACAACAACAACAACAACAACAACAACAACAACAGCAGCAACAGCAACAGCAACAGCAACAGCAACAGCAACAGCAACAGCAACAGCAACAGCAACAGCAACGGCGACGACGACGAACCCAGCTTTGTTGTTTCTTCGGAAAAGGCTCCTGTGGCCCCTGACTGGAGTGATGTATCAACTTTGATGGAGTTGGTACGACGGAAAGAAGTGCAAGCCAGGAGCGATGTTGTCATTGTAAAACTCGGCTGATGCCTGGGATGTTCTCCAAGTGACGTGTCAATGTCATTTTCATTTTTTTTATGGGTGGTGGTTTCAAATATGTTTAATGTTTTCACCCCTACTTGGGGAAATGATCCAATTTGACTATATGATATTTTTCAAATGGGTTGGTTCAACCAGCACCTAGAATTTGTAAAGGGAAACCAACTTGAACCAAGCCCCCTTGTTTGGTTCCTTGAAGATTTGTTTGGTGAGATCTAAAGTGAAGGGAACCAACTTGAATCCAAAACCCCTTTTTCGCATGCTTAATGATTTGTTACACCCCTGAAGTTTAACATGGAACCTGAGAATACACCTCTGGAAAAGGAAAATCATCTTCCAAACCATCATTTTCAGGTTCTATGTTAAACTTCGGGGGTGTAAATAAATGATTGTCACGGGAGGTTACGATGTCACATGAAATCAGACAAGGTCGGTTGTTCAGATTTTTCAGGAATCAGTTGGCCATTGTTGGTGGAAACCACCCTGCTGGATAATATAAGTAATGGAATGAAATGAACAAGATTTCATAAGACTAATTTTACCTGTCACTTCATGGAATCGCTTAATCTCAAATATAAGCCCTGACCCTTTACGTGTATCACATCTTGGTTGTATTTGTTTCCCACCGTGGCCACCAGGTGCGCTGATACGCTGATATGTGTTTTTTTCTAGAAACCTTGCCTTGAACCTATACAGAATTGAACCCAAACCAGAAGGTAACTTCTTCTTTTCCACGTTCGATGTGTTGTTTTGTTCTTAACTCTGTGCATGTGTAGGAGTTTCGGGAAAATTCAATTTTTGACATTCTCTTCAATTTCATACAAGTTCATCTAAGTTCACAAGAAAAGATAAAAATGAACCATGAAAGGAAGCCAACCCACCATACTACTCTTGATGGAAGAAATCCGCTGCACCACCATCTGATGTATAAGCTAACCTGGTGAAAACTGGGATATTGTTCCTATTGATTTCTTCCATCAACAGTAATTATCACTGGCATCGCCGCAGCTGTAGGACCTTGGCACGTCAAGGACAAAGACTCGCCATGACGGCCTTATCTCCTGATGCAGTGGATTGTTTCTTAACTTGTTGCGCTTAAAATGTTTTTCGTTGGGTTCCTTCATGTTGGAATGGAGGGTAGACTATGACAATGTTTCCGTGATGACCCTAGTTGATCCTAGTTGTGGATTCATTGTTTCGTTGATGAAGTGCAGATGAGAAGCAATGAAGATGTTGATGAGAATTTCAGATAGGTTGTTGGGAGATATTTTTTTTGGTGGTGTCAATGAAAGATTTCACCAATGTGTGTTTTGAAATTTTGTCTAGCAAGAGGATATAGTACCCTCATGAAACACAATGTGTAGGTATTGAATTTTTCCTTTCTGAGGTGCTTCTGAGGTTTTTGATTTGTTGGAGCGGACACTTTCACAAAAGCACACCCTTTCATCTTGTGTCCCCAAAATGTTAGGAATGTGTACTGGAACTTGCGAAAATAATATCCAAGAATCACATGAACGAGTCGAATGACCTTCATTAGGATTGGCAAATATTCAAGTGATCACGGATTCATCAATATACTCCTCCACACCACATCCTTTGTCTTTGTTTTCGGTACCATTTCCCCAATTATGTGCTCTCTGCGAGGTTATTGGTGGAAGCTTTTGGTGCTGAGTTCCAAATGGTTGCCATTGCCAACTGATCCTTTGCCAGCAGGTGCCAAATGCTTTCTTGATTCATGATTTATGTATATACATGTTATATTGTTTTATATTGTTATATTGTTTTATATTATCTATTTTTAGAGAGTACAATGTACATATGTATATTTATACGTATATTTTTACAATTACAGCATACATTTGCAAGAAAGAACAACTGCCCCCAAGCGATTAACTCTGCACCTCAAGTTTGGGTAAAAAAGCGGATGAATTTCACCCGCGACTCTGCAAAGGTGCACGACCCCTGGAAGATGTATCTTGGCACCCGGTACTGTTCGGTTGTTTGGTGGGACCAAAGTTGCAAGGTGTTTTTTTGTTGAGGAAAAACGATCCCATACCATCCATCAATGGTATATTTACCTACATTTACCATAAATTTAGGCCAAATGTAGGTACATACACCATACATGGATGGTATGGGGATGTTTTAACATTGGTCATTCTCAAGGTTTGGCACCCTACTGAGTGGCAGGGAAGATTAAGAGGGTTCACATGTCAGTTGGAGCGGATGGTTGTTATGTGGGGTTTCTGCAGTTCAAGGTCTTGCTGCTTCCAGAAGATGCAGTTCTTTCTTCCGAGATTGGTCCTCAGAAACCGGACTCGGCATTGCTATACTATGATAAGCTATGCTGTATATATGCATTGACATTGCATGTGCATGGGTGCAACTGTTAATGGACCGTTCATTTGGGTATTAATTTCGATGTAAAGCATATACATACATACTTGTATGTGTATCCTGTAGATCATATTCTGAGGAATATCTATATATTATATATATATATTATATGAATATTATATATATATATATATATTTGGAATTATGTTGGCATATGCGTTGCCATACATATATAGCATGTTTGCGTTACATTTGGGTCATGGGGTTGCTGTTGATGGATTTTCCAGCTTATGGCCTAATCAATGTCATCACCTTCAGCGATCATCCCTTGCTTACCACCTCTCACAACTAAACCAGTGATTTCGATGAAGGGCCTTGGTACGTCCAGGTCGTCTTTGCTACAAGGGGAAGTGGAAGTTAAAAGTTGTGTAGCTTCAGAACAGAGAAGTTCTAGAGCAGAACAACAAAGAAACAACCATGCACTCCATGAACTCCTCATGTCGTCAATACCGAGGCATGGTTTGAAAGGCGGTGTACCAGTACACTTGGCACCCAAGAAAGAAACACAGGACTCTTGCGCCGACTCGCGACTGAGCGGTTTCCAGACATACTCAGGGTGAACGTTTTTTGTGAAAAGAAAACGTTAACTTGTGACTTTTTAAAAGCTCCAGATTCATTAAAGAGTCAGAAAAAAAGCAAGTGATATTTCCCCAGTGAACTAATTAGCCACATCAGGGGACTAAACTTCAGCTTGCACTCAACACAATGATTTGATGCGTTGGCTGACATTCATCCAATATGCACCATCTTTGCGAATCTTCAATCAATCCTTGGGAAAAGCCGTGTTTTGTAAAGGACCCCAGCTGCTTTGGAAACGGCCGCAGGCGGTTCAGAGTTGACACTGCCAGTTTTTTGGTTTTGGAAAAAGAATGGACAAGAAACATCTCAGATTCGGTGCGGGTGAGGTTTGTTTTTTCAAGCAATTTGTTCAGTTCAAGTTGCCAAAACCTGGCCCAAGTGTCGGTGGGAAACAATTGTGGGACCCTGCTAAGCTAGCCAATGCAATGTCTCTTGCTAGGCTGCTAGGCGGATCTATCGTATCACCAACTAGCCAAACCAGGCTACCCCCCGAAACAACAAACATGGAAGCTAGCATTACTGAGATCATATGGGATTTCCATATATGATTTTTAAGTCAGGAATCTCCACTTGCAGTTGTTTTTTTTCAGCTTCTCTTGTTGTATGTCACATTTTCCAGGGTGGTAAAACCATGTAAACCACCCCAAAATGCGCTGCACCAATCGGCCAGTTGGGAGAACTGTTGTGATCCCTATGTTTTTGGAGCTGCTGGAAACCAGGTTCCTGGCCCCAGGGCAATTGGTGAAACAGAACCCGAACATCCTGCTACTACTGAGAATTGTGCAGTGATGGATGGGAAATTTGGGATAATTTTAAATATAGCTCAAGCTTTTGGACCCATGTTGTTCTTTCAGTTGAAAATGGCATGTTAACTACCATTTGAGTCATTGAGATGAATGTGGGAGCTGAGCTGGTGAAGAGGTCCAGATTTCCCGTTAAAAAGATGTGATGCTGCAAGTTGTTGTAGATTCGATACGACGTTGACAAAAGTAGCAGGAGTTCAGCAATTGATGGTGGTGATACGGTGGTGAGATTTAAGTGGAACAGTAACTTTGTCTTTTCTATTCCGCAAGTTGCTTTCTGTATAGTCTATCGTGACTCTGCCAGGGAGCCTTCGGAAGGAATCGATATGTATATTTGATTATATCATATTTGTAGTACTCATGTAATTTCAATCTGATATCTCATGCCACAACTCCTGAAAGTGACCATTGCTTTTTTCGTCATGTCATTTACATGTAAACGCCCATTTCTTCTTTTGCAAATGCTTCACTGTTCCCTCGGTTTTCATCGTAGGATTGTTGGCTTCACTTGGCTCTGGAAGAACAGGGTGGATCTCTGCAAGAGGTGGCAATCGATGAGTTGGTTCGTCTCAAGATCGGTTGGCAGTTGGGTGTATTGAGATGTCACCGTTGGGTACCAAAAAAGGAGATTTACTCCACACTGAACAGTCAACAGCTGTTGGAGGGCTAGCAAATTTAAGCTAGTTCAGTTCAGGACATTTTAATATTTACATGTTTGATTCCTTGCGCAGGTGGACGTGGAAGCATACTTTATTCGATGCTGCCACGCGGGAAGCGGAGAATGATGTTGAAAAAGCAGCATGCGACGCGTGTGCTGGATTGCTACCAGTGCTGGAATCACGGAAGGATGGATCTTAAGGGACTAATTTGATGTCAAGATGCATTTTTGTTTTCATATTGGAAAACATGTTCTTGAGACTTTTGAACTTACTTTCTCTATCAGTTTTGTTACTTGTCAGATTAGCAGACTAGCAAATCGAGTTGGTGTTTCACTTTTTGGGTCTGGATCAGACCTGGTTTCCAAACTATGTCATAGGCCGATGGCACCTTGTCGAAGACTTCAGCCGTGCTTTTTGATGAGTTTGGGATCCTGGAACCCTTGGTTTGTAAACAGATGAGGTGCGGGTGGTAAACACAGGAGGAGGATAACATGGGAACATGGATGAACAGATAGATCATACCCTTGAATGAAACAGTTTGAAATTTGATGTTGTTTTTTTGAAGTGAGGAGTACTGGAAAGGTAGCAGGTAGTGATAGCGGAATTTGTCAGGACGTTTGTTTTTTACAGTTTTACTTCAGGAACATGGATGATATCTACCCAATGACTATCCATTTTGTCCCAATTTCAATGGGAAGTTGACAGACAACAAAAAACTCCCACACAAATTTGCAAAAAACCTCACATTTTGACTCCAAATTCTGGGTACCTGATGGATTTTCCAGTCAGTGGACTTTCAGTTCCCTTCCCAACCCATTTTGCCCTGGAAAACCACCCTGCGCGGTTTTGACCGTGGGCCCCAAGGTTTCATGAACGAGGCTTGGGTAACGACATCGCGTTGACCCTGTGCCTTCGATCCCAGCATGTGAGGCCAGGTTTGCTCAACGGATTCCCCGTGGCGTAAGTGACGAAAATTAACGGCTGGAACAACAAAAAACGGAGGTTTGTGAAGATTTTAATGTTTTTGTTCAAAAGGGGGGGTGATTTTTTAGGTTTCATGTTAATCTTTCAGGGTGTATTTGGTTTGGGGATGGAAAAAGAGTCAGAACAATTGTTGGAAGCATCATTTTGTTAGAGAGATGGGTCGTGTTTTATAGTGTTTTATTCATGGATTTATCCTGAGTACAGGTTTTTGCAGGTCGATAATGGGTCAAGCATGGTGAAGTGTGTATAGTGATAAGTGTATTAATTTTTTGAATTGCTTTAGTGGCCTACAATGGTGAGGCATCTACCAAGCAACCATCTATTGGGGATTCCATGGGATTACCAGAGGGGTGAACATATGTCATGAACTGGGCCAACTATACGAACTCAGCCGACCGCACTTTAAATGTGGTTTCTCGCGGGGGAAACCGACTACAAGAATGGCCTTAATTTGGTTTGGTGGGTTGGTGAACTTTGACAATTTTCCCATGATGGTAGTATGTTGATAATTGATAACTTTTTGATGATTGGATTTTATGTTTGTAATTTGCGTTTCCAAAAAGTTCTTGAAACAGGGGGCGGATGGCTGTTTGATCTCTACACTAATTTCGGCAGCTTCAGGTCTAAATACACTGACTGTGGGGAAGACAGGTACCTGAAAAACCTCCGTTCGAAACTCATGGACACAGGTCATAAACTCCGTGGTCACAAGATATGATTTACTGTGACTTGCTGTGATACAGTACTGCGTGTACATAAACATATATCTTTGTATTTGTTCAATGTAAATATGTGTACATACAATGTGAAACCCGCCAAACAACCATGTCTCAATTCATCTGATTTGATTCTCTACTGACTACATTTTGCAAACTCGAACTTCTAAAGTCCAATTTCGATTTTTATTTAACCAGCAAAAAAACACAGGTCCCAAAAACGCCTTTGAACCGGCCTTTCAACAACGTATCGTCTCCCCACCGTGCGCTTTCTCATGGCCCCTGACCTTTGAGAGGCACCAAGAAGGGCTTTCCAGCTTGAGGTTGGTAGCCATGAGTCCCTTGGCCCAACAGCCCGGACATTCCATGGGAGTTTTTTTGGGTATATTTACCTTTCAATGAATGTTGGACATAATATTTGGACTGTGGTAAAATTGTTATAAGTTAATATGAGTTATATCATACTGTGTTTGGACTCTACTATATATACCCATAATATGGTATGTCGGAGAGTGGGTGAGTCCCGGTTGTGTGCCTGACTGGTGATCGCTTCTGAGATCTCTTTTTGGTTGGTGGAATCAGTCACTGTGATACATGGGATGTTTACCACACTACAACTGTTGGACTTCCAACTCCAAGTGGTGCTTTTACATGTTTGGATGCCGCATGCCCATCGCCTGAAAAGGTGTTTTCAACCCTTTTTAGTGCGTCCTGTTTGCATGGCATAGTTTCACGCAGCAGACTGGATCATGATTTCTTCTACAGGTGTATGCAAGGGGACTGAAAACCTTCAAACTTGTCAAAGTGGTATGATTCAGAAGTTCAGATTCCAGATGATTTCATCTAAACAGCGGCTGGCTGAGGTCTGGTGTGAAACTACCATTGTAGCAAAGACTGTTGAACTGCCATATATATATATATATACATACAAATTCTAGATCGTGACGTGACGCGTTGTATTTTTCTCACAACTAAAGCTATATGATGCGGAATGCGAGATCTGAGATGTTTGCTGACAGGTCAGTGCTTTGTTGTCTAACCACATGGTCAACTACATGTGGGTGGGTGTGTCAATAAGTTTGGGATTTCAGACTGCTTTATGTCGTAAGTTATAGAGTGAAGGGTGACTAATTACAGATGACAGATACATTTTTTGCAATAGGCATCAACTTGCAAAGGAGGAAAACTACTTCTGGATAGGGCAACCCAACCCGGACACTGGCGAGCCGAGGTAGGGGTTCCCCTTTTAGGGAGTCCAATTCCAGATTTAAAAGGTGGGTCCCCCCGGAGCCGTTTTTTCTTCGGTTTGATGGTTTGAGGCGCAACATTAAGTGATGATGTTGCGAACAGGCAGGGTGGCCCCGGGAGCATGTTTTGTTGGAAAACAAATACAGTTGCAGTTACTGATAAGTGGTGTTTGATGTTGATTGACTTTTTTTTATGGATTGTCATATGATTCTTGAGATGTTATATGTATATTATGTAGCACTGATCTTATTCTGCCACAACAAGAAGCGACACAACAATTGTTACCAAAAAAGGTACAAAAGACTATGATTCCCCGGAGCTTTGACAAATAAAGCACAGGAATTATGTACAATGGATTTGAAGGTGGCATGTTTTGCCCTTATCGCTTTCAGGGTTTAGCACTTAATCTTCTTGTTTCACAAGGCGCACCACCCTGTCGAAGTAAGTTGGCCATTTCAGATGTCTTGGCAAAAGCTGAGTTCTGTTCTCCAAAATGCATCCATTCCGCGGCAAGACATGAGAATTTGACATTGCAGATTTGTTTCTTGTTCGATATTTCTAATTTATCTAGACTTGCATCTTTGGAAACAATGTCAAAGATGATGCCTATATAGATCAGTGATATTCAGCATATTGCTTAGGCTCATGGCTAAATCTGCAACCCTACTTCTTTATCATGTCAAGCCAGGAATGTGGTATTTCAAGTTCTGTTCTCAAGTCTTATATAAGTGACATATCCTGGCTAATGATTCATATTGAAAAGGAACCATGTTGACCATTTCAGAAAAAACATAGAAAATGACATGTGTATGCTATGTCAATGAGAATGAATATGTGCATGTCGATGCAACTACATCATACCTCTCTCGACATATCTACATTTCTTAATATATGCATATTAGATATGAAAGAGGCACAATATCGGATATTACTTGCCATGCAGGAGCGTAATTCATATTTTGTTTGTATATTGTATTATCCCACCTTGGGAAAAGGAAAATCGTCTTCAAAAAAGTATCTTTTTTGGAGGGTATATGTTTTTTTCCCAGGAGGGTAAATCTCTTCTCAGTGACTTCAAAATCCATAGGGTCCATGTATGGCATATTTACCTACATTTACCATAGAAATCAACTAAATGTAGGCAAATATATCATACATGGATCCTATGGGAAACATTTTGGCCCTTTACAAACCCAAAAAACATCTTGCTGAGGCTCTCAGAGCTTTTTGATGGTTGCCAGGTCTTGCGTTCCGAGGGACGTGCGTTCGGGAGATCCAGTCGTATTGATGGTTCAGATCCCAAACAACCACTGTTTGGATGTATAAAACATATTAAAACATATAGAACCCTGTAAATAATGGGATATTTATCATATCAACTGGTGCTAGATTTCTTCCATTAACAGTATGTGGATGATTGTGAGTTGTTGGACAGTAAGCAATGAGCAATGATACCCGACCCCTCAAACAAGTCGATTGTCTGTGTTTGCGACATGTTCAATGACTACCGTGATCAGTATATCGACCTTCCATCAAGGCAAACACAGAAAAGAGATATATACTTTGTATATATATATATACACTTACTTATATAAAGCAATGACTTTGTCAAAGATATAGCTGCTAGCTGATGATTGGAGGGAAGCAAAAGATACCTTTAGCAAGCAAAAGGAGGAACATCTAAAGGGTTCCCAAGTATGTTTTTTTTCCTGACCACACTTTGAGGTTTGATGTTGAACTCCAACATGCAGCAAAGGGCCGACGGCTCTTCAGAGCTTCAAGGGGTTTCGAAAAGAAGGCTGGGAACGTACCTTGCAAAGATGGATAGATATGTCAGCTCACACTGGTGGTATGTAACTATGACAATGAAGTATGAATACCAGAAGTATATGGTAGTGATTCAAGGTTAGTTGAATTTTGGCGACATGTTTGCTTGCGTGCCCACTTTTCAGAGTGTTCCAAGAAGGATATTTCAGTAGGTTCTTGTTCCCCTGAAGAACTGTCCAAAAAAACCAGATGATATCAGTCCGAATAAGACCATGCAAAGTTAAATGTCGGTGGAATGCAAGTGTGGGTTCTTATTTTAACAGCACCCAGTGGCACCCAGGTTTGTTGTTTTGTACCCGAGATGGTAAGTGAAATTGTTTTTTTTGTGAATAGTTCATCATGAGGCACAGCACATCAAATATGACAGAGATACATATGTAATCACTCGTAATACTACTGTTGATGGAAGAAATCCTGCACCAGTTGATAGGTAGTTTATCCCATTATTTACAGGGTTTTATACATCCCAGGTGGAGCAGGATTTCTTCCATCAACAGTATGAATATACCTAAGCTTCAAAAACACAAGCAGTGATCAGACTCTTGGAAGGCCGACTTGGCCAAGATCGTCACCGAAGCGGCTTGTCAGGCGCGGTAAAGGGTGGTTCCTTGAAGATTCTTTGTTGCGTGTATAGACCCCAAAGATATTATCCATGTTTCATATTTGGATTGTGCAGGTTTCAAGAAAGTAGAGGTTGGCTGATCTTACTTTCTGGAAGCTGCAGTTAGAGTTGATTGCTCAGATTCACTTCAGTCACAGGACCGAGCAAAATAAGATGGGAAAGATGTTCTTCAGTGTTAAGCCTAGAATGGTTGCTCACCGAAAGGCCCTTTAACTCACATTCATTTTGTGTGCAAGACCTGCCATATAGTTTAAAAAATACAATGTTGGTATACCAGGAGTCCTGAACAAAAAGACATCTGAAATCAGCAGACATCATGCCACTTCATTCTATAAGGTCTATGCAAAAATGCAGAAAGAAACCTACTTTAGGACTTCGGTGACTTCGGACTTCGCTTTATTGTAGGGTTTTTTTCCAGCTTGTCCCCTTTTGCGTAGATCCACTTCTTCCAGAGGCCTTACAGTGGACAGCGGATGATCAATCGGTTCCAGGACCAGATCTTGTGGGTTGTTATGAAGGTACGCGGATATGAATGATTGGATGATTATTCAGGTAAAAGTTAGATATACAAGTGTATGTTGGAAAAGGACCATGAGCAATTTTTTTGTTATTGTTTGTTGGGCGCAGGTGTGTTCGAATATGTTCATATACATACAAAAGCATATTATACATATATATACATCCCAGTATTTCAATGTATTTCAGAGTTTTTGTCAGTTTCTTGGTTATCTAAGAGTGTTTATTTGTCTCCACTGGTAAATTGGCCCCTCAAAGCTGATTCCTTCCTGCGAGGAAACTCCTTGTGACCCATGGATGTCACCCGAAGATCGCATATTTGGAGCCATTTCCACTGGAGCATTACTCCAACAAAAATGCTTGTTGTTCTAACTCCATTGAACAGAGAAGATGAAGTCAACATGATTTAGCGAAACATCTGGATTTTTTGGGTTTGAAGTTTGACTTCTCATGTTTATATACTTTTTCAGCAAGTCATTATCAAAGATTTCCCTAATTGTCTCACCTGCCACAGGAGATGTCCTTTGTTTTCTTCCTGGTGAACCCGAGCGCCTTTGATTCTAAGGGCTTTATGGCTTGGGTGAGGTATGTTGGTGGAAAGAATGGCTGCTTGGTGCTTGATGTTACTGTACACGTGTTCGCATTGTTTCAATTCAAACATAACAATGAATAATGCAGATATGATATATATATATATACATAAATGTTAACATATATTAGATGTACATATGGTAGAAAATTGTATCATACACATGTATAGACTCGTATAGACTCTTCAAAAATGGATGTCTTTACATGTTTCTTGCACTCACAAAAGTGTGCTTCCCCCTAAGGGAACAAAGTTGAGTTTCGTAGGAAAACATCACAAAGTCGATCCAAACTGTTGACGTCTTTTAAGGATCAGACGATGCAAGAAAGAGTTGGAGGTTGGCTGGGTGGTTTAGAGCTGTCGCAAGACTCGGTATAGATGTTTTTTAATTTTTGTTTCTGCCAAAAGTTGTTTTGATTGGTGTAAGTTTGCACAAAAAGATGTAGAAATGGAAAACCGACATTGCTACAAGTTTATTTTATCACGTTGGTGTTTTCTGTTGCTTTTATCAGAGTTTCTCAAACATGACAAGAATGAAAGTAACACTTAGCTGCAACTGGCTGCACCCAGATACTTGACATTAGATACCCCACCTATAGAAAGTAGTCAAAAAGATGTTCCTTTTCCCGAACCATCACGGTTTATATCTATTTTTATATGAACTTCCTTATAGGGCTCCTAATCACAAAATCCACGATTTTTTGTCGCGTTGCGTTGCGTTCCTTTTCCAGGCACGTTTGAGTCGCGTTGCATCCAAGGTTGGACGATGTTTTTCCGATCGTGTGGAGGTGTTTCCATGTAACTTATAGTTTACCCTCCTGGGAACTAACATTTTCGCAACTGAAAATGGATGGTTACTAGTTTCCTTTTGGGATGGCCAATTTTCAGGGAGGCGGACTCTTAGTTTCAGGGAGTGTAGGTTGTTCCCTTTCAAAGGGAACCCGCAACTTTTATTTTTAGGGATCATAATAACCCATAGTTTTAGGGCTTAACACCTTCATGTTTCAAGGTTCCCAGTTAACAGTGGCCAATGAAGGTTTACAATAGGAATTTCCGGATCCTCAACATGGAATCCTGGGAAGGGGGGACAACCCAAATGATAGTTTTACAAGCATTCGATAAACCAGTGTAAGCTGTTGGAAAGAAGGGAAATTGTGTGCCTAAAAACGTCAAAACTTTTAAAAACAACTATCTTGATTGGATTGTACCTGAAAGCAAGAAATGAAGACAACAGCTAGCCTGTATTTGGCTTAAGTGTACTTGAGAAAACATGGACAAGCTAAACCCTTTCACATCACATGAAACATGCACACCTAGACCTGCCCACTCTACGCATGAATTTGCATGTTTCGGGTATTGACTTCAACCCATTTGCGGTCATGCCATTTTTTCATGCCCTCATCAGGGTCTTTTACCGTGTTTCCATCGATCGGTTTTTTCCAGGTTCCTCGTGCAAGTCCCCCTTCACCGCGTGGTTTCGGAGCCCAGGTGCCTTTTCTGTGAATTATAGCCGGGCCTTCAAGGAGGAAACAGCTTAGGGTGGTTGCTTAGAACCATGAATTGCTGGAAGATTCGACTTTGGAAAATGGGGCGATTTTCATGAAACTTCCTGTTGGAGGAGAAGGATGAAAATATTGCTATGTTCTCCTGCTGACCTGGTGCTTGGAAAGATAAATTATGTCCGTTTTCAGGGTTCCTTGTCCCTGAGATCCGCAAAGCTAGAGTGGTACAAGGAATCACTTGTTTCGAACATTAGCCAGTTTTTTGTCTCAAAATGTTTGGTCTAAAATCCAATGGTTTACCAGTCTTAACCTATTGTCACATATTATCAACCCTTTCTATTGAATTTAACAGATTTAGCAGATTTAGCATTCTGAGACCTCTCCACATCCAGCTCAGAATTTTTCCCATCAATTCATCCAGGTTTTGGCCTTTTTTTTGTCTAAGGTCAAAACCATCTCCTTGGGGCGGCTCGGATGCATGGTTACACCACTGGTATAAATCTGGGGGAAGCAAGCGAAAGAATCCAGTAATCACATGATCCAGAACGTACATTAGTGAAATGCCCATTTGCCACCGGACCTGATCATGATATTCTATAAGAGAAGCGATGTGTATGTATGTATGTTTTGCTAAATATTATAAAGATGTATTTAGGTCATGATATGTATATACAATGTACGTATATTATAAATATAATGCATATTACATATCATCCCATGTATGTATATAATATATATATATATAATATATGTCTATTTTCCTTGTGAATCTGAGTGAAATGATCAACGATACATCTCCACTTCCTCGTTTCATGCCTTTGGACCAGGTCGCAGCCAGTTGATGTGTTACCGTTGCATGGTGCTTTAGATGCGGAGGCCTGGTGTATGTTCGGTTCCAGGGAGTTGTGGTTGCGAAGGGTCTGTAGTTTGGGGTGAGGGGGTACCCTCCAGGGAACTAACATATCCAAACAAAAAGACACCTTTGAAGATGATTTTCCTTTTCCCCAGGTGGGATATGTTAGTTCCCTGGAGGGTATTCACTAAAATCACCTTTTCGTAGTGATTTTAGGATGAATGCAGCAACGAAATGGCCACACGGCCAATGTAATCTTTTGCTGCTCCAGCAGCTGGTGCCTGACATCCACCCCAAAAAAGCTGGTTCAAAAGCTGGTTGGGGTACTGTATATGGGTCTAAATGGGTTGCATTTGAAATCTTGAGAAGCAAATGCACAACAAAAAGTAGCCTGGAAGGTTGTCTCAAAGATCTAATCAGATATTGGCGTCCTCAAATGACCTCACCCCAAATGATGTGAATGCCACCAGAATGACCCAGCATTTTTTAATGTTTGGTCACTTTGCGTCCTTTCATCGTTTCAAGCAGCTTACAAATGTTTGTATGTGATATGCATTTACACTAAAGATAAAACACAACAGAAAGGTATTTCAGTAATACTGTTGATGGCTGAAATCCTGCACCAGCTGAGATGTATCAAACCCTGTAACTAATGGGATAAGCTACCTATCAGGTGGTTAGCCGGATTTCTTGCATCACATCCAGATCGGGTGTCTTCACAGGCGCAAGACCGTGCAGTGATGCCTTCCAAAGATCGTGAGAGGATCGGCTGATGCGTTGGGATGTTCTCCAAGTGTCAATGTCATTTGTAATTTGTTTTAGGATCACTCTGTAAAGATCTTCCAACATACATGATGACATGTTCTTTAAAAGAACACGGTTCAACAATGAATCATGTTGTGGGGGACTTCTTGCTATGTTCCAAGATGATACTCCCATTGTTTCACCGTTGAGGCGTCGGGTGATCCTGGCGACCAACGTGGCCGAAGCATCCATCACCGTTCAAGGCACCTACGGTGGCACCTTGGAACGGTTCCGGAGTGGGAAAAATTACAGAGACTTTCCAAAGGTTCGTTTCTTGAATGGAATGTTGAAGTAGTAGTAGGAGCAGCAGCAGCATTTAGTAGTAGTTGCAATCAAGTCCCCAAGTGGTGCGAATTCTATGGTGCAAACTAGTGATTCTCAGATCCTCCTCAGATCCTCCATGATTTGCCTAGTGGCCCGTTTTCGTTTTGAGACAGGGTGAAATATCTACATACCTTCAAGATCCATCTAGTACCAAGACACTGGTCCTTGCTGAGCAAATGTTCAAAGCTATCCCGAGAAAACGAAAAGAACATATGTGCGACGAAAATCTGATTCAAACATGGCTCGCGTATGGCTGCTTGATTCAAGCAGGTGTGACCTGTGTTGTGGACAGTGGCTTGAGGAAGAGGCCGTCGGCGGAAAAAAAAAGAAAAAGCGGAAACTTCAGTGGCACAGTTTGAAGGAAGCTGCACGGTGGGTGGCCCTACATTCCGCAAGAATTATGAAGGTTATAAACTGTTTATAATACAAATATAATATATATACATGTGTTTCTTTTTGAGAGAGAGAGAGAGAGCAAGAAATGTATTTTTTAACAAGCTGGATATTCAATCTGTGCACACACAAAATGCAAAAACATGTGTACATGTATGCATGTCACACTTTGATGGTGTGTTGTCATTTGTATTGTCATGCATCAGGATCATCTACATCTTCGTTTTTACTAATGAAGTATAATTTGATCTAGTGAGCCTTACTTTTGAGATGCCTTGAGTCTACGACTGGAATTTGTATCCTGAGCATTTTGAGTTGTTTTTTTAGCGTTTTCAGAGAACCTGTATCTATTATACAGAATAATTCAGCATAATGCAATGCATACCTCAATTTTTGGTGTTCTTTCTTGGCGAAACACTGAACTAGTCAATCCCGAGAGATTCAATCTTCAGAGGAACCGACTATTTTCGAATAGTAGAAAGCAGGATGGTAATTCATACAACTCACACCCATCACATGGTTGAACAAAAATCACCTTGAACCTCAAGAGATGATTCATCATTAATCTAATTTCCTATGGCCGGACTATGTGGAGGTCTTTTGAAGTACCACCATGTCTCTGCCGTTGATTTGCAGGTCCATCTTTGACCCGGCGACGGGTTTCAACCGCCTAGAGCTGGCTTGGGATCTGTGGGGGAAGGGATTTAAGCATCATAAAATGTGGAGTTGAACATATTCTCAAATATAGTGAAGCTGAGGAAATTCTTGAAGGAACTACCAGATTCACAGTGTCAACATCTTGTTTTTGTGGAATTTTCAAAACCTCACAGAAAAGTATCATTAATATGTGTCTTCGTAACTGATAGGATTTATGTATAGCTGGCTGGAAAATCCACCATGAATGTTGCAATTTCATGTATTTCCCTATTGACAAAAAGGTTGCATCTTACAGCCAATGAGATAAAACAACGTGGTGAAAGTGTTTTAATCGGTTAGGCTCCCAACAAAAACAGACGGGAAATGGATAGGAAAGGATGACTCGATGTTAGGGCCTGGTATTTGGAGGTAGAGGGTAAGCGGCTGGGCATTGGGAGATTCACTCCCCAAGGTTAACCTGAAACCTAACATAATGATGGTTTCCAAGAGGAATCTCCTTTTCCAGGGGCTGATTTTCAGGTTCCATAACTTAGTTTTAGGGGATGTACTTTGACTGATTCAGCGATTTTGATTGGTGAAAACACACAACTTAGAAACGGCTGGGTCGCGACGTAGCAGGCGTGTGAAAAGACCCATTTCTAGAGTAGAAAAGACACCCTTCCAACTTCCAACTGGATCTTGAAAGCATTCTCATTTCATGTTTTTCTGAGTTTGATGCTGGCACGTTTTTCCAAGATGCTAATTGTGAAGTGCTGCTTTGTTTGGGAGGCGCCCATTTCAGCAGCATCCGCAGATCAGCGAAAAGGGCGTGCAGGAGCAATGTTTGCAATGAAAGGATAGCGGATAGCCGTGTATCACATTGGGGATATGATTTGTATCTGATGGAACTAACTACTCTTGATTTGTTTGTTGAAGGGGCCAAGATATCGCTTTGGGATATATGTTAAGTCCATACAGTCACCACCAGTTTTTATCATGTTCAAAAAACAACAAGTTGCAGCCTCAAGCCTGGATCAAAGGATTTTTGTTGGCATCGGCATGTGTCGGTCATGGTTTGGATCTCACGAGAGAAGAGTTGTGTTTTTTTTTCTGGCTAATCAGTGGTGAAGAGATGAAGAAACATAGACTTACTGTAGTTTTTGGTTCTGGCAATCAGTGGATTGATGGCTGGTCAAGCAACCACCCGCTAACGAACCACCCCTCAAAAATATAATAAGGCCTTATTAAGGGAAACCAATGGTTAATAAGATGATCTTTCTATTTCCAGCATCCTTCAGCTAGTGATGTTTCGCAATTTCATATTGCCTCAGGACGCTTGCAAAATGGCTTATGCATCTAGGCCCTGTTTCATTGGATATCAAAAGGGTGGAATGGCTTTGGGCCATACCAGGATGTGGTTTGGTTCCACCACTCACCACGCAACAGTCACACATAAAGGTTCATAATAAAGATTCCCGATCCTAAGAATGGTAATCATGCTGCTGGTGGCTGGAATCCTGGGTGGGGGGTAGATTGTAGATCCAAGATATGGCATTCTGGTGTTTCTGTCCCATAAGCCCGCTGCTAGTCACCTCCTGAGGTTCGAAGTTTTGGTTATCATTTTGATGGTCCAGCAACTGAAAATTAGAGAACCTCAAATCCCCGACCAGAGCAGAAAGGAGTAAACGGAGAACTTAAAATTAGAGTCTAGAGAAAATTAGAGAACCCAAAAGTTACTATCCTTACTCATTTTCCTTGGATGTACCGTATAGCCAGGATGCAAAAGCGTGGCTTAAATGAAGGTTTATTTAGAAACCGGGATTCCCGTGGCAACAAAATCTGGCCCTGCCTGAGGTTTGCGCCTCTGGGCGGCGGACGAAAGCTTGCGTCCGGAAGACGTCCCTTGTTTTCGTGGGGAAGGAAACGTTTGTTGCGGAGTGTGCATTAAGGGCCTTGTTTTTTGCCACAAAGAATTTTATAGGTCCAAACAAAGGATGGTGAGGTCTCATTCAACTCGTTCCATCTGAGTTTTGAGCAGCTGGCAAAATTTGTTAGATAGTTGATTTGCTGAAAAGGAAGGCTTGATATTCAAAGTCAATATGGGAATAATGAGTTGTGATGATGAAATTTGCTTGGTACTCGTCCAGATGAGGCCTGATTGGTAGTGAATCTTTTGAATGGATGCAATCTTCGAGGCACCTGCAATTACCGAAGAAGATCTTACAGGAGTCCTACTGCAATTATTGGACACTGGCACCGTGAGCGTCTTAGTGTTGGAGAAAAAAACCTGGATGTTCACAGACCAATCCTTTCATTGGTTCATCGATCCGTTTTTCTTGCCAATGAAAAGCGACACCTCAGATATCACCTGATATAATCACTACCCGCAATATTAAGAGTTATGAAATCATCATAAATGTCAACACATTCCAACATGCTGTAAACACTTTAGATTGTGTTTGCCTGGGATTCTTTTTCCCACAGAGATGATGATCACTGGAGTGTGCTGAAAATTGAGGCATTGAAAGATATCCTTTCTCGACTTCCATGGTTGGTGGGGTTGCCTGGTAGTTTCCAGTGTCAACCTTTCAGGAACTTCCGCAGATGATATCGTGGTCGTACCATGTCTGCCAAACAAATGGAATTGCAACCGAAAATCACCCGTTTGACAAAAACGAATCGTATATTTCAAAAAGACCTCCAATATTGGGGGGTTTCATGCTAGTTGTTGCTGTTGCACAAACTCAGATTACTTTGTAGGATCATATTGATCATATTCTACCAGAAGTGTTGCTGTTTATTTCCGATGTTGTTTGTTGTTTGTTATTGCAATCCTATTGATGTCATGCATACAGACGTTAAGATTTGCTGGGCCGGAAGCTTGAGCCAACCACTTGGAGGATCAACCCCCCGCGGTAGGTGCTTAGCAAGTATAGCGATAGCCTCACGAACTCTGCAATTTTATATAGGGGGTTTAGATCATGTCCGTCGTCAGACCGGTAAAAATCAGCTTGTCAAAGGGTTGTAGTGACATTTGGTCAAGATACTTACCCACCACTTCATTTTATGGTGTGATTCTTCACTGGAATCCGCTGGCTGTGATTCCAATTTCAGGATCCACCACCCTTGAAGTCCATCGAGCATGCTTCAGATGCAGCATGGATTGCAGTTGGTAAATATGCCAAAACAAGTTGATGGTATGCTTTGAATGTGTCTCTCATATTGTTGGATGGTTGGATGTGTGTGTGCCTTCTTATGTTTGCTTTCTGAAGGTGATCGCACATACCTTGGAGGTTTGTTTTGAGAGTGGATTTTGGATGATTTTTGTCAAATATTGTATCGCATATATTCCTCTCTCTTTTCGTAGATAACAACGACTGTACAGACGTGTTATGAATCTCAGGTCTTAAGACTTTTGGGCGCCATCAAAACAACATCAGAGGACAGCATTTTGAATTGGTTGAAGGTTGGAAAATGAATGAGTACCCTCCAGTAAACTAACGTAGCAATGGAAAATCCACCAATTGAAGATGTGTTTCCTATTGGAAAAGGTGAATTTCTATTGCCATGTTAGTTTACTGGAGGGTATATCACAGAAATAGATGGAAATGATGAAATAGTCAAATTCATCCATTCAAAAACTGTGTTGAAGACGGTTGGATGTCCCTTTTGTGGTCAGCGAAAAGTGTTTGATATGAAATATCACTGGTTCATGATGTCCGTCCCTTCGAAGTCATAAATTTCCAGGAACCGAAACTTGGTGGAGGGAACACATTAGGAATCACTTCAAAACGTCTAGTGAATTTGGACAAGTTTGCCCTGTTTTTATGGGTATCCCTCTGCATCATGACATGTACCATAAAACTATGATGCGGAATGGTACCATAAATTTGGATACTGCTGGTATCTTGCTATCAACGGATATGTTTTACGCTCTTCAGCAAAAAGGTGCAGGAGAAAGTTATGGCAGCACATTGACACGAGGTGTAATGTTGATTCTTCAACAAATTGGCATTGAATCGGTGTGACATCATAGAATACCTTCGTTTCTTGCTTCTTTCAACCGGAACTTGCACGGATGGACCTGCGTTTAACAGTACTTTCGAAGATACCTCATCAGCAATCGACTCCTTGGTCGTTTCAAGCATGTATTATTTTCGCACCCATATTGGTGGAGAATGATCCTAGAATCCAATCTTTTTTCCCAGAATAATTCAACCAACAGCCATATGACCTGCCACCAGGAGGAAGACGTTCTCACTGCACATGGTCGCGTCATGGCAAGGCCACAAATGATCACCGTTGTTGGATACTTCTAGAAGCTGATATGTGTGTGTGTGTGTGTGAAGGTATGGTCAAGCAATGAAGCTCCCATAGATAATGCCAAAAGGGGTTTCCTAAAGTTCAAATAATTTTAAGAAACTGCCTCAGAAGGGTCAGGTAACATGCCATTGTGAAGACTTTGATTTCTATGCAACTGTACTTGGTTCATTGCAAAAGAAGAAACTATAACTTCTATGCAACTGAAGTTTGTTTGGTTGGCTGAAGTCAAAACTATGCCCCCCGCCCCCACGGGGACAACATCTGACTTTTGTGATCAAAGAAACATGTAGGTTGCCGTTGCATCCCCGATTGGCGCACATGGTTCTCAAAGCAAAGCCAGAGGTGCAGTGGAGTTCGCAATGATGTGAGTCAATTGTTAGGGGACATTATATAAATTTCCCATTTTTGGTGGGATCAAACAGTGCAATTCTCTGCTCATTTTGCGAGATTTCCCTTGTAATATTGCATTGTTTGAGTTGGTAATCTAAAAAAACCTTGCTCATGAATCAAAAAACACCAACCTTTCCAATTTTCCGCCAAAAAAATCCCGATTAATTATTAAGTTATGACAAGAAGGATGTAAAAGTCATGTCAGGGTCATGTAAGGATACTTCCAAAAAGCAGCCTCACAAGGTTCAGAACCTCCATGTGTGGTGCATGAAAAAGATTTGTGACATGAAAATTGTAAGCCGTAACGAGGCACGAGTGTGATCCACGAACAAGCCTGCTGACACTCAAGAGTCTTTTCTCGGAACTTCAGTACTGCATTGGTCGAAGCTGCTTCTTCTACATCCACAGACTCTCTCGAGATAAGAGATGCAAGGAGTAAATGGGTGCAAAATCACTTCAATTTCAATAAAGCAGAATAACAGATTGGATACACATTAGGTATCATTAGGTTATGATCCGTTATTATCCATCGCCTCTCCTCATGGTCCACTGAACCATAAGGGTTCATCTTTTATGGAGTTTTTTTCCACCGCCTGAGAGGTTGTTGGACAATGTTGCTAGGTTTTAGCCTGTCCGATTGGAAACCCTTAAAAAGATCTCCTCAAGAACTTGGGTTTCAAATCGTAGAGCGCCAAACCTTAGCAAGATATCATTGGCTTGATTCAGGATCAACTAAATCAGATTCCAGATGAGAGATTTTTTTGCACTTACTAAATCATAGACACATATTTGGATCTATTTAGAACCCCATCAAAATTTCCCGCAGAACTGACAAAGACTACAGGTTTTTGGGACAAAATTCAGCCGCTGCCAGAACCTGTGGTAGGAGTTTTTAACCATCAACTGCATATAAAACACAGGACGCACTGATCAACTGGCTGATTTCAGTTCCTCATGGATCCAGGACATGAACAGTTCCTCAACTGTGTTCAGTTCCATTGCATCGCTGTGTGCCTTGCTGGAAGAGGATCTGAGGGTGATCTATGGCAGTCTTTATCAAGGTTGTTGGGAAGAAAAACATGGATATAGGGTTGTTTTGTGTATTTTTTGAGTTGCGTAGTATAAGTTGATATCATCGTTCACAAACATTAGAGTATGTGATCCTGAAAACACTCATTTTGATTGAATATTGTCAGTCATACCTTTTCTATATGTCATCATTGCCTACTTCTTGTGAACATGTCTTCTGTTTAAAGAAAATGTCAATGCAACAACTTGTGGCCAAATTTCTCCGTCAGGAGCGTGACGTGCTACAGGACTGGCTGGTAATTAAATTACCCATTTTGTGGGAGGGGATCAGACACTGCAAATGTATGGTATTTTTGGCGGGATTTTCCGTTATTAATAGTGCATTGTTTGGGTCGGTAATTTTTATATGACCCCTGCAAAATGAGGGAAGGCTCCATCGCCATGGTTACAAAAAGAGCTGCTAATATCAATTATGAATTCAGAGTATCATTTGTTCTCTTTGCAGACACCATGACTTCTCGCATTCCAATTAGTTCAAACTCATTTTGACTTCCCCTGAAAGTCCTGAAAGCTCCCAAGAAAATCTCCTTTAAAATGCTATCAATTCAGATTGGTGAAATTACTATGTCGTTTACTTGGATTCATAGGGTTACTTCCTCCAACCTTTGGAGGATTCCCAACGGCGAGTTGGTGCCTGTGCTGATGTGGCTACCAGGTGCAATGGTAAAAATGACATCCGTCGGACGTCTCCCTAAAGGTGGTTTGGTAAGGAAAAAAGTTGAGAAAATTGCCATGTTTGTCAGTTTATTTTCTCAAACATGTGATTGTAAGTTATCCAGGTGGGTCATTGGCATATCATGATATCTGTATGATATACTTTTGATGATGTTATCCATAGGTTGGTTTGTCTTTCTGGTTGCACATCTGTTAATTTTGTGCATGGTATTCCTGAAGGCTACTTGCATTGAGTGGAGAAGAGATGCCACAACTTCGCCTGGGGATCTTAGCAAATTTATAGGGAGACCTTGATGGAGTTTGCAACAAGTCAACACATCCACTGGACTCATTACTCAGATGCATTCCATGAGAAGTTGACCAAAATGATGTTGGTGTTGATAGAATCGATAGGTTAAAGGAACTTGCCAGAATCCCTCTAATTCATGAGTGGCCTTAGAGATGGCCTGCTCCATGAGTTCATTTGGGCGCGCTGTTTTTTTTTGGTTGCATACTTGCCAACCAGAACGAAACCAAACAAAAACGTGAGCATTTGTCGGTTGCTTGAGGCTACAAGAACTTGACTATGCTGCCAAAGCAATGCAGTCGTGCTTCTAGGTTGCAGATAGGACCAAGGTGGTTTGGAAGAGGTTTGTCACTGATTCTTTGTTCCTCAACCAGTTTCAATCCGGTTCAGTTCCCACAAGTATCTAAGTGTGCGGCTTTTTGGCTGCATTCTGACAGCTCTTGGCTGATTCAACAGGAAACTTTGTTGGTAGGATCAGCATCCTATGTAAGAAAGCACCAGACATGTTTGAACTAGCCGTAATATGACCTTTTTTTCCATTACCCTCCCAAAGTTTAACATAGCCCCTGAAAAATGATGGTTGGGAGATTAATTACTTTCCTTTTAGGAAGGTAACTTTTCAGGGGCTATGTTAAACTTCGGGAGGGTAACTAACAACTCAGCATGCAAGTTTTACCAGCACATGAGATTTTCAACCCCCCGCAATGAATACCTGAGGTCTTGCAAAATGCCTGTCGTTTAGAGGAGGAGCTGGTGACTTGCTGGTTGACTTTCTGTTTGACAAAACAATCACTGACGTCTGGGACGTTTCATATTCGTACCGGATTCATACCTCAAATATCCTCAAATGTATAGATTGAACATATTCACAATGCATCACTAGGTGGTGGTTTCAACTATATTTTTTGTTGTTCATCCCTATTGGGGGAAATGATGCAATTTGACTTGCGCATCTTTTTCAGATGGGTTGGTTCAACCACCAACCAGATCACCCTCCAAAAAGGGTTTGGGATGAAAAGGACTCTTCTCTAAAATGGCCTGGGAAACCATGACATATTGAAAATATTCACAATGAATCACAACTGTTCATATACGTTATGAGCTGATCGTTCATGAATCACTGCCGCTCCACAGCTCTGTTTGGATCTTCCACCACTCCATGAATCGGTGTCCTTTTGGTCACTTTGGAACTCTGGGATCCCTTGGTCTTGCAGAAGAAGATCCAAAGGTCACTATATAAATTGCTACCTTATCTGCGTCAACCTGTTTGGAGCAACCTAAGAAACGATTTCATGCAAAACCCAATGGAAACCAAAAGACATGTAAAACATTTTTTAAATTTTCTAGTTCCTGGCAATTTTGGAGTTGGTGAAGAAAATCTAAAACATTCGAGTTGAATCCATCTATTGACATTTGGCTAGGAAAAATGTTCAGTCTCTATTTGAGACCCAAAAAATTTCCCATACCATCCATGTAATGGGACTGGTATATTGACCTACATGAAAACCATAGAAATCAACCAATCATGTAGGTAGATATACCGTTCGTCCCATGGATGGTATGGGTTTGGTAGGATTTGCCCTCCGCGTCTCGCACCTTCACTTTCACACGACCGGGTCCATTGTTGGCCTTAGCCTTTCCAGAACGAGTGGCCAGGCGGGCCGGGGGTGGGTCGTTGTGGTTGTCGTGTTGAGGGTGTTGTTTTGTTTGGTTGGTTGGTTGGTTGGTTGGTTGGTTGGTTGGTTGGTTGGTTGGTTGTTTTTCTTTAGTGTTGGTTTCTTGGGTTGAAAAGGGCTGATGATGGAAAGTTGGAATGTTTTGCCTTGTTTTTGAAAGCATGAAGAGTCAGAGAATCCGAAGAAAAGAGTTTCCAAAGCCCAGAAGGTGAATGGGATAATTTAAGTCAACTGGTTGTCTAGTTGTCTAGAGTCTGAAATTCGTTACGCTTGCTTGCTTCACCAGAATGCAGCTTTTTACAACTGTGGGTTAAAGTTGGCCGGAAACACTTTCTTGTCTCATCCATGCTTGTCCTGTTATGTTACTATGTGGTGAAGTCTTGAATACTCTAGTCCTCATATTTTGACATTGTCCCTAGTCCCAAACACCTTTCCTATCACCTTTCTACCAAGACCCAATGCAAGTCAGAGCCGTTTTATGACTTTTGAACGTCTTAGGCGTGGCAAGAAGGGACGTTTTATTCTCCGTGACGGCTCCCACTGTACTGTGCCAAACCCAGCTGCCTTGGACTGAAAGACCTGAATCACATTGCATCTTCTTGGCTCAAGATGAACATGAAATCCATAATATACAGTTAGATTATATATTTTGAATTTGATGTATAATCATAATCATTGGATGGATGAGGATGCACGTCGGATGGATGAGCAGAGTCTTTTGTATATTTGTGCCTTTCAATTGGAAACAGCTATGCAGCATTACATTTACAATAGGATTATGTGTGATCATCGGAGATGTGCGAGCGCATGTGTCCTCATGAACGTCCTTCCACTTGAGCACAATCTTTCTACCTATCAGATCCTACTAAGAAGTCTAGCGTGACTAGCATGTGCTATCACTTTGATGTTTTTTTTTTCTTCTCTCTCTCTCTCTTGCAATTGATATGTGTGCGCATGCTTACATGAATTAAGAATTAAAGTATACAAGTGATAGCTGGCAATTCCAGCACATATGGCAGAGTATCTCTTAGATAATGATGTTTGTTATACACCCACATGACGTAAGCGCGATTCAAATGCAGTAGAAAAAACACATTTAAACCTCACGCGTGTGGAAAAAAGCATCCCTTGCAAGACGACTAATTTGAGCGAGGGCAGTGGCTATATTTTGCCATGTATTGAAATTGCTTAAATATACACAATTTTTGTTCAGCTAATTTCTAACACAATAATCGATTTTGGAACCAGGGGAATCGCAAGCCAAGTGTGCAAGTAATAATGCAGTATAGATATTGATTTTTCTATACACATACGGATATCCTATTTTACAGTTTACAAAAAATTGTAAGATCAGTTGGGCCCAGTTGGGCCTTCATTTTTGCAAGAAAACCACAGACCTGCAAGCTTTGGTAACGATTCAAGTGGGATTGTTTCGCCTTTTTGGTTTGTCAGAATATGAGGTGAAAGATCCAGTCTTGCAGGACGAGGTACCCCGATGTGTTGGGAAAGATTTGTGATTTGGATACAATCTGGGTGGTGGTATCAAATATTTTTATGTTCACCCCTATTTGGGGAAGAGTCCCATTTTGACTCATATTTTTCAAAGGGGTTGAGACCACCAACTAGCAATGGTTTTGAAGGGGACAGGAGGAGTTGCCAATGAAGTGATGTCTTGAGGTAAATAAGTGATTCTTTATGTGATGTGATGTGTTGTACATAATGTTAGCACCCTTTACACCTAGAGTATGTTCTTCAACTGCAGCATAGGCGTAAAAGCACCATTCATTGTTATTTGTCGACTCCTGGCTGCAATACACCATGCGATTGCGCCAATTGTGCCATGCAAGCCTGCTGTTTGCTCAGCACCAATCAGGGAATCACCTTGCTGCAATCTTTGTTGGAAGAAGATTCTAAGTATATAATGGTAAAGGAAATTCCAGTTTTGCAAGATTTGGTTTGCAACTGTTTTTTGTCCCAATGTTTCAGTATATCTGAATTTAATTTAGCACCTCCACTTGAGGATTCACATTCTGACTTGTGCTGTCAGGAATTTTTGGCTATCGGCCGGCTCTTTAAAGATAACGTGTGGCACCTTGGACATTGGCACACCGAAACACCAGTCGTTGGTAAATGGGGTTGGATGGCTGTCCAGGTGCTGCTGTTTCCATCAAGCTAATGGCAGTAATGGGTTTTGTTGCATGAAGAAGTCCAGTGTACTGTAGGCTTTTTGATAAAGTTCCACTATCATGTTTGTTTCAACACTTCAAGTTTGTTTGAGAAAATGAATATGAAACTCTTGTTTTTTCAAATGTATGCAACTTGAAATGGGTGCAGAATTCTCCAATGTGCTGTTTCTGCAATTGTTTTTTGTGCAGTGTTTCAACTTCATTTTGTACAGGTATGCCAAGTTTGCACATATATATATATATAGTTGGACATACACGCCCCGACATGGAAACCACATCTCCAACAATGCATGTCATTTTGATGCATCACCAGGTGGTAATACTTGCAGCTCCACTTACTGCATCAGAGGTGGGAGTTTCTTTTTTTTTTCGACGATTAGGGGGGTCATGGAAATTCCATGACACCCATCTTGGGTGGAACAAAGAATTTCTATACCAATTTTTTGGGAAATCTTCAGTGATTTCCCTTACAATAATGCATGAAGTTTGGGTTGGTGGCGCCGTCCCAATGCCTTGATGGCGACCTGGTCAACTGGAATTTCCCCTGTGGATTCGAACGTATCTGCCAGGTTGACGGCAGAACTCGTAATATGATTTGGATGAATTTGGCTCAAAGACTGAAACACATAGTTTTTCGGGGCAGTGTATTTAAGACGTAAAGACTGCAAGACAGATTGTTTGCAATGGTTTGTTTGTCTAGTGTGCATGCTGCATAAGTTTGTTGACCTCAAACTTTTGAGATACATGTGACAGGAAACCACAGTGATTTGCGATGGTTTCAGGACTGAAATTGCAAAACAATCATGAACATACTTATGTAGCAAAACTGACTGACCTGTTTCGCAGCAGTTCATCAAACAACATTGAAATTGTTGGAAAACCGTTGCTCTGAATTTAGCAAACATGCCTTGTGGAGACCAATTGCTATCGCCCCTTGGCACAATGAGATAGGTCTAGCAGTTTTGTGGGTCGTCAAACTCCGATTACTAGGCACTGATGAGTACTCCAAAATTGCCGCCTTTCTTTCAGGTCTTTTCAGATTGGCGAATTATTATGATTTGACAGTGATTTGACCAAATAGTCTTTTCAAATATGTTTTACAATTTGATTTGCTTCATTCCCGACTTCCAACAGAGAACATGCCTTGTTGATACAATTTGCTATTATGGAGTTGTTCTGGGGCATTACAATCATTTCTTTCTTGAGAGGATTATCTAGGTGGTGGTTTCAAATATTTGTTTATTTTCACCCCGAAAATTGGGGAAGATCCCCGTTTTGACCAATATTTTTCAATTGGGTTGGTTCAACCACCAACTAGTTATTATTTCACCATGTTCTCCACGTGTGCGGAGAAAAACACTTCACACTGGTGATTTCTGTAGCTGGGACCTGCGCAACTTCACAGATTCCCAGATTCCATTGGCAGAAAAAAGTCACCTTTTAGGATTACATCGCCATGTAGTAATTCATGATGATATACATTCATTGGTGTATCCATATTAAATTGCAATTATTATTATATATATATACTATCCATACAGTGCACATGTTTGCAATTATTTTGTATACGTTTTAATATGTAGATTGGATTTTGAAAGGTGTTGCGCATCATGGGGGATGTTTTTTTGCGGCACTCTTGTGATGGCTTGTAGCCCATCCAAGGCCACCAGAAGCTTGTGACTTTGTAGCGAGCTCGTGGCCTTCAGAACATAGTGAGGCAGATGTTTCTTGAAGTGAAAATGACGGGGGGGAGGTGGTTTGCGGATGGTTGGTGAATCTGGTGGTTGTCAGTTGATGTTGGAAGTGGGGCAATTTTACTGGTTAATGTTTAATATCCAATGGATATGAGTAAATGCTAGTATGCCAAGAAGTAGCTATTACAGTTTGCGCCGCCAAGATGTTGAATTGTTTTGTCGAGTTTCAAATATCAACTATGACTGTTGATGGAAAAATTCCGGCGAACCAGTTGATATGGTAAATATCATGTACATATGTACTGTAGATATATATTCATTTACATCCCTTTATTTTTCAGGCTTTCATACATGTCAGGTGGTCCATCGACAGGAGTTTCCCGAAAATAGTGCCTATTGAAGTTGAGTGGGGCCCCAGTGATGCTTGTAACACCGCTTACATAGAAAAAGTTTGATATGCAAAAGCTATGTCTTCCATGACTTACTGTAGCCAAGTGCAAGTTTCCTGCTCATCATTTGAGGCTGACCCCCCCCAAAAAATGAATGTCATCTATTTCAATCTATTTGCAGACTTGATGGGTACAAAGTGATGTAAATGTCGCTGTTGTCTCAGAAACTACTAAGATGTTGGTACCACCCCTACCAATCTGAAGATGTGCGACCCAGAAACCCATTGCTTTGCCTGATAGCCATCCTGAGGTAGATAGAATCTCCTACACATACTCAAGCTTTTTTCAAAATGAAATCAGAGGATCATTTTTTTCCATGAATCTTCTACTTCAGGATATCCCATTGACAGACCCAAAAACCAACCTTCATTGTGACATAAGGATTTGGAATATGCCCATTCCGATTCCAGTACTGATGAAGGTGAGGGTGCTATGAGGCGGCGGCTTGAGGAAGGATGGATGAATGGATGGAACACTAAGAATGACATATTTATGACCCTACTGATGGTTCAGAAATCCCAAGGCCAACCACCTGACACGTATGAAACCCTGTAAATAATGGAGATAATTACCATATCAGCTGGTTAGCCGGATTTCTGAACCATCACCAGTATGACAATAAGAGTTCAATGATCTTGTTTTACAAAGCTTCAGAATTGGTTCTTGAATGTCTCCTTGAAGACAGGCATATGTCCATGATGCCAAGAATGAAACTGAGAAGGCGATCCAGACGAAACAAGCCTTCCGGGCCATCAGTAAAGTGAAGAGATTCGTACTGAATTCAACCTGATGAAATAACACTTAGTGAACAAATTCGATGTCTATATAATAGTATACGTATAATACACATAGTAACAGCTATCATGTTCCCCTTATCAATTTCAGCAACTATCTGGGCCCCCCACATCGCCACATCCAGGCATTTCTTTCGTGTGAATCGAGCTTTACGGCCCCCGCCAAGTTTCATTTCCTCCACTTTGGCGAGGTGGGATGGGATCTCCAAACAGATTGGAAAGCACCAAACTTTGGTGGTTGGGAATGCCCTGGAGCGTCATTATGGGTTGTACGGTTACACACATGTTTTTTTGCTCATGCATGCATACACACACACACACCAAACAGTATGTTTGTGCGAGTTTGCTATGCTGCATATTTCTGTTTCAGAAAAATGGGGTTATAGTCTAAAAGTGTTGAAGACTTGAAGTCATAGATTGGAAGGAACACAAGAAGGCATCCCAAGCAATTCGGCACTATGAATCATTCCATGTCCTGTGGTATAAATTGAAATGTTACCTTTTGAAAAAAAGAACACAGCATGTCATGTCAGTCAAAAAGGTATCACATCTATCAATATTTACTTAGCATACCATTTTGTTTGGAGCCCAGTTGCACCGAAATTGAAAAAAAAACGCTGTTGGGAGGGAACTGAATCGTGCCCATCCAAGTCCACACCGGCGGAGCGCATAATTAATCATGTTACTTAAATTACAAATTATCTAGGTGGTGGCAACTCAAACACTTGTTATGTTCACCCCTAGTTGGGAAAGATTTCCAATTTGACTAATATTTTTCAAGGGGGTTGAAACCACCAACTAGTTATATATTGAATAGTATTGTAATCTTGTTTATGTACCTGTTTGTGTTCGGGTCATTGAGTGTAGTAATCCAACAGATTGAGAAATGCGTTGTTTGTGTGGTTGATATTCCTTTTGCTGAGTAGATTTGAAATTAATCCATATCCACACCAGAACAAGCCACAAAGACTGGCAAATAGTCATGGCTAACCATACAACTCATACAAGTGGCATATCTAGCCAAGAAAACTGGCATACTGTTGAAACACATACCAATCAACCACTGGTTGCTTTACTTGGTGGTCAATGTTGTTGGCGTACAATCCTAGGAATCCGCCAGCGCACTACCAACCGCCCAACCATTGACCAACCAACCGCTGACAGGGCACGAGAATTTGGTGTGCAGGCACTACATGTTGCTCTAGAAGCTTGGACTCTGACCATGTGGAGTTACAGCCTGAAGGTTCAGCTATGGCCGCTATGGCCAGTAAGCCATTCAGAAAGCAGTGAATTATCATCCTTCACTTTGTCAGAAGGAGATATACAGGATATATAATATATATATATATATTTATGCTANATTTTGAAGTGAACAAAGCTCAAATGAAAAACGGAATCCGGTTTTGTTTTTCTTTCTATTTTCTCTTATTAAAGAATAACGATCATCAAAACAAAACCAATAGGATGTGCATAAAACACTGAAATTTACAGTGTTTTCTGAGCATGTCTCTGAATGCATTCAACACCACACTTGGTAAGTGATACATTCCCCTCCTTGCGAGGTAGGCCCTGGGGGGGGGGGGCTACCATATTTATATATACACATTATATTTATCCATTTACGAGTTGTTCAACTGTAAAGTGGAGTTTTCAAAGATTATTCTTCCCAACATCAATCCCATGACTACTCAAAACAAAAACGCTATGATAGAAATGTCACCTTGTCCTTTCAACTTAAGAAGAAACCTCTTTACACTCCCAACAACTGATACAGCCCTAAAAATAGCCCTTGCCAAAAAGAAAGTAGTCTCCCAACCACAAATTCTTCAGAGGCCACCAGTATGTTAGTTTTAGGGAGTGTAACATTCGATCAACTCAGTTCTCTCCCGTTCCAGTTCCATTTGATTGAATTGAGGATCGTCGAGTGCAGCCCCTTGGTATTTGTGTCGGATTGATGACTTTTTGAACCCTGCGAGGATTGGAGAAATTCCAGCGCTGCCATTCAGCTTGTCGTAGTTGTGAATGTTCTTACACCCAGGGAGATTAAAAGGAACCTAAAAATCACCTAATTGAAAAGGAACATCATCTTCCAAACCTCCATTTTTAGTTCCAAATGTTAATTCATTTTCAGGGGTGTATGGTTTTTGATAGTGTCGATGTTGTGCGTGTTACCCAACAAGTATTGATACTTCCAAACCCTGATGCTTCAAACTGGGCCAAACCATGAAATCATGTCCCATTTGCTTCATGTATGGAATATATTTACCTACATTTGCCATAAATCTAAGTAAAAATCCAGTCTCACGGGAGCCTTTGGGTATCATCCCATCCCGTCCCATCCGATAAGATGTAAGGCGCGGAGCGGCCGCCGGAGCCTTATCCTGCGGCGCTTGGGGTGGCTTTTGGGGCCTTTGCAACGGCAGCGTCTTGGGATGCTCCGTTCCTTCGGCAAACAAAAAAACCTGGGGCGCTCCGAGGTAGAGAAGGGGGCTGAAAGATGCAGTGAGTGACAAAAATTGTGAGTGAATCAACAGAAATGGGTGAGTCTTAATTTGGTTATGTAGGGTTTTTATAGTTAAAATCATGTTTGCCGGAAGGGTTGTATTAGTGAAGTGGTAGGATGTAGTATGATGTGATGTTAAAGTTAATCGCACAAGTGGTGTGCTACTTGCAAGCAGACGTATCAACTTTCCAACTGTATGAACATCGCAAGCAGAAAGTGAGGATGTAAAGTGTGTTTATTTAGGCTTCACCGATCTTTCCTGTCAGAATCAAGTACCAACCCTGCGACTGAAGTGAGAAGATGTTGCAAACCATAGCATCGCCAGTGCTGGTTTCGATTGGCACACACCCTAAGACTTCAACATAGACGCGTATGTTGGTTGTGAAAATTCACGACTCATGTGAAAGACTCCCTTGATATATGGCCATTGGTGGTTTCACGTTCGAAAACTCCAAAGAGAGCTGATCCAAAAGGTGTTGAAGAAGAGAGCGCCGTTTGATAGAAGATCTTTGTCTCCGCTTTTCGCGATCTTCTCTGAGAACTCACATATGGAACCAACACAAAAAGTTGCTAAGAGGAAGGGTTCTATACCTGAAAGTATCATTAACAGCCTCCATGTCAAAGTTTCAGGGTGCCACCCAGTGATTTGACAGATGGATCTTGGATTCAACCTGAAATCCGCCTTAGGTTGGCCTATTGGCAGCACCCTTCACCTTGGGCTTCTTGACTTGAAGAACAATGCATTGACAGGAGTTCTTCATAAACCATGACTCAAAAGAATGAATTTGAACTATTTTTTGAGACGGTATCTCAGAAACATTATATAATTGTATGACTTATATATGCGCATGCCGCATTCCAGTATAACAATTTATATGCTTTGACAAAGATCGCGTTTGCAAGTTGCAATAGACTCAGTACTTAAATCCTTTTGTCTGAGGTTTTTCTGTTCCCGTGCTCACTGGAATGATGGCATGGACCGGACTGGTGGTAGGTGCCGGCACGGGAGAGGCGGTACTGTGTGCATAATGGAGTCATCAAAAGTCAAAAGGATCTTTGCTTCAAAGAAGTTGATGCTGATTATATACCCACCCGAAGTTTCACATAGCCCTGGCAAAAATGACTACCCTCCCTGAAACTTACAGTTCGCATCCGAAAATGGATGGTTGGAAGACTATACTTTCCTATTGGGAAGGTGACTTTTCCGGGACTATGTGAAACTTCACGTGGGCAATTACTTTGATATCCCTTCCCTTCTTTTTCATCTACCTTTGCTTTATTCAAGATGGCAAAAGGAGAGTTGTGGGTTGCTGGCTGATGCTTGTGGGAGACAAAAAAGTGCGGCACCAGGTTCCTCCGCTGGCGTTGGTGCTGGGCTTGTTGGCCACTGGTCCGCACTTATGACAAATTTGAGTGCATTACCCCAGCAACTTCAGAAGTCTTGACTCCTCAAAAAGTGCAGGAATCCACGTAAGAAATTGAAGTCATTCTTGGCTTGACAATTCACCTTGAATGGCATGTGGGCTGCGGAAGTGTAGTCTGTTTTGTGGGTGATGAAACATTTTGTTCCCCTTAGTTGTTATTGAATTGATTTTGAAGGCCAGGGGTTCGTGTGAAAGAGAAGCACTGACAGAATGGCATGAAAATTGCTCATCATATCGGTATCTTCATAGCTATATAAAGGCAAGTATAAGCCAAGATCAAGGTGACTGTCTATTCATTATAAATTATAGTTGTCTATAGTCCATCGCTGCAGGTTTGTATTTACCGTGTTGGGGTCATTCATAAAAGTGTAATGAAAGATACAAGCTGAAGTATATTGTACAAAGGATATCAAAACGGTGAGAAATGGTGAAACGCAATTATCTACGTGGTACGGAGTCGCCCTACTCTTTTGGGGAATGGTTCGCCAGTTAGGGAACGGTGTGACCAGGTGGAGGCTGTGCAGGTTATCTCTACAGCGTTCACGATGCCAATCAGGAGATTTAGTTAAGGGGGAAGTCACCTACTGACTTGTAGATGTTTGACTCGGCAAAAGCGGGATGTTTTTGAATATAGTACAATCAACTGGCCATAGAACATCATAGATACATTTTTTGTTTTTTTTTCAAACAAGCACATGAAGGCATCAGAAGTGAAAATGGGGGAGCATGCTGGAAAATAGTAACAATTGTACTGAAACCTGGGTGCAATATATGGTAGATCATGGTAGTGCTGTTCCAGAATACGTGAGCCACAGTTACATTAAGTGAAGACCACTTTTGGCAAGCAAAGGGTCCAACATGATACAGGAAACATGCACGAAACACACTGTAAAAAACGGGGCCCCGGGGCGGCCAAAAAAATGATAACCTGATAATTTCCAAAGTGCATGACCTTTGTAGAGGGGATATGGATCCATGAAAATTCCATACCCCACCAGGAGCACCGCCGTGCGCTCGCGCGCGCCAACCGTCGGAGGGCCCGCCGTGGCGCTCCTATAGCAGTCGCCGGGTGAAGCAGTGAAGTTAGGTCAACGAGCCGATTCCAGACAGCTCAATGTATGCTAGATGTATCATGATGTTTCCTATGTTGTTTACTCACTATAACTTTTTATGCCTTTGTACTAGGATGCGATGCAAAGATGGTAGAAGAATTGTAAGAAGATGGTTTGTTGCCTCACAGGCAACGGTCAATGTTGATTCTTTGGGACTTGGATGACTTTCGGATGAGGTTACATTCAGGATGGATGAACCGTGTTTGTGTTTGTGTCCATTTGGTGTTGCAGGTTAAGTTTACTCTACAAGCATTCAAAGAAGTGCCTCCAATCTCCAAGAATACTTTTTACACATGCAGTGTGTGTGTGTGTGTGCAGATAAGCCGCATGATACTGCTTTTGCAGTTTATGTAGGTATTAGCAGTGTTGCTGGGCTGCCAATATTGTCTTTTTTACCCGTTGCTTTGTTTTGTAATTTGGTGTCTTGCTTCACTTTTCGGTGACGCGTGGTGTGTCAAAGCACAGAAGAAAACCGCGCACAGACATCATGACGTTTGAACGTTGCAATACTCTCCCGCGGTTGCGATGCCACAAAAGCAGGCATACAACAGATTGCTGAAACAGCGTGACGTTTTGTTTTCTCCTTTAAAAAGACAGACAATCAGATGCAGTGAAGCTGACTGTTGTTGGCGTTTGTCAGTCAAGCGCGTCACCATATCAGCTGAAGGTCTAATCCCTTCCTCAATGATTCAATTGGGGCGTTTGAAGCTTCGAGTGCAAATGGCAGAACTCCACCAGTTTGGCGAAAGAAAAAATTGCTGCGATCTGGGTGGTTCGGGAGCGCGCGGGGATCTGAGACAGCGATGTACAAGATGGGCCCCTACTAATCCTACTAGTGATAAGTAGGGTTATAATCCCTATATAGATGGCCCTTTAAAGGGTTAACTGGAGTTGTGACCCTACTTATAGGGGTTATAAGCTATAACTCCACTTACAGCTAATTAGTTGGGGCTCACCTTGTAGGATGTTTTTTTTTGTGTACTGGATTTTGAAGCCACGGGTGGCTCAAGAATTTTGGAACCGCTGACATCTTGAACGTGGGTGAGAAATCTTTGGAATCATATTCGTAAGATCATCACTGGGTTCCCAGAGACCCGTCGTGTCATGTCCTGTCCATATTGTATAAGTGTATGATGTTGCTCTTGATGTCAGACTCCTCTTTTTGAACACCTTATTTTCAATGCGGATGTCGTTTTTCTTGGGCTTACTCAAAGTCCTTTCAGCAAGTTGGGAGTACTGGGAATTCCACCATACAGGCTGACATTCGCGATAGCGGTTCGCATATTTTTTTCTTTCATACGATTCACGCACCAAAAAGAAATTAAGTCTACCTCCAACAATCATGGCAACCAATGGAAATTGGGTACTTCTAAGAGGATAATCTCCTTTGAAAGAGGGAAAGAGGATACATTCCACTTGAACCATGAAGTTTTTGCGAGGCTGCGGTGCATATCTTGCCGTCAATCTAAATGGGACTGGCGACTGGCCCGGGGAAGTGCGGCCCGGTCCTTGGAAGGAAAATTCAGATAGGCCATGTTTCATATTTTCATATCGTTAGGGCTGAAATGTTGTGGAAACACACAATGAAAACACTACCCAGTTCGTATCCCGAGTCATGAGCTATATAAGTCTTGTTGAGTTGATAGTTGTGGATTTCAATAACTCCAAATCCAACTTGTGGTACGTTTGTTCTCGCATGTTGATGAATGTGACGATTGTAACTGCTGAAACTCCTTATCTATATCTAGACAGCCTAGAGTGCATCATTACCCAAAAGCATCACGGCGCCTTTAACGACAGCACTTTCCCACTGGGTAGCCTGGATACAGTTTTGAACAGTTTTGTATAAGTCAAGTTGTAGTCTTTGCATACTTGCTTGTACACATGAAGTTATAGATATTATATGTCAAGTCATGCGTTCATGATACAAGTCTACAGCGCTTCTGGTTCAAGTGCTCGAACCAGCTGCCTTTCTTGGTAAGCCTTTATACATTCGATACTATTGGAGTTTTAAATTTGTAAACAAAAACTCCATGAAGAAAAAGATTCAGAAAATTCAAAGAAGCAGCATTGAGTCATATTGATTCATGATCCCACAAACGATTTCAAATGATACAACACCTTTACATTTTGAGTCATTCTGACTGCTGCAAAAAAAGGTTTACCAAGAAGCAGCCCCTTTCCCTGGTGGCTTGTCGCAGCAGACTTCGTTTCGCCGAGAATGCTTCGACGTCGCGTGGTCCTTGCTACATGCCGTGCTTTGAGCACTTGTTCACGACTACCAGCTGTCCCTTTGGCACACTGTGAACCGAGACCCATCTCAAGGGGACCACCATAGAATAGAACCAGCATGTGACGGATGTTTCCAGTCCCAATTTAGGAGGTGACATTCTCTGTGATCCAGCCAGATTTGGGAGTTCGCAATCGTAGATTGTGATTTCAAGCATTGTAGTAAAGTAAAAGAACCACTTGATAGATTCGGTATGATTTCATTCTATTGTTGTGATATGTTGTGATCCTTTGTTACTTTACAGTCCGTGAGGGTTAGAGATGGTTAGAGCAAGGAGAAGACATGTGGAGTCACCCAATGCCACTGATGCTACATTAGAAGATACAAGCAAAATCCTTTGGAGACAGCTAGTCTTGAATCCTTGAACTTGACATGCCAATGAAAATTGGTAACCTTGGCAATTAGGACTTGGTGTTGTTTTCCAAATTAAAGGATCCCCTCAACTTGTTTGTTCAGGTTTTCTGATGCCTCCCCCCTTGTCCAATTTTTGTTTTGGCGAATCCTTCAGTGATATTCTCATCCTGGCAGAGCGGCGATAAAAATAGATATCAGCCACCATTTCCAATCTCTCGATATATATACGTATATATATATATACGTATGTGTATATATATATATATAATGATGTAGGGATGTAGTCACTGTAGATCACTGTATTTACCCCACATGACAACCAACATGGAACTCAAATTTTGGTGGTTTAAGGCAGTTTAAGGAAATGTTTTCCCCTTTCCAACAGGCCTTTTTCAGGGGTCCATGTTAGGTTTTAGGATGTTTCAGGGCTGTAGGATCGTCATGTCTTGTCCACATGTTGCACCAAGGCGCGGCCATCCTTGCCGTCCAGTAAAGTCTCGACGTTGCGGGTCACGCCGGCAACGATCGCGACGTTTCGGCGATGGCAGCTTGGTGCAGTAGCCAAACTGAGCGTTGCCAGCCTTTCAGTTTCAAGCGTTTTAAATTCAACTCAGTATACACTGTTTGGGTAATGCAGTCATAAAACACGAATTTGAATGTATACATTGAGGAAACTTCAGTCAGAAAGCAAATGTTGTGTGTAGGATGAACGGTTTAATATATGTTTGCCACAACAGATTAAGGACACGGACTTGAATGCTGGAACAGAGATCATGAACATGTGTGTTTGTTGCTTTGAATGATCAAGGGCAGGATATACTATTTTTGAAGATGAGGCAGGAATTTGGAATGTGTAAGATCGCATACTAGCTTACTAGGTGGTGGATTCAAATATGTTTATGTTCATCCCTATTCTGGGAAATGATCAAATTTGACAAATATTTTTCAAATGGGTGTTTATTCTCAATACATTGATTGATGTGTGAGCTTTATTTCATGGTTCACTCATGTTCACTCCTCATATTGCTCGAGACCTTGAGTCAGATCATCTGGCAAATCTATATAGATTGCTTTAAACAAATGACAATAACCATGGCACCGTTCAAAATGTGTGGATGGTTTCCACTTACATTTTTTTTTTTTGGGGGGGGGGGCTCCAAAAATCCAAAAAATATACGAAAACTGATTTAAACATTGAGGAATAGCAGTGCAGTTCCTGGTGGTTGCATGGAGCACTATCTCCACCTGAAATCCAGCGGAGTGACTTGACTTGAAACTGATGGAGTTTTTTCCGAGCAGGAAAAGGCCGTGGTACTGTGGATGGAAGAAAATCATGCACCAGTGGATATGGTAAATTTCTCATAATTTTACAGGGTTACATAGATGTCAGGTGGTTGTTTGGGATGTCTTCAATCAACAAATGTGGATAATGTTTTTCCTTTGCCAAAAAACAAGAATGCCTTAAAAAGATGTCCTGGAATGTGAAGGTTGGTGTGAAATATTTATACTTCAGATGGATTGTCTGAAAGAAGTGGAACTGTGTTTAATTGCGCATTTTTTGAGTTTAGAAACACCAAGAGCTAGTAGCTATTAGTATTTGTTTATTTCATTGCACTCTACCAGCTGGCCAGTTTGTTTTGGAGCGGGTACCTTATCAAACCAAAGTTTGCATGAGTTGTGTCGGAGCAGCTATGCACACCTAAGAATCACTGCACGATGTGTGTTTATGGAAGGTTGTACAACCACAGTAGTATTTTGAATCCTGAGGCCAGGACCTGAACCTGAAATCCTCATGTGATGGCTGTTTCTATTTCGGATAGGTTTTGAAGGATTTACTTGGCATGGCCAGCAGCAGCGTTGCATATCTGTAAATAATAGTTGTCATTTTTGGGTCTGGGAAATATTGAACGGCTGAAGGAGCCCTCAATTCTCAGGCAAAAGATGTAAGTAGAATTGGAGAAGATCTTGTTTTTTTTTTCACCCTAAGACACGGCGGAAAGCACGTCATTCAGCCATGAGGACCCAATCAATCCACCCCCCCGAGGAAATTCAAGATGATCCTCGACAAGAAGTTTGCATGAAGATGTTGGATGACCTAGCAAAACATCTTGAACCTTGGTCCCAAAGA
>DF239622.1:0-163486 GCA_000507305.1 Breviolum minutum Mf 1.05b.01
TTTGTTTGGCACTCTTGATCTTTGCCATCACCGAAAAGTTCAGATTCAATCCATTGAATCGACCCTTGCAATGTGTGCCACCTCCTGCTTCTGGCACCCGATTCTCTTTGATGAGTGCTCCTACAGGTGTGGCAGAAGGTTTTGGACTCGTGCCAGGACAGGAGCCCTATGGTATCTACACCACATTCACCAGCACAACAAAGTGCACAAATCCAGGGCCCACAGCTATCACCATCAGATCAGCTGGCTATGAGGCCCAGATCCTAGCTCCAAATGCCACAGATATTGCTGCTGGTGGGCATGGCTTGAACTACTCCGTGATAGGTTCAATAAGTCTTGCTCGCGATGCTGTCTTTTCTTCCGGAGGGCAGGATGAGATGATTCTAGAAACAGATTTTGCTCAATCTTTGGCACTGATACTTGCGGCAATGACTCCAGAATCAACGATGCAAGGTTTTTCGGTTGGCTATGTCAAGAGTGTCCAGACACTCCAGACCTGTTTCTCGCTGTTGGGCTTAGCTCAATGTGTTGAGACGAAAGTGGAACAATTCTGTGGCAGCTACAGTGGCGCGTGCTTGGCGGAAACGCTGGATTCTTCGGGTGTTCCAGTAGAACCTGCCCAGTTTGAAGCCGCTTTGTGTGTCTACAGCAAGTCTCTTTGTGGAAAGGAAGCTGATGTCCATGCTCAATTGGATCCGGAGGCACTTGGCATCAACATCACAGGTCAGGTGCCATGTGCAGCAGCTACCGGATTGCCTAATACCAGCATGTGTAACACTGTTACTTCTCTGGGTGTAGATCCGGCTACACATCTTGCCAGAAACATTGAACCAAGTACGGTGTTGACAGTTGAGGCACAAGCTGAAGCTGAAGCAGAGCTTGCAGCAGCAGAAAGCATGATAAATCTGATGTTGAACATTGCCATTGGTCTTTACGCCTTTTTCTTCATCACAAATTTGTTGCAAGGCATCCTTTGTTGTCGAAAGCATCGTCGTTTGGCAAGGGAGGCCAAGACAGGTGAAGTATGAGGCTGTTGGTCAGATTGGTCAGGTACATTGAGGTTCTACATGCTCAGTGATCTCACTGCAAATGAACTATGGTTCTGTCTTGCTTTTTTTTCCATCCCGCTGCTCCTTTCCAGCTTGAATTGCTGGGAGAGCACTTTTGGATGGGTCGGCGTTTGTAACGTTGTACATGAAACAACCGAATTCGTTTGACACTTGCCTCAGTTGCCAAACTGTTGTGCAGCAAGAACACAGATCAGATCAGAGTGATGATGTCGATCAAAATCATTCAATGAATTCAAAAACAGGCGAGCATTCAACGGCGAGCAATGTTTTTCATTGTCACCTTTCCATTTTGATAGCTATCTTACATGTTATGATTTCCTTACAATGTTCTATGTTGGGTTATTCTTATTATGATATTTTTAAGAAAAACTTATTCTGACCTTTGATCCTGCTGCAATCGCCTGTTTTCTAACACAGCCCCATGGTAGCAGAAAATGCTCTCCGGCTGAGAACATTCCATCCTGCAGAGTGCGTGGCGAAAAAAGATCGTTCTTTTCGCTTGGCAGAGTCACCCCGAATCAGCTACTAGAGCAAAGAGGCACTCCTTTTCCAGCATTCAGCCCGAGGATATCACATGATCAAGTTGCAGTTGCAACCGCAATTCTTTGTTTGAAGCTCAATCTGCCAAAGGAATCCATTGCATGCTGGGTCTCCCAGCCACAAGCTAAGCAGCTAAGCAGCTAAGCAGGTNTTCATGAAACAACCTAATTCGTTTGACACTTGCCTCAGTTGCCAAACTGTTGTGCAGCAAGAACACAGATCAGATCAGAGTGATGATGTCGATCAAAATCATTCAATGAATTCATACTGCGGAGAGCAATGTTTTTCATTGTCACCTTTCCATTTTGATAGCTATCTTACATGTTATAATTTCCTTATAATGGTCTATGTTGTGTTATTATTATTATGATATTTTTTAAAAGAGACTTATTCTGACCTTTGATCCTGCTGCAATCGCCTGTTTTCTACCACAGCCCCATGGTAGCAGAAAATGCTCTCCGGCTGAGAACATTCCATCCTGCAGAGTGCATGGTGAAAAAAAATCGTTTTTTTCGCTTGGCAGAGTCACCCCGAATCAGCTACTAGAGCAAAGAGGCACTCCTTTTCCAGCATTCAGCCCGAGGATATCACATGATCAATTTGCAGTTGCAACCGCAATTCTTTGTTTGAAGCTCAATCCGCCAAAGGAATCCATTGCATGCTGGGTCTCCCAGCCACAAGCTAAGCAGCTAAGCAGCTAAGCAGCTAAGCAGGTCAGGGGTACGACCTGGTCGCATTTCACATCGGTTGAGACATTTCAAGCGATGTCAAGATGATTCACCGTTGATTTGCCAAGTTCTTCAAATTCATTTCTCCAAGTCATGTTAGATCCCAGAGAGATGCGAAGGTTGTCTCGCAGAGATGAATGCAAATCATAAGTATGCAAGAAATCATGATGCCATCCAGCAATCCATTTGCCATTTTGCAAAGTTCAAGCTTAAATGCTCTCCAGTAGCTGAGTAGCTACACGAATATATTTCTAGTTGAGACCGTTGTCTCGCGCGAAGAAAGGTGATGAATGCTGCCGTTTTGAGAGATTGCCTGAAAAAGTGAAGTCCTGATGCTGTGGTGCTGTTCTTGGCAAGGCACAGGTGAGAGCTTGGTAAGACACCATGATCCATGGTGATTTGTTTTCATGACCTGATTGAAGTTCAAGATATCCCACGATATCAAGCGAATCTGTGGAGAAAGTTGATCTCTTTGGGTCACTGACCTATTATTCAAAACGATGTTGTAGATAATTTTTTGGGCTCTCATTCGGTTCATAGAAGGGCGGGTCAAAAAAAGGTACGCTGCAGAGACGTGGAAAAGAAGCAACGCGTGACAATTGAATCCTTCTTGCAGCACATGGGGTCTCTCATGGATTCTTTTCAAGTTCCTTTTTCATATTCGAAAGATTCTGAAAACTTAAGTTTAAAAACAAAAAAACACATGGAAGTACATTGTCGGAGTTGCATCCTGATCAACTTTACCTTTCCAGCTAAAATCACCTAGACACTAGAACTCGCACCTCAACATTCCGACAGTCTCACAAACCATGCTTCAACTCCACAAGATCCAAAGCATTTTCGGAAAGTCTTACGACGTTGAGCATTTCACCATTTTTTTTTGCTGCATGAGTCCATGGTGGCCCAAAGTGGCCTTACTCACCTTTGCCTTGATGAGCCCAAAACGGGCACCATCAGGCAGGGGTGGAGCTTTGGAATCTGGACCAAGGGTCACCAACTTGGTCCTGTTGAGGCAAGCCAGCTGCAGCCCTTCGCACACATGGAGCAGAAGTTGACAATGCCTGCGTTGAGATTACGAGCGATGACAGTGAGGATGGGCAATTTTTTTGCTGCACATGACTCAATGCAAGCCATTTAGATTCATCTTCAAATGATGAAACTATCATACATTGTTAATTGTTGCTCGGGTACGTTCCGCCCTAGCATCCATCTCCACAATTTTTGTAAAATATCGGATCCTTCTGAATTTTCCCTTGCAACTTGGCTGATCCCAAATGGTACATTGCAACTTTAGGCACAAATGAGTTTTGTTGACCAAACCATTTCAGCAAGCCCAAATTTTTGCAGACCAGCACAAGCAGTCACAGTAGTCAAGGCTGGGGTGTTGGAAGTGGGTCGACAGGGTCACTGCACATAGGTTCCGAGCCAGAAACACTTCCAGAGAAGGGAAGGTTTTGGATTCTCCAAGGTTTTTCGGAGGTTCAAGATGTCCAGAATGGTTAGCAGGTTCGCTACCGTTTCGTCAGGTCTTTTTCTCTATCCATGGCTGGTAGGATATGAATGACTGAATGAGACTGAAATGACACCGAAATAACCTTATTTTTGTGAGCTGAGCTGAGCTGTGAGGCTCGAGTGTTGAGGACCCTTACTGTTGCTATGTGCTGTGGTCCTCAACAAAGCCACGCGCCTACACAGGGATCACTACAGATCTCGGAAGGCGCTTGAGGCAGCATAATGGCGAACTCCGTGGTGGTGCCAGGGCAACCCGCACTGGAGGTCCTTGGAGGGTACTATGTCTCGTGCTTTGGCTTCAAGGCTTGTGCCAAATGCTCCAAATAACTTTGAAACAAAGTCAGATGGAAGATAAGATGTAGATATTGATATTGCTATGTTCATTCTTTTGTTTACTACATGAGGATAGTCGGCCTAGCCCTACATACCATTGGAATCCAACTATTGCTTAGGTTGAAATTAGCTGGCTGTCAAGTTGCCAAGCAACTTCACAGAATCGGCGCCGCACGGCCCAAAGTATCAAATATCCAGACTTGAAGTATTTCATCCGAACTGCTCAGACCCAACAGACGTAGACAACTTTGTTGCATTCAGGTGTTCCATTCCGCACGGTTCCAGTTTTATAAGCTCATAGCAGAAACGGTGCAACACCATCTCAACACGTCTCACTGTGTCAAGGTGCAGGGCTTCCCAAGCAAGATTGATGCGTGTCGATTTGAATGGCGAGTGAAACGAAAAAGAGCCACGACATCTCGAAAACTCGTGCCTATGACGGTGCCTTGAATTCAACCGAGGAAAACGGGAGAAAAACATCTTTTTCCTTTGGGTGCTTTGACTCAATGGTTTTGCTTGGTGGTAAAGTTAGATTGTTCCGTCGTTGAAGATATTCTTTGAAAGTTTTGACTTTGAAACTTCCTTTTCCCAAGATTCCTTTTCAAATCGGCTAAGAGTCAGTGACATTTGCCATTGGCTGATTGAGAGATGTCAACGAAGCAAATAGCAATTGTTGGAAGTTCTTTTCAAGTTGAGCTACCTGAGATCAAGTATAGCACACCCGCATTCAGAATTCCCCCCAAAAATTCAACAGCTGCAGAACTTTGATTGAAGACAGTTTGAGGTAGAGTCAGTTGTGTGATGTTGATAACGTCTCCTTCTGTTGATGCTGATAGTTCATAAAACCTCCCAAATTATCAGTTATTTTTTGACACACACACACACACACACACTGATTCACACACTCTTTGCAGTATCTAAGCTTCAAGCCAACCCACTTCATTTGCTGTCGGGTGAGATGCAAGAGATGCAATCATTTCTGGTGAATTTCCTGTCGTAAAACCCAATCTTGGATATTATTGGATCTACACATCTCTTTCCCAATGCATGGGCATCCAAGTGATGGGCTGAGGATTATTGATGATTGTAAGGTCTCCAAATAATGGTTTCCGCATTTTGCCGGGAAATAGGCATCATCTCCCCAGTTTGGATAATAGTACCAACACATGTTTTTTTTTGTGCCGCTGAGGGCAATTTGATGAAACGATGTGGCAACATTTATTCGGTTTTGTGCTTGGAACGATGGACACAGGCGGGACAGGGATAGAAGGCTTTATTTTCTTGGGGGGTCTCATGAAGCTTCATGTATGATCATGTATGTTTTGCGAATGAATTTCAGATCTTTGACAAACTGAAGGCCAGTCGCCCTGCTTCGGAGATGCCCTTGAAGGTGCGGGGGGTTCAATGGTGGAGATTCGTTGTGCAGGGTGATTGGTCCTTTCAGCGTCATGTTCAGGTGACGTGGTTTGGAAACGCACCTCGCCAGAAGATGGACTTGCCATCCTACATCACGGAGGAACATAACGAGGCAGTTGCGATTTTCAGGGCTTGGAAGCTTATGGTTATCTGTTGATATATGGCCGCTCGTCTTAGTGGCAGTGGTTCTGTGATGATGACTGTTCAATCTTGCTGGCATAGATTTATCGGCTCGGTTTATATTGCGGAAAAGTGGCAAAGAAAATAGAAATACTGGCATACCAGTATACCTGTAAATGGTATACAGATGTATACAGTATACACGTTTTTGACATATCCTCCTTGCCATGCAACTTGGACCAGGAAGAGTTTGAACCCAAACGACCACGCAAACGTGCAGCGAAAGAGATGACTGAGAAGTCAAAACTTTGCTGATGGGAATCCGGAGATGTGGAAGAAGTCATGGCAAGGTAATTTTTTTGGTTGCCCTGGTTACTTTGACTGGGCTTTAAGGCAAAGCTTGTGAGTTTGTGTATAGGGACTGCACACTCCATATGGCTTTCAGCTGACCTGGTTTGTCCGCATTGGTGTCGGGCTCAAACTTGTTCCAAGACTGGCCCACTTTTGCAAACAGGAGATGCGAAACAAAGCTTTAAGATCAAAGCATTTGATAAAGATTACCAAACTTTGCTAAACTGGAGCTTTCAACACACAGAGAAACAAAGCCAAAAGCAGGATGTAAAAAAGAAGCCTCACAAGATTTCCAAAAATTCACGGCAAAAACCCACCGGAATTCACGGCAGCTCTCTGCTTTTGTCGCTTCGGTTGTTTTTCGGGGCTTTGCGCGGCTGGGAAACCCACCGTCTCGCCTCGAAATGGCGGAGAAGTTGTTCCAAAAGCCGAAGGTCTATGACCCAACGATGGCTGAACGAGTACCTCAGGTGAATTCGAAGATGCAACAGATGATGGATTTGGGTTTCGATGATATCGAAAACACTCTTGGCTATCAACCAGAGATGGAAGAGAAGTATGGCCACATTGCCGAACAGCTGGACTGGGGGAGAGATTTGGGTTGGCAATTTGAATTTTGCAAAGGGGGTATGGTCACCTTCATATTGATGCTAAGGAATATTGTAGACCATCAACCAATACTATCTCTGAGACCATGCTTGTCTGACAAGCTGCAGGATGCAGCTCAGCAGAAGGTCAAGATGCTTCAAGAGGAGCTAGACACAGCCAAGAGCGGTGCAGCACGAACGTCGCAAAAGCTGCAAAGTTTCCAGCAGGCAAAAGCGGTTTCCGTCAGATTTTTTGAGCAGTTGGATCAAGAGAAATCAGAGTATACAGTATAGATTCGGATTTTGAAATCCTTCGAATTTGCAGAAAGATAGAGTGTATACTAATGTGTTACTCCATCTGACTTCGAACTCTTAAATCCATTTGCTTTCAAGGTTACTAAAAAACACGACCAGCATTTCGTTCCGTAAGAATCAGCAGTTGGTGTTTTCGATGCAGGTGAATCGCTCGCAAAGCGCTTTGGTGAGAGGTAGGGACCGCCGTTTGAAAGCATTGGTTCGGCGAGTAGAGAACCTAGTTGAAACCGCACAGATTAGGAAAGTCGCATCAAACATGGTTGTTCAACAAGAACTTTGATCATTAGAAACCAGTCAATCCTCCAAGATGTTTTCAACCATTTGGGACGATGGAAACCCTGACTACTGCACTTTACTAGAAGAGACTCACTATCTAGAGTCCAGACTAAAACCCCAAGAGTGTACCCATTGGCCGGCCAAAGGGTGGGGATAGTGCTTCAATCTAAATTTTGATGCAAAAAAAGATCCCTTTAAACATCAGAAGTGCCCAAATGCTCATGATTGCAGGGGCTCATGCTTCAGTGCACAGGAGAACTGGATCATTCATTGTAGGATTAGTCGGCTATCCAAACAATGCAAAATTTACACGATCTACCGATCTACCTATATAGCGCTGATTGAAGGTAAGAAGCAAAAAAGGGTTGGTGGTGGCGAGGGTTGATTGTTTCAGTCAGTGATAATATATCAATATTACTCAAGGCATAAAACAACCAATCCACTGTCTATCATCGAAAAACAATTCATACCACCGACATTCCGCACTTCATAACGACTTTCATACAACATTTGTCTTCTAATTGCCAGGCTCTTTTGATTTTGATCATCTCAAGCAACCAAGTGCCGTTCAATTTCTTTAAAGTGGTCCAGGTGAGCTGCAAAAAACACGACGCAAGTTGGCGCACATGGAATCCATTGCCAAACGCTTGCGTGACCAAGCAGCTTCTGGGAACAAAAAACAGATATTTAGAGGGTTGAAGTGAATGAGAATCACACCATAAAACTACAGGTGACTTCAAAAACTTCATATTAAATTTCCAAGTGTTGTAGAACACTTCTCAGAACTAGGACCATCTTTGACGTACTTCTCATTCATCTGCATAATTTCCTGCAGAGGTTGTTTTTTTCCTCAGATCTCTTATGATAATCTCAACAGTGACCAAAAATCATTTCACCCAGGCTTGGTTTCAGTCCAAGTCACCCAACCTCTTGCTACCGGGCGAGCTACAGAAGATGTGTCCCGACGGAAAAAGAAACCACGAGATTTTGAGCCGTAAAAAGCAAGGGGTGAGAGATGTTGGCATAGGTGATAGGTCCTTAGGTACTGTTAGGTTTGTTGGACTTTCAGGTTATCAGTGATGTTCATAGGAATTATATATATATATATACACACTGATTTCTTTATATGTTCATTTGGAGGAAATGATGCAAAGTTGTTGTTTTTATTCCCTTAGCTAGTGTCTCTCCAACTTGTTTCACGATGAAGCAGCCCAATGGAATCAACCTTTCCTCGAAGATGCAGCCTTACAGTAGTGGGATTGCTGAGGCCCACAGAGGAAGATTCTGCCGAAGAACATGCCGAATTGGTCCAACTTCATGAAAAATGGGAGAAGGCTCGGTGAAAGAACTCGGAGGGTGGAAATTCAACTGAGCAATGTCAAAACCCTAATTGTTTTTGGGGATTTGTTGGGGATTATACTACCCAGTTATGTGGGGATTATAATAAACCATTATAAGGATCCCTCTTGAACAACCAGTATGATGGGAAGTAAGTGGGTTTTTGTCGTGGCTCAACGAAGAAAATTGGAAGCGAATGGGGTTCAGTTACGAAGCTCACAGAGGTTGGGACAGTGGGTAGCAACCACGGAATAGGGCTGGTGGGCATAGAATCCTAGGAGAATGATCGTTTTAGAAGAATTCCTTTCTGAAGGACGTGGCGCAGCTTGCAGCAGACTTGGCTGGTAAGCCCTTCACTGGCGAGGACATGACCTTTTCATGGTTTTAATGAGGGCAAATTTTTCAGGGAATGATTACGATACCCCAAAATGCCTTCGGTGTGTGTGGTAGGCAAATTTCCTTTTCAAGGATATACATAAATATACAGATTTATCCTGTCTTTACATACACATGATACATAAACATGTTTCTGGAATCAAGTGAATCTGGCGATGGAACACGTGTTCGCAACTGAGGGCTTTCAGAGGTGAGGTCCGTCTTGAATTGCAGGATCCCAGGCGAATGGAACTGGAACAACTGGTGAAGAAGCAAAAGTACTTTGGTTGAATCGAGCTTTGGTGGTCTTTTCCCAGTAAAACTGTGGTGAAACAAACGTTAGGTTCGAGGTTTGCTCAACATCAAACAGTTTCAGAGTCCCGGAAACTGACACATCGAGGGGGTTCAAGGTGCCATGATGAGAAGCATATCAAGTTTGATTAGATACATATGCTTCGTGTTGATACATGCTGAGACATGCAAGATATGCAGGTAAACGATCATCGTATGCACAATCCAAAATAACATATACAATTCAATTTGGGCGTGTCCCACGGCCCATGGCCAGTAACAGTGGAAAGTGAAGGGTAATAGTCTTCCCCTGCAAACATGAAAAAATCCCGGTGGTCACTGCTACTGGAAAAGGGTCGCACCCACTATCAAGTATACGTACGTCATTAAGGGACGCATGCATTATTATATGCATATAGCATCATAGAACATCGCATATAGCAACATATTAGATATATATTTGTTTTTTCCAAAAAGTTTGTTGAGTTGTTGAGTTGTTTTTTTTGAACTGCAAAACAAAAGGTAGCAAACATGGCAACCTGAACAGCCAATGTTTCTAGGATCACCTTTGAAATGGACCATGGACCATGGCCAACGTTGGGAGCAAAACTCAGGAAGGAATTGGACCAACTTAAAGGTGCAAGTCAGGCGACAGCCGGAATGGAAGGGATGGAACTATAGAATGCTGTCATGATATCTATACATGTTATATATGTATAGTATATATACGTATTACATGTATATACATACAATATACAGACATACTGACTATACATATATAGAATATGCTGTACATATAGTATAGTACAGAGTAAGGGGTAGCTACACAGGGTGTTTCTGTTGTCCATTTTGTCCATCTTTGCCAAGTATTTCTTGGAATTTCTGGCAACAAAAAATCGTTCTCCAGTTTTGATCACAATGAAGTGGAACCAGTGTCTTCCATGAGTGGCTTAAGACTTCACCTGACTCCACCAGTTGACACTTGGCTGAACATGACTGAAAATCGGTGAAGATCTTGGATTTTTCTGTGTGGGAGTTTCAAACGATTGGTGGATGAACCTTGATCCATGCGTAATTTGTACCCTATGATAAGTTTGGCAGCAACGAAAAATGCAGGCCGGTGGCTCACCTAGCAGTGGGTAGGGGCACTAAGACGGAAAAAAGAAACCTCCCTAATCTGGGAATGGGATGGATTTGGTGTGTTTCATCTACAACTCAATGGGTCATTGTAGTGGTGAATGATAGATGCATAGAAGCCTTCCAAAGAAATTCCTAAAACAAAAGCTCTTTCAACTCTAATCAGTTTAGGTGTTTACCTTCAGGTGAAAATAGATGGCACAGATACCGAAAGGTAGGTTAGTAAGGGTCCGTATAAACCAATGTGTAGGGCACTCTGCCATCTACTTTTAGATTGCTGTAAATTTTTTTCTTCGCCCAAATGTGAGGTCCGGACTCGAGGAAGGCTCGCTCCGGAAGGAGCGCTTTCTGAGAGTCGCTGGAAACAGCAGTCACCTCTGAAAAACGAGTCGTTCACTTGCACTTAAATTTTCTCATGATTCTTTGCGAGTTTTGACAGGGAATCAGTAACATACAGGTAATTCTACCAACAAAGATATCCTGCTAGACAGATCGTAGGCTATTTCTCATGTGGTTGGAGTCAGGAATAGGGTGCTATGGCGGGTGCTATAATTCGATTTTACCTTTTGGTTACCTTTTCTGGTCAGATTTTTTGCCAGTTGATGGACATGAATGTCAAAATTTCAACAAGGTGACCATTTGGTGCATGTTTGTGGTCAAAACATGTGAATTTCTGATTTTTGTTCCATCAAATATTTGCTGCAGCCTTATAGAACTCCAACTTCGATACCTGTTATATACCTTGTGCTCGCATTCTTCATGGCGTTCTCTTGGTTTTGCATTGTTTTTGCAGCTGTCGTTTCATTTGCGCGTGAACCGACTTGCCTGCTTCAGATGGCTCTGCCAAACTCCATGAACCAAGTGAATACTTTGAAGATTGCCGTCTACACTGAGAACATCGGAGGCTACGATGAGGTGAGAATGGAAGACATTCCTTCTGTTCCTTCTGGTATGGACGCGTTCTATTTTGCAGATTCCGAGACCTTAAAGAAACACGAAGATGCTTTTGCACTTTGGCGCAAAAATGGATGGACAACCATGGAGTACCGAGACATGCAGCAAGGAACTAAGCAAGTTTCTGGACAACGCCTAACAGCCAAGAAAGTCAAATTTGACCCACCAGATTGGATAACTGAAGGGAAATGGGATTGGCTGGTGCACTTTGATGCACAAAAATGTGTACGTCTTGAACAATTGCCTTCCTTCATTCAAAAGAGGAGTAATGCAAGTCTGATCCTGCAAGACTGGTGCCATCGGAGTCGTCCGTGCTGCCACCAAGGCGGATTTGCATGTTTCCAAGCGGAAGCAAACATGTTCAGGGGAAGTGATTTCCACCGAATCGAGAATGCGAGTCAGGAATATTTTCAATGGGTCTCTGATGTCACAGAAATGGTCAAAAATTCCACCTTGTCGCTACCGCATTACTTTGAAAGCAGTATTCTCATGCGAAACTTGAAAAGCAAATACAGTGGTGAGGTGAAGAAAGCATTCAAAGAAGTCTTCGGGGCAAATCACAAAGTTCCACGGGATCAACCTTTCTTGCCAGTCTTTTTGGAAAAACACGGTCTCAACGCAGAAATCATCACTGTGCGAAATACTACGCTTAAGCGAGAGATTGGATTTAAAAGGCCTGGAAAGCGACGTGCGGTCTCAAACTCTCAAACTGAGGCTTTGACGTGAACCGTGCCTGGGCCAACCAAATATTACTTGAGAATCAGTCCAAAAGAATACAATATTGCTATATAATCAATCCTGTAAGCAGCATTAGAATGGAAGCATAAAGAACAAAAATGCAAGTGTGAAATAACGAGAAGAGATAGGCAGAAAGAAAAGAAGGATGGAAGAGAGGAAGGACAGAAAGGAGAAAATCACGAACGAGATCAACACCAAGTCAATCACAACACCAGTATATTCGGTATATGGACTAGATGTATATCAGTTCAGAGTTTGTGGTTGTGATGGTGGTGGTCGTGGCGGCTGCGGCGGCGTTGGTGTAGCAGCAGTGGTTGCTAGTCTGGTTGTTAGATGTGGTTATTGCGGTTGTGTTTGCATTGTGGTGGTGGTGGCGGCTGCGGCGGCGTTGGTGTAGTAGCAGTGGTTGTTAGTCTCGTTGTTAGATGTGGTTATTGCGGTTGTGTTTGCATTGTGGTGGTGGTGGTCGTAGTGGTGGTGGTCGTGGTAGTAGTAGTAGTAGAAGTAGTAGTAGTAGTAGTAGTAGTAGTAGTAGTAGTAGCAGTAGTAGTAGAAGTAGTAGTAGTAGCAGTAGTAGTAGTAGAAGTAGTAGTAGTAGTAGTAGTAGTAGTAGTAGTAGTAGAGTAGGAGTAGGAGTAGGAGTAGGAGTAGTAGGAGTAGAGTAGTAGTAGTAGTAGTAGTAGTAGTAGTAGTAGTAGTAGTAGTAGTAGTAGTAGTAGACTCCAGTTTAGCCAATATCAATCAACAATGAATGAGCTGCAGAAACGGCGGATTGTAAAGTGTTGAAACATGGAAAGGCTCTGAACTGGTCAAAGCTGTGATGGATCCAGCGAAAAAGAGCTTTCGAGTTTTCCTGCAAGCTGATGGCAAAGGAAATTTTATTTTCCAACCATGGATTTGGAGGGGATATTCGTTAGTTTTCGTTCAGAAGTACGTTTGTTATGTTTGTTGAATTTCCGGGATGGTTATCCCCCCAGTTCATATGCCTGGAATAGGAGCTAGAGGCCGCCGAAGAGAAGGCGAAGGTGGGGGTGTTTGAAGGGTGGATCGAGCAGGATGGTAGACGATCGTCCAACCATCGAGGAGGATCCAGCTCCTTAGGTTGGGGCAACTGCCAAACCTTCAGCTGCCATCCTTTTTTTCATCACATTTTCAAGATGGTTCCGCTGAAGAAATTTGGAATCTGCAAAAACAAGTCACCAGGAGCAGTCGAAAAAGTTGAAACAACTTGCAACCGCCGGGCCACCCATGGTTCTTGGTTCTTGGGTGCATGGTGACGATGTTATGATGTTATGATTCTTGGGTGTGTTTTTATGGCGATTTTAATATGGAATGTAGTCATTGATCGTTGATCTTGTGAGAAAAAAAGATTACATGATGATTGGATATTATATAATTGACTTGGATCATCAATTCACTACTCCTGGCTGGATCTTACAAGCTCTTCTCAACCGATTCACTATCAATGAAATTTGAAGGATGTTGGCTCAAAGGCTTCCCCCTTGCCCAAAACAGTGGGAAGGGGGAAGCTCTGGAAAGATCTGTGGACAGATTTTTTTTCCCAAAGCGGAGCAAAAAGCTGTTAGCACCTTCAAAACACAAAACTCCACATTTTTTTTTGGGGGGCAAGTTTAGACCCGCCCTTCTTTGATACGCAAAAGGTGCTTTTTGGTATTGCCAAACATCTGAACGCTTTTGAAGCCCAGTCAGGAAACTTCATTTTGAATCAACTACAGCATTTAACCAGCTTTTATTTTCAAGAAGGCGAGCATGGATGTGAACATCAACGGATTTTCTGGCTTTCTGTGTACATTGGCCTGTCCACCATCACATACTGTGGGTGATCCTTGGAACCGGCACAAATAATGACTGGATGATTTTGTATGGTAGATGCATTCAATTTTTGACATGTTGCTTCTTTGCAATTGTCGGTAGGTATGGTTCTAAGTTTCCCGCCATATTCGTTTAAATTGAGGTGAGATGTGAACGAAATCTTTTGCATATGATGTTTCGTAGAAGTGTGGAGGTCTTACCACCACTAGTGGCTGGCCACTTCACATGGGATGATCTCTCCATTCAACATCCACTGACAACAAATGCTTGTCGTCCAAGGAGGAAACAATTTTTAAATTCTGACCCAAATGTAACTGTTGCATTCTGAAGAAGCCATGTCAGCATTTCAGAAGAGATCTTAAAGCAGGTTCTTTTTTAACGGCGATATGAAAACGGACGAAACCTTTTGTGTGTTGAGGATGTGAAGGCAGAGATTGAGGACACCTTTGGTATTTCCAGCATTGAGCAGAAATTGATCTATCAGGGCGAAGCCTTGGACGACGAACGACTTCTACGAAGCTTAGTCTGCGATGTGGATGCCATGGAGGTTGATGTGTGCCTTGGATACAGATTTCTGGAAGATTTTCCCCCACTTACACTAAGTACAAATCTGGGAATCAAAGTAAAACGATTTGTTTTCAGTTGATCATATGTATTTTATGATTAATGATGTGTCAAAACATCATTTTATATCTCAACTGGACACTTGACACATTTTTTTCGAGAAGTCGAGTCCATCAGTTCCAAGGGGGACATCGGTGCTGGAGCTCTCGTTGATCCGTGTGGATGGTCTACGAGCCCAAGCTCTGCATGATGTGAGGTGCAATGGTCTTTGTGACTTGGTGAGAAACGAAGTGTGATGATCCAAGCATGTTGGGGTTGGGGTTGAACCTGAACTCTAACAATGGGTGGGATGTTTGGGATGCTTGGGATGTTTTTCTTTGAGGTTTTCTGTATGTTGTTTTTTGTTTGTCGTCTTTCAAAGATGTAGCGGTGCTGTCAAGGGGAACATAAGATAGTATTTGGAGGACAACAGGTTTGCCCCGAAATCTTGGTGGAAAATGGACTCTGGTTGATCAATTCTGAGAACAACGCATCTGAAGATGACAGCGACAACAACAACAACAACAACAACAACAACAACAACAACAACAACAACAACAACAACAACAACAACAACAAAAACAAAACATAAAATCAACAACAACAACAACAACAGCAACAACAACAACAGCAACAACAACAACAGCAACAGCAACAGCAACAGCAACAGCAACAGCAACAGCAACAGCAACAGCAACAACAGCAACAGCAACAGCAACAGCAACAGCAACAGCACCAGCACCAGCACCAGCACCAGCACCAGCACCAGCACCAGCACCAGCAACAGCAACAGCAACAGCAAAAGCAAAAGCAAAAGCAAAAGCAAAAGCAAAAGCAGGGCAGCCGGCTGACTCGACCCCGTGGAACTGTCATCTTGGTAAAAACAGATGTTTCACGGGGTTTTGCATTCCGGTCCAGCTTTCTCAAAGTTTTTGGATCGTCATTTGCGTACTTGAACAACGCTGGAAGGAAAATATTTGAAGGGGAATTGACAATTTATTTTGAAACAGAGATCTTGTCAACCTACACAATTTCAAGAAGTTTTTGGGCCATCATTTTCTTTCCTTCGCTTCAGTCTTGTCGAAGCACTTTGGCCAAGCATGGCCCGAGGTCTTTCCCACAAGCACCGACATTTTTCCGCCGAGGTCATCCAACCCCCCACCCCACCCAAGCAATGGCGTAGCATTGACTGTGTGTACAAGTCCAAGGAACGTTATCATCCACCCACCCGCCCCACCCCAACAAACAGGACAAAAACATCCCATGGTATTTCCCAAGACGGCGAGACAGCCGGCCACCAAAAACAACACCACACGTACTACGTTACTATGTCACGTAATATGTTGAACATTTGATCTCACACATTTTGTCTGGTGAATCTCGCAGCTGCATAACAGTCATGCTATTACCACGCCAACTAAAACAGCACGAGTGGTTTTCGCTACTCTGACAGGTCGAGGTTGATATGTAGTTTCCTCGAAATCTTCTGCAAAATGTCTCAGGGGGTTAAAGGGTTAAAAGAGTGACAAGACCTTTGGCATAGTCCCACATTCATTAAAAAAGTAAATCCTAAAACATGGTGATGTTCGTGAAATGTTCCTTCCCTCACCGAAGCTTGGTGAAGCTGCAGGTCTAGAGACGCTTTCGGAAGACCTGCGAAACGATCGTGACATCGTTCTCGCTGCGGTGCGAAAGGGAGTACGATGGATGTTTGAACTGAGAAACGGGATTGGATCGTGCCTTAAGCACTCTTGCAGGATTTTTTTTCTCACAACTTTTACTCAACGATAAAGAGGATTTTTGTATGCTAGATGATACATGACATCGGATACATATACGGCATATACTGTATCTATATAAAATATATGTAAATTATGATAATATACATAATACATTTTATGGTTTTCACGGTTTCACGGTGTCAAACGTTTCAGTAGGTTTTCACGTAATGTACCGTCATTGACGTGAACATGGGTATCACCACCAGGAGTTTATTCAAACGTAAAGCATGTGACATTTTTCCCCGTTCATTCTCATCCTTTGTTGTCAAAACATCTTCACTCCCCAAATCCCACCCCCCCCGCACCAGAACTAAGGCCTTTTTTCTGATTTTTTCAGGGGCCTTAAGGGATGATGGTGGTTTATTTTTTGGGAATCCTTTATCGTCTTGAGGCCATGGCGTTTCTGCCAGGTGAAACACAACGGCTTCGCGGTGATTCACGCGCATCCCGAGCTGCGCCGCGATCCAGCTGTGGCCTTAGCTGCAGTCAGCGATCGTGGCTTTGTCCTACGGTACTTGGAAGCGGACTTGAAGGTGGGGACGGTGACATAGTGGATAAAGATATATAAAAATGGTGGAAAAATGGTGGATTACACAAAATGAAGATAATTTACTGTGACTTCTCAAAAATGCTGTTTTTCCCATGAGGTAGATTCTTTTTAGACATGGGAATTTGGGATGCATCAAAAAGGAAGCTGTTCCAGGAATCAATTCTCGCACACTTCTTCCACTTTTTGCTTCGCGTGTTGCAGGCAGATCGCAACATTGTTCTGGCTGCTGTGGCCAACGATGGTTTTGCGGTGCGACATGCTTCCGATGCCTTGCGAGCAGATAGAGAGGCAGGGAGGTCAATTTCGGGGGGTAATTAGCTAATTTCGGGGGGAGTTGAGGGTGGGTGTAAAGGACTAGGGGTTGTGTAAGAGCATAAATAGCCATAGTCATGGAATTGGAAAATCACTGTACCCCATTGTAAAGGAAAAACATGGAAAAACTAATCTTGAACGCACACACGTTTTTAAACTTTCATGATTATCTGCAGGAAGAGTAAGAAAAATCAGGCTGCACGACCTTTATTAAAGCCATTTGAGGGCACTGAATGGGTATGCACCATCCTTGTCCCGAATCCAGATATCCCATGTTTGTACCTTTTGTGGCTTTCGACCTTGAACAATTTGTTTTGAAAATGGACCAAGTCAGCAAAGCTCAGTAAATAGTAAAGATGCATACTCCTTACGGGCTTGCTACAGATTTTTCCCAAAAACGGTCCTGAAACTTGCTTGAGGTAGCATTGTGTGCTGTTCGCACCAACGGCTCTGCTGTGCAGTATGTGGGCAGCTGTTTGGCTGAGGACAAGTGATACGGGGGTCGATTGATGCAACATGCCGATTCTCTATGCAACAACTTATAAAGTCAGTTTGAAGAGGTTGGAAAATATGGATCATACTTTGGATAGATATGGATAGAATTGGATAGATGTGGATAGATATCATACTTTGGATATGGACAGATGTAAGTAGATTTGGATACTCTCCAAGTAACATGCCATTTTTTTGCTTCACAGGATCGTGAGGTGGCCTTGACGGCTGTTCGCAGTAGTGGTGCTGCTTTAAGGCTGGAGAAATGGGGGGGGAGTTTGAGCACCAGTTTTTTTCCAGAACGTTATTTTTTCATAAACATTACATCCCCACCAACGGCCGCTCTCTTTTTTTTTTGGGCTGAAACTCAGCTTAAGTTGACTTCTCAACAAATTTCTTTGGAAGATTTTTGGTGATTTAGGAGTGAAGTGGGAGTAGCATTGGATTTGTCGGGTTGATTGAACTCATGTTACCCTCCCCAAGTTAAACATGGAACCTAAAAATGATGGTTGTCAAAAGGAATCTCCTATTCCAAGGTGCCATTTTCGGGTTCCACGTTAAACTTTGGGAGGGTACGTTTTCACATCCCGCCAGGTACGTGGCACCACAGTTCCGCCGGGACCGCGAAGTGGTCCTGGCTGCGGTCCGGAGCTATGGCCAAGCATTGAAGTTTGTAGATGAGAACTTGTCCCTTGCCTGTTTAAATAGCTTTACGCTTGCTTGTTATACCAGTACATTGTAATGCATTTATTGTAATTGATACATATATAGATATACATATATTTTTTTTAAATATACATATGTAGTTTCTTTTCAAAGTGATGCAAGCTATGGACGATATATAACCACATTTGAACATTTCTCACATGGTTGTTTCCAAAATGGTTGATATGATGTCAGTCCTGGGTGCGTTTTGTCTTTGTTTTCCCTGGATAGAAGGATTTTGGAAAATGCCAATCGATGAAGGAGTGCACTGATTGGAAAAGTGTCCACACGTCTTCCAAGGTGCTGCAGTCGCGGGATAATCCTTCACTTTTTTGTCTCGGACTTTCTACTTTTCAATTTTCATAACCTCAATACTTTTCAAAGGCCAAATCTCTTTCGGGAACATTGATTTATTCTTTTAAGATCTTATTGAATTTGAATGTGTACACCCTCCCTGAAACTAACACCTTGCACCTGAAACACCCTTTTTCCGTCAACTTCTCCAACACAAAAGGAAAGAAGTTGCCAACAATAAAGGGTATTTTGGGGATTATCCCAAATGACGTGCTACCCTACAAAAACCATTGGGTAAATCCCCAGTGAAATGTGCAGTGTGTCATTATTTTGAGATATCCTTTATTGTTATTTGGCATATTGCTATTTTGGACAACCCCGTATAACTGACCGTCATTTACAATTTATTATGTTTTCTAATAAAGCAAATCCCCAAAAAAGCACAATCCCCCCAAACCCAAGTGTCTAAGGCGCTGTGATGAAGAGGTAGCCTTGGCAGCCGTGACTTCCGACTTCACCGCCTTTCAACACGTGCCGTTGGTGCTGAAGCGTCATCGTGCTATTGCCCTGGCGGCCGTGACCCAGAGCGCACGCATCTTTCGGAGCTTGCCGGAGGAAGTGAAGGCAGATCGCGAGGCCACCGGGGTTCGAGGTGAGCTTTAACTCGAGGGTGGGAGCGTTTTGGGAAGACGAGGCAAGGTCCGAAGGATTCTTAATTGAAGAATACCTCTACCGTTACCTTCCTTATGGAAATTGTACACATGTATTTTGCTTCGATAAAGTCAGTAAGCATAGGTAACTGCCTACCTTAGCGAAGTCATTTCTTATTGAATCAAATGCAACATCCTTGGCTTGATCTCTTGTACCCTATGAAATTTGAATCAAGCAGAATACAGATTATATTTTCACATTGTAGACATATGTATATAGATTTCTATTTGCAATTCAAGTTGTCAATCAAAAGATTTTTGGCTCCTATTTGGATCATATACTCACATATCATATATAGGATTTCCCTGTATATGTAAATTGTAAATCAACTCAATTGTATCTTGGGTTCCCATCCTGCCATTCAATTTTTTTTTGAAAAAAGGTGGCCTTGGCGGCTGTCAGTAACGATGGCTTCCTGTTGAATCTCATCACCCCGGAGTTGCAACATGACCGTTTGGGCTCCTGGAAAAAATCGGGTGAAATTACAAGCAATGACTTCACTTGGAAGGATCAACCCATCAACCAGTTGAGGTTGGTAGTTTATCCCATTTTTTACAGGGTTTTATACATCCCAGGTGTAGGATGCTGGCTCGTCATCAGGTTTAGTAAGGTACATTTTTAGTTTTAAGGATCCGGAATCCTGAACTGAACTTTCATCTGATGTTTACCCAGCAATGATCAACTGATTGGGGGTTTGGTAGCTGGATGGCCAGTTACTTGGGCTGACCTTTCCAGCAGTTGATTCTTGAAGCCATCCTTTCATGGAAGCTTCCGATCGTTTATTTTTTTCTTGAAACTCCATCTGATGTGCCGGCAGAGATTAGCATATAAGAAACAAGAAAGAGAAACATCTTCCAAAAAAAGGAACCAGAAACGGTAGAAATCATCAGACGTAGAAACACAGTTCTTCCAAGGTGCCGTTCCCGAGGTTGGTCGTTCAGCTGAGATTTCCCCTTGACCCACAGGTGAAAGTGAAGGTGTTTGAAACTAGAAATGTGGTGATAGATCATGGCTAGGGGAGGGTATATTCTCTGACACTATGAAAATACCAGGTCAAGATGATGATACAGCCATAGAACTTATGATTCATATTTTGGGACATCAGTTTCTCCGTCTGTTTTGAGGTGACATTGTATTGGCGGCAGTGAGCAACAGTGCGGTGCGCTCTGGTTGCATTTGTGGAGATGGTGGTCTTATCCAGATGCATCCAATTCTTCTACCTTCATTGATTATTTTTTGGGCGACCACCAGTGTTTTTTCAAGAGTTTTCAATATTCCTTGGTATTTTCACCAATAAGTCTTTGGGTGATCTAATTTGCTGGGTGCCTTTTGCCCCAAAAAATTCTGCCATCGGCCTGGCAGTGTTCCAAGGCTAGCATATGCATCACAAGAAATGCAACAAGACCGAGAGGTGGTTTTGGCAGCGGTGCGTCACGATGGTACCATGCTCCAATTTAGCTCAGGCGGGGTCAGCTGCAATGATAACAGGCCGTGTCCTTTTGGTCGTTCTTAAAGTGCTTGACAGTTAAGGCTAACTTCTCACCAAAATACAGAAAAATGCTGGTTACAATTTGGAAAGCCGTCCATTCTTGGAAAAGCCTTTTTTTTGTTGAAATGAACCTCATTGCTGCACCGATTCTTTTTCGAATGTGTTGTTTGGATATGTTGGGATCGCATTTCAGGACATGGTTGCTTTGTTTGGTCTGTCTTCGCACTCCGCTGCCCAGCCTTCAAACAATTTAACAGCAGTTTCTGTGTAACTATGATATGTGTAAGCTGAGAAACCAGTGTCCGAATCTAGTGTAGGTTGGACAAAATGCAGCGACAAGAATCTACGAAGCATGATCAAGAAGCATGAAACGCAATAGATACAGAAGATTTTCTCCGAAAAGTATGCCAACAGACCATGGTAAAGAGCACAATGCAGATGCTTCTGCGGTGCGTTGCTCGAGTTGGGCTACTGTCAGCCGGAGCTTCGTTGGTCATGCTGCTAGCAAGACTGATACGCGGTATGCAAGAGCGCAGGCGGACCGGCCTTGTCTGTGATCAACATCTTTGGCAAGTACCAGGCGGCACATGCCTGCACAACCGCTACAACCCTTTATTGCTTAAGGTGCACATCGGAAGCTGCATTAAGAAATGGACAGATGATTATTTGCGGGAACGCCTCAAAGACACCAAAATTTCAGTGCATGTCTCTGAAACGCCTTTCTTGAATTTTGAAAATAAAAACTTTACCTACCAGGTTCTTCAATTTGATGCATTCTTGGATCAGCTGCAACAAAGTACGGGGTCCCGATTTCTGTACTACAGATCTCAGCACTCTCAAAGGAAGAAACCCTCAAGTTTGGAAGTACTGGCGCTAAGTGAGGACTTCAGTCTTCCTCCAGATTTGCTGATGCCTTTTGAGATACATTCAACAGTCTTGAGAATAGCCAGCACGGGCTTGTGCATGTGGCTACATTACGATGTTTGTGACAACTTTCTTTGTTGTATTCGCGGGCGCAAAAGGGTTGTTCTTTTTCATCCTGATGACATAGGTCGGCTGTACATTTCTGGTTCTTCATCAGCGTTGGGCAGCCGCCTTCTAGGGAAGGTAGCCGACTTGGAAGAGTTGTGGGCCGAGTTTCCATTGGCCAAAGCAGCCTGGAACAGACGTCGTGAAATAGAGCTGTTCGCTGGTGATGTGCTATTCCTCCCTGCATTCTGGCCACATTGCACAGAGGCATTGCCACATGGACCGGATAAGGCCAGCATCAGCGTCAACATGTTTGTCCTTCATCCAGAAACGATGGCTTTGCACGATCCAAAAGACATTTGGGCAAACCGGGAGCTTCTTCCTGCACAAGAGGCTGTAAAGGCTTTCGAAGAGAAGGTCCTACCTTCGCTTTCAAAACTTCCAGCAGTGTCCAGATCCTTCTACTGCAAGAAGCTGGCTGTACAACTGGAAAATCTGGCGAGTTTGCAAGTCCCGGACTCCAACGACACAAATGAGGCATGAATTTTCACCAGAAACGACCGTGTCGACTAAAGACATCCAAAGAAAACACGCGGCTCGGTGACAGAGGTCCAAAACATCCAAACTTGGGGCTGTTTGGTCAAAATTCTCCTCAGCACTTCACGATGCAGGTGATTTGAAGTCAGATACAGAAGTTGTCTTGACTGCGGTGAAGTGCAACGGCAGCTCAGCTTGGCAATTCAAGAACGACATGAATAGCAGTGTCATGGCCACAAGATTTGAATATTAAATACAAGAGATGCAATATCAAGTAGTTATACACACATTATATATATATATATATATCTCAAAATCATAGCATAAATCATTGGTTCATATGGAGCCTCATATGTTTTTTCAGCTATGCAAACAGCTTTGCAACAGCAAAACCTGGGATCTTCAGGCTTTGCTATCATTTATGCAGATGGAAAGCTTCGATCTTGTCGCGAGGTGGAGATGATAGTGACCACTGGTAAGGGAGATCTCCCTTATCCCAACCTTGTAATGTTCCGAAGTTACTGGGTGGAGGGAAGATTTTGACATACCGAATATATCGCAAAAAAAACAACGTATGTGAATGTTTTTTTTTTGGTCATTTTCAGCTTCTGATAACTTCAGCTGCCAGGTCATGCTGGAAGCAGTCCGCAATAGCGGATCTGTCTTGCAGTGGCGTTGCTGCACTGGTGATATTTTTGCTTGAAATCGTCATGTCGAGATGAACGGTGAAAATTATTTTGCCATCATCCAAGGTGGAAACATTCCAATCTCTTATCTGGTATCATCTAAATAATCCAACTAGTGGAATCATCTAAAATCTGGTGGAAATTATTGGAATCTGGTTGGTTACATTGCTAACTTCGTTTGATGTTGTAGAAATCTGAGGTTTTTTTTTTCATAGGGAAAATCTTAAGGAAAGATGGTTTTCCTCGATGATTTGATCCCCTCAAGTAACATCTGGTCAGGTTTTGATCTCGATGGATGAACATGATCTCAAGGTTTTAACATAAGACCTGAAGGCAAATATATACATTGTTTCACCAAAATAAGTCAGGTACCAAAAATGGAGGGTTCTGTAGCCTTACATATAGAGTACCTCTATTTTAGGTACCTGAAATGTTTGGTGATTGCTGAAACATCCAAAAATCAAGAATGTCGTGCCCATAATGCCAATTCCAAAATAAGAACACATGCGATGCCAAATCCCAAATCATTTGGCTACATGGCACTAGATCAAGCACTATTTTTTTCCATAACTTGTCTTTGTGCAACTACATTCCTGGATTTCAAGTACCTAGATTCTAAATACAATACCTACAATTCCTGGATTTCACTACATTCTTGGGACAACAATACCTACAAAGGTGCTATCCTTATCTTTACAATTTCCTAGATTCTAAACTGGTCGAAACACCGGTTACCGAGCTTCGCCAGGTGGGCTGCCCCACAACTTAAGGAAGATCTGCAAGTGGCCTTGGCAGCCGTTGAAAGCAATCCGGCAGCCACAAAGTTTCTGGATGGCATTTTTTCTTGTTTTTTTTTTCTCGGTGGTAGCATCATTTATGTTGACAGTTCAGTTGATTCATTTTTCCTCGTGTGTAAATTCTGAAATCAGGAAATTCGTGTTAATGGTAAGATTCGTTTTTTGGTGGGTTTCAATTTGACTTCTGCCACAATCAAATCCCGCCTTTGAGTCATCCCTTCCCTGAGCCATTCTCGAGGTTTGTGTCGGATGCTTGCGACTCAGAAAATCGATTTCTTGATTTTCGTCAAGTCGTGCTGTTTTCTTGTTCACTTGAAATGAAATCAAAGTCGGTTGAACATGGTGTTAAAAAATGCTAATGCACGGGGTCAAACTGGGATCATCCTGTTGATGGTTCAGAAATCCGGCTAACCAGTTGAGGTTGGTATTTTGTCCCATTTTTTTACGGCGGGATTTTTATATTCCAGGTGGTGATCGCCGGATTTCTGAACCATCAACAGCCACACCCCTTTTCTTTCAACAGCATTGAAAACAGTCATCCAACAAGAAGTTCCGTCGATTGGAACCTCAGAGCTGACAGGAACTGAAACAGAAGCGTGGTAGACTTAGCTTCGCAGACACGTCCGAACCGCCGTTTGTGCGTTTTGTGCGCGTTTGGCACATTTTGGATTGCCCTTAAACCAATGATTTCAAGTGTGCTAGGACTATTAGACATTCAACATGTCATTTCAGATTTCATCTTTTTATAGGTACATATTATAGATTTATAGACTATAGAAACAATAATCCTAAGCAAGGCCGTTTCTGGTTGGCAGCGCTACATCGAAACATTGGTGTGCGTGAGTTCCTGCCAAAGAAGCTGCGTCGAGACCAAGGAGGGAAGGGAATTGTGAATGAAACGCGAGTGATACGTTAGGGTGAAAGTAGATGGGCACCATTTTTTCAAAAATCATATAGGTAAAATGTAAGGTGAAGGGAATCATATGTGCAACGTGAAAAAAACTATTTATCCGTTTTGGAAGGCGGTCCCTTTAGTCCTATGGTTCCTATGGTTCCTGTAATTCCTGTGGTTCCTACGATTCCTATGGTAGCCTTTGACTCAGACTCCAAACGGTTTTTCCTCAAGGACTTCGACTACTGCGTGTCCGTTGGTCACGGCCAGAGCGCGGCAGAAAAAAACCAACAGATCTGGTGCTTGGAGAGAGGTGTTGCCGCACTACAGCAGCGGTTCAATTTTGAGGACCCATCTTTCCTCAAATGCAATTTCGAAATCATTTAGTATTAGCACGTATTTAACATGTACATGATGCAAAGATTTGAACCAAATGAGCTGGGAAACATTGAGCCATTACATATTTGACTAACAGTATTCATCGTAACAAGGCCCCTAGTGTAGGATATGATCGCCCTAGCAGAGCATCCTTTTTGGTGGCATCATGCCAAGGCCTACAAAAAGTTGGACTCAGAGAAGACCGAATTAGAGGCGTGTCCGAGATTCTTTGGGGGGTTGGAGGGGTTTGTCAAGGCGATCACTTTCCGGGTTTGAGTTGTTGTTGTTGTTGTTGTTGTTGTTGTTGCTGCTGCTGCTGCTGCTGCTGCTGCTGTTTCTTTGCAAAAAGACTAATATTTTTACCCGGGAGCTCCAACCTCGTTTCTGCCCATTTCTCCGGGAAATGTGAGGCAAAAGTCAAAGCAAATGGCTCTTCCAAGGCGGGGTTCACAAGTTCAGAAAAAAACTCATCTCGGCTGAGGGGAGAACATGCAGCGTTTTTAGCGGGGGAAAGATGTTGGCAACTCAAATCTTTTTTTTTTCATCCCTACCTGGGGAAATGATCCAATTTGACTAATATATTTTTCAGATGGGAGTTGAAACCACCAACTAGTTGCCTATCGTGAGGATAATTTGATAATACAGGCGGAACAAAAACAATTCTCAATACATCTTGAAGAATGGTGGGGTATTGCGGGAGATTCGCTTCCGGGAAAGGAAGCATTTAAATCATCATGTGGAAGAGGTGGTGAGAGATTCCTACTTGTTTTTCTTCCAAGAACTTCCCTTCCCTCAAACCACATTTGCTTGGTCTTCTCTTATGAACCATTGTTTTTTCCCACTGCCCGGCATCCCAGCGGTTTTTGGTCAGTTTGACAGTAAGCTGCCAAGGCGGGCAAAGTGCCGCAAGAAGTCTTGAGCAAAGTGCAAGTGGCGTTGGCAGCAGGTCTCAATCTTGGGAATGGTTTACGGTTTTCACATGTTTTCAGTTTTCAATCTGCAGTGATTTTCCAAGAAAGCACTGACTCCTTTGAAGCCGTTTTGGCCTGGAGCTCCCAAACGGCAATGCCATTTCAAGGCACAGCAAAAAATGGACCTTGGTGTTGAAAAACCAAAAAGCAAGCCTGGCAGCCTATGTTTCATCCATATTGGAAGGGCTTCCAGATTCGCAGAGAAACCAAGCAGAATGACATTGGAATCATACTCTAATTATTTGATCACAAAAGAAAGGCATGCATGTCAGAATCCATGAAACTTCAACAGTATCCAATGCAAAACAAGAAATGTGAACTACATTTCCGAACATTTTGAGATAGCGGCTATAATTCAGAAAGTTGGTCATTGACGTAAGACGTTGACCGAGTCTCAAATGCTTCCGTAGAATCCTCATGAACTGTGAACTTTGTGCCAAGCCACTAAAAGGCGGGGTTTGGTGGAATGGTTTCTGCATATCCTCTTATTCAAAATCAAGGTGGCAAAGAAACCATTTAAAGAGGCTGTACTCAAAAAAATACTATCCTCACATGGTGCAAGCCAGACATCTCAAGTCTGAAGCGAATAGGTCTGATGTCATCATGAAATTTTGGGAAGCAAAAATCAAAGGAAAAAGGGAGGTGATGTACTCGGATGATCCCTGAGTCCACTGATTGGCTATCAATTCTTTGGTTTCCTTGGGTTTTTTTCTTGCCTTTGGTATTTGGTGAATTTTTCATTTTTCCCATAGGTCCATTTCTTTCAGGACATCAGTCTCTAAGTTGAGAAAATGATGCTTTCGATTGGGTCTTGATGTCCTGTCTTGTGACCTTGTTGCCAATCCAAAAAACCACCTGATGGTTTGGAAAGGGAATACGTGCCCCCACCAACCCCCCCAAAAAGAAAAATGAAGAAGATCAAACAAGATAAACATGAACAGATCAGGTGTTGAATTCTTATTCATTCAGATCCAACTGCAAAGGCTTTTGTTTTCCATGTGGAAGAATGCTTCGCAAATTTCGGTCGGGATGTGTTAGACCCTGAATGGAACATCATGCAGACTGTGAATAGTGGGATGCCTACTACAATCAACAACAGTCTGTTTTTGATGTTTATTAACAGGTATGTATGACACGTTTTTTTTTGTGCCTTTTTTTCCGACAAGTATTTGGGAAATACAACATGCCACCTTTTTGCATCACCAAACTTTTTTTTTTGAACAATTAAAGCTTTGGAGCTTGATCTGTTTTTTTAATATATGTTCCAATGGTTTCTACATGTTTTTTTGGTAAACGAAGCTGCTTCTGATTTTTTTGTTTCCGTCTTTTAGTGACGAGTTTTTTTTTTTACAACATTTTCCGACTCGAAAATTCGATGTCACTTTTTGGACAGGTGAATCGAAAGTGATTCATGCTTCTGAGGTGAATCAGAAAAAACATTGCCTTGTGGACATGTGTGCCATGATCGCTGTGCCAAAGTTGCTTGGATTAATTAAAGACGAGGTGAGCCCACATCTTTGGGTGGGTGTGAAGAATCATCCTGTGTCTCAGGAGATGTGCAACTTTGTGGCTGAAGCCAATCCGTGCAGTTGCAATGAAAGTTGGGGGCCTTGGTTTATGGCAACAACAAATGCGCTGTTTGTTCAAAATCAGGAGAAATTTCAACTATTGTTCCTAGAACAGGACACATGCTGGTGGCTTAGGAATACTACAAAATGAAGCAACTCACGTTGTTTGATGTTTGCTTGAGCAATTTGAGCCTTCAAAAAATCCCACTGACAGCCAACGTTTGCTCCGCAAAGCAAAACTTGGTTTATGACAGCTCTGAAACTGATGCTACCTTGGGCCAAAGTTGAACTTGTCCTGAAGGCCAGCGAGCTTATTCAACAGAAGATCTACTTCTGCATGTGGCGAGGCTGCAATCAAAAAACGTGGCTTTTGTGTTGAAGAATTTCAGAATCTCAAACTCAATATCCCCCCCCATTTAATCTTCAATAAACAGCAATACAAGTGATAAGAAGACATCCCTTCACTCTTCCAATTCATTGAGATATCCAGCCCAACTCAACTGTAGTGAAAGTTCACCAAGCCGGGGGCGGTTTACCAAGGAATCTGGCATCGCTTGTGTCAGGAGTGACTACGTCACTTGGATGACGACTCTCTTCGTTACAGCCGAAGTGCATGATTGATTTTTGTACGGCCCACTTCTATTCTATAGTAAATTCTTTATTTTTGCAGACCCGATTCTGCTGGTCATCTTGCCGGCCAAATTTCCATTCGGCAATCAAAGTGCCAGTAGAAAACCGTTGCACAGTCTATTCTCAACTAATGGTTGGTCTCATTCCATCTTGATGATGGGACGGGTTCAAATGAGATGAAGTTTATCCAAAGTAGATATCCACTGATCTGCCCATGATTCTAAGCATGACAGATATCCACATGTAGAGAATCACTTGGATCAAAACTAGGTCCTTTTTTGTATGAAGCATTCCAAATTTGTTGGATCCTCGTCAGCTGGTCATGGATCTTTCTTCTCTACAAACTATTCACGGTCTTTCTGTGGTCCTTTCAAACGATGAATCTACAAGCTACACCGTTTGTAAAGAAGTCCGTCTGTACTGTTTATATAATCTCCCAAAGTTTCACGTGGTTCACATGGAAAAACATGGCACCCTGGAAAAAAGATACAACGTAAAACCTTACTTGGAAATCATCATTCTTAGTTTCCATGTAAGTTTGGGGAGCGTATTTTTTTCGATGTTCAACGTCAAGAAATCCCCACGTGCCTTCCTCGAGGCACGTGGCATGAGATTGCTGAAGGAACTCTTGAAATCGAATCCGTCGCTTTTCATTGGAAGAATCATGGGAAGAGACTGAGGATCAGCCGCATTATACCCTCCCTGAAACTATCAGCGGGCGACCCTGAAAATAGGCCCATAGACCTTCCCAATAGGAAATTTCAGTTTCCGACCATCCATTTTCAAGGGCTATATATGTTAAACTTTGGGGGTGTAGTTGGATTTATATAATCAAATCAAGTCATATCATCATTACCAGGCCTTCCGAAGAACAGGAACAGAGTTGATGTACTTGCTTTCAAATGAGGCTACACCCTTTTTAAATGAGGCTATACTATTGTTTTGCAAAGCAACAAAACTATATGTTGGCTTAAATTTCCCAAAATTTACCGAGTCGAGGAACATCGAACTCAATTCCAGGCTGACTAGTAGCACTGAAAGAGTAGCTGAGGCTTAATCTGCACCGCATATTTCAAACATCCCTCTGTTTTGACCTAGCGTGAGTAAACCTTGAGGTGATATTGTTGAAAGGAACGACATACCCATGAGGATTCATTTGGGAGAACTACATTCCTTAGTATCCAGCATCGCCAGTTTTTGACAATCCGCACATGTTGTTTAGGCATCATGGATAGAAACCAGAACACCTCACATCAATGTTTATACTAAACTCCTACCATTGCAATCAAACTAACAACCTGGACTTTTTGTTGAAGCTACTGTTGATGTTCAGAAATCCTGCACCAGTTGAGGTTAGTAGTTTATCCCATTATATACGAGGTTTTTATACATGCCAGGTGGTGATCGCCGGATTTCTGAACCATCAACAGTATTTATTTATGTCAGCTACTTGTCAACGTTTGGTGCTTAGTGACCCTGAGGTCTTCATGTAAAACATGGAAAGCAGCGCCATCGAAACCTGTCTCGGCCGAGGTCACCAAACAATGGGGCAAGAGCATGTCTCATTCTGGGTGAGGCTTATCGCAAGGGTGAAGGGACAAAGCAGGAGAGCGGTGCGGAAATGGGAAATTCGTAGCTTGAAAGGAAGTGGTTGAGATCCATTACAATCATGGGAATTTAAGGGTACCCCCCGCCATCCCCCAAGAAATAAGGGTACCTTTAAATTCCCAAGATACAATGCACATGTCTAGGATTTTAATCATTCAACTGTAATTGCAGCTTGCCTTGCATTGCCTGCATTGCTTGCATGACACTGTTCAGATCTGTTGAGAAAGTTTGCTCGTCGAAGCGATACAACAAGCACTTGCAATTTGCAAAGGAGTATTTCAGCTGGGGGTTTGACGAAACATTAGTGGAAAAGAAATTGGTTCCCTGAGGCTGCAGCAACGAAGCAGCAAAAAATGATGTGCTTCTTGCATCGACATTAGGACGAGAGCATCGCAAAGGACTACTGCGAAAAAGCCAAGAAGTTCTTAGCCGAGGCAAAAGATTTTGGATTCTTTTCGGCGAAGCTTAACATAGGTACAAGCTGATGACTGAAGTCTTTTACAGGTATTACCTGAAAGGCAACCATCATTAATACATTATTTTAGGAAAGGAAACAGATGAGTAATATAATTTCATCAAGTGGGCGGCATCTCGTGTGTTGCCAGATCAATGGATGTAACAAAGCCTAACCCTCTGATGCTGGCCACGTAGGTTGTGATTGGCGTTGGCGGTTTAACTGTTGTCAAATCATTACGTCCATAGCTTTCCGGAGAAATTGTGGTTATACCTGTTCATCCACGAATCCCGTTGTTAAGCAGTTTGGGGCTGGTCATTTGTGAAGACAAGGAAATGATCATGAAACGCATGTGTTTCTTTTTTAGAAACGGTTGTAGCTTGTTCCAAAGAACCTGTTGCAAACTGCAAGACAAATCCCATCATTTTTCCATCCCAATTCCCAATGTTGTTTATTCAAGGTCATTTCTTATGCCCTTGAAATGTCAGAAGAAAACCAACATCCTGCACCCCAAGTGATGAGAATCCCCATGAATCGTGCAGTTTGGCACATTCCAACCTCGCTGTGAAGGCCAAGAAACATGACATTCGTGATAAGCCCGAGAGGAGCTGTTCATTGAGATGTTTTGAGATGCTTAAGGTGTTATGTAACTGGGAGCTATTGATTACGTCATAAATTTGACACCAATCATCAAGAATCTATGAGACTTCATGTGCAGTTTCTTACATGTCCTTTCAATGGGTTTTGATGATCGTAAAAGTTAGATAGAGATGATGATGTGGGGAAAGCCACAACCTTTTCTAGATCAAAATCCCAACTTCAGTTGGAGTTCGTGTATACTCTGTAGATATTTTATGATTTTTGCAGATGTTGAAGCGACATCGCATCCTTGAGGATTTTTTTCTGACAGTTTTTGTTGTGTCTCATGGTTCGAAAAACATATGTTTATCTTCAATCTTGTTGTTTTTGGTTCAGGAGCGCAGAGGAAAGGAAAGATCTTGAAGGTCAGAGTCGTTGCGATGTTTCGAAATGAATACGCGGGTGCAAGTTTGCAAGGTATGAGTATATGTATAATTCGTATCAGATTTGCATTTTAATTTGATTTCATATACAGTAGGTACGATGTGTACTAATTCAATGGATTCCGGGTGATTCCAGTGATTTCTCACCTGTTTTTGTAGATATAAATGTGATGAGTGAAATGTAGACTTAGACCCATTGCAGAAGATCCAGCTGCTTACTTGAAGAAAGCCCAGGGCGACGTGAAGCGTCTCCCAGGACTTTTTGGTGTGCTGGGTTGGTCGAGGTTCAACGGACCCAGGGTGCCAAAAGATTTGACTGTTTCATTGCTTGGAAAAAGCCACAGGCGACAAATTGATACAAAATGTAATTTGGGTTTCGGGTTTCGGATTTCAGTAAGTTTCCCGAGTTAAGCCCACACTTGTGGCTTAAAGAGCCGGCGTGTGGCTTAAAGAGCCGGCAGATACTTTGAAGAGCTTTGTGTTCAGCAAGATTCGGAGGATGAAATAGCACAGAGTGTTTTTTTTGCAGTCCATCATATGGATTTTCATGGAAAAAATCCCATCAACATTTTTCAATACTGATATGTATCAAACTTTGATGGAACAACCACAGTAATGGATCAAACCATCAGCTGGTGGATTTTCAATGCAATGAATCAACATTGTTTGCCACCAGCTGATTCAAGCCGTGACCTTTTTGATCCCCCCCACTTTAGCTCAAGACTTGCTAGGCATCGGGATTTTTACGGCGCTTTTGAGGTGTCCGATTGGTGATGTTCGATCTTCGGGCAGGCAAAATTCGAAAAATGTTGGAAGCAGTAGAATCAAACAAGTTTACTGTCCCTGAAACGCATCCCTTGAAAATCAATGCTTGGAATATGAATTTCCTTTTTGGGGCCCGGCCCATTTTTTTATAGGTCTTAGTCTTAGTTTCAGGGATTTGGATGAGATTTTTCAATATTTTTCATATGATCTGGATTGATTGGTTCTACACCTCTACTTTTCACTGTCGCAGAAAGTCCAAACTTTGACCTTGAAGAGAGGAGCAGCCGTACTGAGGGAAGGCATCCATGTGTGACTGCCTGAGCAACTGTCACAAGGTCATGTTTGGATCCTCGTGAAAACCCCGAGCAAACCCCCTAATAAAGTGGGTTTTGTAGCATTGTAGCTGGCGAAGTAAATCCAGTCTTGATGCGGTTTTTGTTGGGGAGACTGTCTGTCAACGCATCGTCAAATGGGCAAGTTTTGAGGTTGGAAAACCTCCCTGCAGATATTGGTTGTCGGGATGGTGCAGACGGGGCAGTGACTGTTGGTGGTCCAAACCCTCAGAGGGTCGGCCTGTTGGGCAACCGAAAAATCCCGAAAAGTCGGGTTGAGATGTCGATGGTTTTTTTCTCCTACCTGGATAGCATGGTGTACGTAGCCATTTCTTTACGGAATTGTGGTTTGTTTTGATTTTTGGGGGGGTAGAATTGATGGCACTTGACAGGAAATTTCAGGTAGGGATTTTTGACATTGAGGCCTCATCATGAGACGCGCTCATCCGAAAGGACTGAACCTGAAACTGCCGAGAGGATTCACAGTATGGAAGCAAATAGCGAAAAATGCCATGTTGGTAAAGGTGAAGATGATAAGGAGAGGATTTTTGGAGGTCTCTAGTGCTGAGATTTGGAGCCCCTCGTTTGATTTTCATCAAAAAAAGCCAGTTGCAGATCTCAAATGCCAAGTTTTGATGTTAAATGGGGACCCTACACAGGACACCTGCAGCATGCTCGCCATTGAGGGACATCCGTGATCGCAGATATCCGAGGATGGAAGTCGAAGCTGGAAAGATGCAAGACCTGTTGATTTTGAATGCACAAAAAATCAAAAGAAAGCACGGATGTATCGAAAGCACCAGTGTTGTCAGTGTTGGGAATGTAATCCGTGTCAGACAGGCTCCAGAAAGCCTCTGAGTCTTGAACTTGTTTCTCAAATTGTTTTGTGTTTGTGTGATCCAAGTGTCCTGTTTTTGTCTGTCTGAAAGTTCAACGTGGTTCTTGCTTCCAGGGAACGACAACCGCGAGACAGCCGTTCTCGAGGGGCTGCTCCATTAAAAAGGACTGGCAGCATAACTTGCGATGGGTCGTGGAAGTTCTTGTGGACAAAAGGCACTTGAAAGACTTGTATAGATTGTGGATACTTAAGATATCTGCATGATATAAAAATGGCTGGACCAAACAACTGAGTCACTGATGTGTGTTATTGTGTGATCGGAGGTGTTTTGTTCCGTGCTTGACCACTTGGATGTGCTTTTCAGGAGATACCAAGACAGCCGTCCTCGAGATATTCTCCCAGAAAGAAGGACTGGCACCATAAAATGCCTTGGATTTGTGCTTTGTGCAAGCCATCTGCTAGAGTTTGATTCATGTCGAAGTTGAATTGTCATGAGAATCATAAGTCATAAGTCACAGATATCATGGTCTTCTGGAAGGGTTGGATTATCAAACACGTACGGATGTATCGAAAGCACCAGTGTTGTCAGTGGTGGGAATGTAATCCGTGTCAGACAGGCTCCAGAAAGTCTCTGAGTCTTGAACTTGTTTCTCAAATTGTTTTGTGTTTGTGTGATCCAAGTGTCCTGTTTTTGTCTGTCTGAAAGTTCAACGTGGTTCTTGCTTCCAGGGAACGACAACCGCGAGACAGCCGTTCTCGAGGGGCTGCTCCAGAAAAAAGGACTGGAAGCATAACTTGCGATGGGTCGTGGAACTTCTTGTGGACAAAAGACACTTGAAAGACTTGTATAGATTGTGGATACTTAAGATATCTGATATCTGCATGATATAAAAATGGCTGGACCAAACAACTGAGTCACTGATGTGTGTTATTGTGTGATCGGAGGTGTTTTGTTCCGTGCTTGACCACTTGGATGTGCTTTTCAGGAGATACCAAGACAGCCGTCCTCGAGATATTCTCCCAGAAAGAAGGACTGGCACCATAAAATGCCTTGGATTTGTGGTTTGTGCAAGCCATCTGCTAGAGTTTGATTCATGTCGAAGTTGAATTGTCATGAGAATCATAAGTCATAAGTCACAGATATCATGGTCTTCTGGAAGGGTTGGATTATCAAACACGTACGGATGTATCGAAAGCACCAGTGTTGTCAGTGGTGGGAATGTAATCCGTGTCAGACAGGCTCCAGAAAGTCTCTGAGTCTTGAACTTGTTTCTCAAATTGTTTTGTGTTTGTGTGATCCAAGTGTCCTGTTTTTGTCTGTCTGAAAGTTCAACGTGGTTCTTGCTTCCAGGGAACGACAACCGCGAGACAGCCGTTCTCGAGGGGCTGCTCCAGAAAAAAGGACTGGAAGCATAACTTGCGATGGGTCGTGGAACTTCTTGTGGACAAAAGACACTTGAAAGACTTGTATAGATTGTGGATACTTAAGATATCTGATATCTGCATGATATAAAAATGGCTGGACCAAACAACTGAGTCACTGATGTGTGTTATTGTGTGATCGGAGGTGTTTTGTTCCGTGCTTGACCACTTGGATGTGCTTTTCAGGAGATACCAAGACAGCCGTCCTCGAGATATTCTCCCAGAAAGAAGGACTGGCACCATAAAATGCCTTGGATTTGTGGTTTGTGCAAGCCATCTGCTAGAGTTTGATTCATGTCGAAGTTGAATTGTCATGAGAATCATAAGTCATAAGTCACAGATATCATGGTCTTCTGGAAGGGTTGGATTATCAAACACGTACGGATGTATCGAAAGCACCAGTGTTGTCAGTGGTGGGAATGTAATCCGTGTCAGACAGGCTCCAGAAAGTCTCTGAGTCTTGAACTTGTTTCTCAAATTGTTTTGTGTTTGTGTGATCCAAGTGTCCTGTTTTTGTCTGTCTGAAAGTTCAACGTGGTTCTTGCTTCCAGGGAACGACAACCGCGAGACAGCCGTTCTCGAGGGGCTGCTCCAGAAAAAAGGACTGGAAGCATAACTTGCGATGGGTCGTGGAACTTCTTGTGGACAAAAGACACTTGAAAGACTTGTATAGATTGTGGATACTTAAGATATCTGATATCTGCATGATATAAAAATGGCTGGACCAAACAACTGAGTCACTGATGTGTGTTATTGTGTGATCGGAGGTGTTTTGTTCCGTGCTTGACCACTTGGATGTGCTTTTCAGGAGATACCAAGACAGCCGTCCTCGAGATATTCTCCCAGAAAGAAGGACTGGCACCATAAAATGCCTTGGATTTGTGGTTTGTGCAAGCCATCTGCTAGAGTTTGATTCATGTCGAAGTTGAATTGTCATGAGAATCATAAGTCATAAGTCACAGATATCATGGTCTTCTGGAAGGGTTGGATTATCAAACACGTACGGATGTATCGAAAGCACCAGTGTTGTCAGTGGTGGGAGTGCATTCAGTTGGGAGTTTTCTAGTCTCAGACTCAGAGGTTTTACACGGCCCTGAAATTAACGTGGAGGCTAAAAATCACCTGTTAGAAACGGAAAATATACGGGTGTATATAAGTCTTTTCTCCAAAGTTCTCAGACTTATCGCCAGGGAAGAAAAGCCACCAAAGCGGAAAGACAGGCTAACCTTTGGGCCAAGTGGGGGGTGGAGCATGTTGGAAGTCCAGAATATCACCATGTTTTCCTTTCCCCCCCTTTTTTTTTGATAGGACCGAAAAGGACCTTTCCGAAGGTTCATGAATCTTTGGGCAACAAACATGCTTTGATAATCTTTGATCCCCTGCGCCGTTCATGGAGACTAATGGGATCCAATGATATAGAGTAGAAGACAAGAAATTAATCTGCCTGAATTCAAAACACCTCAACAAAAACCGGCGCCCGAAATTTCTTGAGCTTTCAAATATGTCTTCAGAATCGTTTAGACCTCTTCAGGTCTGCTTCAAGACCGAGAAGCGCCCAAGCAGAGCCACTTGCCACGAGACCGGAGAAGTCTTTGACCTCAGATATCATTTTTGAGTTACTGTTGATTGGGTGGTGGAAGAAATTCGGCGATCACCAGCTGATATGGTAAATATCACCCAAAGAATTACCGAGTTTTATACATCCCAGGTGGTGATCGCCGGATCACTGAACCATCAACAGTATGTTTCAATATCGAAAAGGGTTGGTTGGTACAAGGAGTCAAAATATTTGGGAGAAATTTAGAAATGAAAAGATCATGCGTCCAGAAAAGGAATGGCATCACAAGCAGTGGCTGACTATTTCAGGTTGAGAGGTATACAACCTTTTGTCCATTAAAGGAGTCTCTAGTAGCCAACCTGTATGATAGGATGGGACCTTCTGACTCAAGTGTTCTGACTCAAGTTTTGGCGACATTGAAATTTTAGATTTTCATCCACTGTTACCACCCACCAACTGATTGTCAGATGACTGGGATGAAACCTCGATGTTTGTTTCATGTTGGAATCCAACACCCAAAATAAGCATCTCCCAAGGTGCAAAATGGAGAAAACGCCAAAATCACACAGTAGGACCTTGGTCGAAGACCGACAGTGTCGCAGGAAAACGCCAATGTTTTGCTTTTGTTTGGCTGCAATAGATGGTGTAATTGGATTGTCTTTGGTGTCCGAATTTCCTGAATCAGAGTTGATATGGTCAAGTTGCCAAAGTCTGACTTCATTTCCTTTGTGCAAGTCGGAAAATGCCAACACATCATGATATCCAGCCAGATTTGACCATTAGTTAATATACCCATTCGCCTTTGTCATAAGCGTGAAGAAAGAACAATTTCTGATTCCAACCTCAAGCTGAAAAGCTCTGAAGTTATCATGGCTACCTACCAGGTTGAAGCCAACATCCAACAGACCCACCAAAACTCCAGGAAACGCCGGAAGCCCGACAAGCCGGACAAGCCGGACAAGCCGGACAAGCCGGACAAGCAGCGCAAGCAGCGCAAGCCGGAGAAAGACAAAGAGAAGCACCAGAATCGCAAAGACTCAGGTGCCCTTGAAGAAGCAAAGACAACCTTCAAGTTCGGGGGATCTTGTTTTTGTTTTTGATTTTCGACGGAGGGCAGCGTCAAAGATGTTCATTTAACCTTAGTGTTGAGAGAATTTGAGAATTTTCAGGGTTGGTTTGGTGAGACTGACAGCAGGTCCAGTCGTGCCGATTCAGTTTGGAAGTCCTGTCGAAGGGTGAATGTCCATTTCATCCAATCTGGTTTATCCAGACGGATCGAAACCGTTATTCCTTCACTTTCCACCATTCCCCAATGGTGAAGCATATCCAACTTTATGGAACTGTTTCCTTTGACATGAGAGGAATATGCATGAGAGGAATATGACAGATTTCTAGACATCCAGTAACACCTCCTGAGGTTCGGTATGACGGGACATCACAAAAAAGACCTACCGATCATGTTTTTCTTGATTAATCTTCAAAACATCCAACTGCTTGGAACTGCAGCAGCATCTACCCCCATTCCCTCCATTTTCATGCTTCGAGGTGTCCCAGCTACACCAGCTGCTCCTGCGTCCAGGTGCAGTTGACGTGTTGATTTGGTGAGCTTTTGACGTGTTGTAAATTGGACGTGGGAATTGGATGATTATGTGGCTATGTCCCGCTATTAGCGGAAACCTCGTTAAGCTGAGGAGGTTAAGATTTCTGCTTTGAGGTCGAACAGATGTGATGCCTGGGAGTTTTTCTTTGCAGTTTTTGGCTTTGGGTTCAACGATTAGACATGTGTAAAATAAGGAGGTCCAAGCTATATAAAGTTCAAACTTGATAGTTTTAATATATAGTTAAATTGATATAGGATATGTATAATCAACAAGAATCGACATGTTTCCTTTCTGAAATATACATTACTCCAATACCTTTCTGCAAAAAACAACTTTTCAACGTGTCAGGTCACAACCAGATTTTATCGAAGCAGCAAGACCAAAAAGGAAGGCTGAAGGTTTCACTGAATCTGAAAGTGATGATTCAGATGATGAACCCGAACCAGAAGCTGGGATGGCTTCTGCTCCTGTACTTCAAGGTGAGGCGAAGGCCGAACCAAGCCCAACGAAGGGTGAAGCAACGAGCCCAACGAAAGTGGAAAAGAAGGAAGAAGATGAAGCGGCCAAGAGGTGGGCGAAACAGAGATTTTTGTTCGTTTCACCCCCTTGAATTTTAATATACTTTGATGGATCAAAAAGTAGTTTTTGAAGCTTTGCTTCTGTCTATGGAACTGTTTGAAATTCAATTTAGAATGAAACGGGTGTTTGCTTCTTATTTCAACCAATCTCATTTAAAGCTGTGAACAGTTAACATCCATAATTTCGAGTTGGTTCTTGTAAAAATCCCCAAGCAGAAAGGGAATGTACCCTCCCCTGACAACTAACATATTTTAGCTTTTGGATGGTTGGAAGATGAGTCATTTCCTTTTTTTAAATCCGGCATCTCTGAGCCAATCCCAATGTTTCATGGCTAATCAACCTACCCCTAACCTATATATCCCACCCAAGAAATAAGGGTTTAATAGCCGGCCAAACATTAAGGGAAACCAATGGTTAGTAAGCCAGTGGGGGGTGTACAGCAACATCATTTTCAACGCTCCTGCAAGGCTCAGTGCCTTGCTCGAACAGATGAAATTGGCCGAGAGCCGACATGCTGCGGAGCTGGAGGGCAAGGGTGGTAACGGTCCGGCCGGCAGCGAAAAGCCGGTGCCGAAGAAGAAACCCATCAAGACCACTCTGGCCATGACATCAGAGATGGAAGAGAAGAGTGAGGTGGAAAAGTCGGAGGTTTCACAGGTGGGGTTGTTGTGTGAGTTTTTTCTAAGATGGACAAAGCTACAGAGGATTTTTCTCGTTGCCTTTTGTGTGATTTCAAAAGACCTTGTGTGATTTTGTTGTGTTACTGGCTGTCCAAGAACCGTGTTCCAAGAATCCCACGCGGTGAATCATCATTACAAAATCATGGAACAGTTCATTTACAAGCCCCAAAACTAAAATGACAATAGAAAAGCAACCATTTCAAGATGTATCGATCACTTGCGCACACAAAAAATCATAGGCCTATCCAAATGTCAATGAGACTATCCTCGAGAGAGAGAGAGAGAGAAATTGGTTCAAACAGATCAGACCATCCACCTGTAGGTGGCTGGAAAGGACATCTCTAAAGATCAGGAATCTCCACCTGTCAGTCAGAAAGCACCCCAGGTGCGGGTTCCAAACGACTCCAGGTGGCCTCAATTGGTGACTTTGAGTTGAAAGAGCCATAAAAGATGAAGTTGATTGTTTTATTAACGGTTTACATAAATAGTGGTACTTCGCCTATTTTCTAAAGAAAAGTAAAGAAACAATGTCCAAACAAAATACATGTATATGGGAAAGGGAATCATTTCTTGTCATGAATTTGGGGATGCACCCTGACTTTTGGGAATTACCAGAGGCACCCAAAACAGCGAAAAAAAAACAACAGTTTTTTCCCATGAGACGATTTTAGGTGCCCAAGCTCTGTCGTAGATCATCCAGTTGTGGTGTGAAAGCTTTTGCTCCATAGCTCTACAATGGTATTTGGATAGGCAATTGATGTACAAAGATTATGACAACTATACGATTACCTAGATGAATCCTGTTTTTTTTTTCAGATGGTGAAATCATTTAAATCAAAATCTCGCTACTCTAAATATATTTCCATTCACACAAGGCGTATAGTAGGAGATGTTTTCGTTGTGGTGGGCGATCTGCTCCACTTTTCCAAGTTTCTGGGATTTCGTTCATCCCATTGACCTCTAGGGATTTTTGAAAGGCGAACACATATTAATTACCACAATGATCTTGAAATGAAACTCTGGCTTAGGTTTAATGAGACACACTACCCGCACACACAGTTTGTGTTGATAGATTGTTGTCAAGAAGTATCATGCTCTGCTCCTTTTGATGATTACGTACATTTGACTTGGACAATCCACAGGCCTCAAACGAAAGAATCGTTATTCCATGAAACATCTCCAGCTGCATTTTTAAACTACCAGGAAGAAGCACCCAAGGTGCGGAACGCCGCAGAAACTGGGTGAATGGTAGAGTGACTCTACTTTCCAGTTGGTGTTTTCGTCACCGGATTGACCGGATGTGGAAAGAAGAAGATGTTTCATGGTTTCATCATCTTCGTGTAGTTACGTTTTTTTGGTGTAATGTCCTTATTGTAGCAACCAGTATTTAGAGGAATACAGGACTGTATTCCTCGTAAACGATACAACACAGCAGCCATTTTGATATCATTATTGGATATACCGACCTGTGTATTCATTGATACATTTACCAAAAAAGTATTCATTGATACAGGATGATCCCATCAATCACACATGGAGTTGAATCAGGTTCACATATCAATAGTTTCTGTGAAAACACTATTTTCACCTGCCTTGCAGGTGGCAGCTGTTGCAGTGGACTCAAGCGAGGAGGTCACCAGTTTTCGGCAGTCATGAAACCGTCCCAATAGGCTCGTCTTCCACCATTTTTCAGGGGTGAGCTGTTAAACTTCGGGGGAGTAATACTTCTATGTTTTTTTGCGGAAAAGACTCTACTTTCGTAGGGATTCATAATCAATTCCATTTTTTTGATGGTTTTTTACTGGTCGGCGTGACTTGCAGGGATCAATGTTCAACAGCGAGTTTACAAAAAATGATGGGTTGGGAGTTGGGTTTGCCCGGCCTATTTTGTGGGGGGAGAGATTCGTTTTATGGAGGGTGAGTTTTCACCCCTTCCCCCGTTTTAAGATGGCTAATGTTGTATATTTTCTTGGGGTTGTACAGCATTGTTGAACATAACCACATGGAATAGAAGATTTCTTTTTAGGGCTCATGTTGAAGGGGGTGTGTAGGTCTTACACCAAAAGAGCCAACAGTTGCAGAAAATGATGGTTGATTTTGCAGATTTCAGGGGTGACTGTGAATACCAAAGATGTAGCAAATATCATATTCCCACAGTGGAGGTGATCTAACGAAGTTTATTATGGCATGACGCCAGCGATGTCACCTAGGCTGAACAAAGGAATTCCCCTTTACTTCAAAGGTGTTTCAACGACTGCGCAAAGTCTTCCAATTTGAGTGGAGCGATTGATAAGCCACTTCAAGCAACGATCTCAAGATGGTAGTTTTTGGGGAGGGGTTGTTTGGAAAAGGATGTAAAAAGAATGAACACGATCCAGCTAAACTGGGATGCACGAAACTCAAAATTCCATGGCATTGGCTGTTAGCTGCTGCAGGCCGTGTCTCTAGTTTCCTAGATGGGAGAGAAGCACATTGATGGCAGTGGCAAGTGGACCCTGTTGTTAGATCTTTGCCCTCGTTATGACTTACCATGATCATGGTGGAGGTCATATTTGGCAAATGTTAGGATAGTGACTGCCACTTATCAGCTTTAACTAGGCCTTCTAACGTTTGGGTCCTCAGTTCCCAGTTTCTTATCCGACGATATTGGTGGAAGCAAGGGTTCAAAATCAAATGACAAACAACTTCTCTAAAGATCATGAGCGACTTGGGAAACCAATTGGAGCCCCAAAAATCTCCAACCAAAGTGGGCATAAACTAGCCTTAGCAGTTACAAGTAGGGGTGAAATAAGTCCACAAAAATAGTTATAACTAACCCAACAGTAAAACCCATTTATTTGTAAGGAATTTATAAGGGTTATATACATATATGTAACTCCATGAATAACGATCGACTCGGGGACCATTTTGGTAAGTCAATGACTGGCTCGTTTTCGGGTGCCACCAGGAGGAGAAGTCACCAAAGCCGAAGCCCAAAGAAGCTGTTCGTCAACCGCGACGCCTGCCACAGCCGAAAATTGCCCAGGTCGGAGTGTGGAAAAACGCTTAAAGAGAGTCAACGGCAAATATGTCTTATTAAAAAACATCATATTAAAGGCTGTAATGATATTGTATGTATAAGTGTATAACATATATACTCAATCATAGTTGGTTACATGATGTGATGTTGTATCAAATCAGGTCTGTGGGTCTGATAAAATCAGACTTCCAAAGAAGGGTCCAACAACTTGCAGGTGGTCCAAATGACCGGTCATATCATTGAAGATATTTAAAGACTCCGGAAATATGTCAATCATATCTGATATCATTCCACATCATCTGATATGTGCACAGAATTTGAATCAGATGATGTTCTCAATAGTTTCTCTCCTGAAATTTGCTGTAACAGTCGGCATTTTGAGACTTCCATTGTGGAGGAGGAAGCAAGACCCAAGCTGGCACCAGAGGCTTGGATAATCCTGGAGTTTTTTTGTTAAGTGGTTGGAAACTGCATACAATTTTTTCACATGAAAGGCACGGTGTTCATTGATTTTCCAGTGTGGTTTTCCCAAAAAATTGGGTAACAAAAATGCCAGGTATCTCCGAAGCCAGCTGAGCATATCGAAGGAGACACGAAGGCATGGGAAAAACAGTGAAAAGCGAAGATAGGTAAAGATAGGTGAAGCCAATGCAAAACCATGCGTTTAGGAACTGGAATATCATAGAAAGAGTTTCTTCCTTGATATTCTCAAAGACTTGGTTTAGCTTTGTGTACTTTTTCGCTCCATCCACCAACTCTTCGAAAAGGAAAAGGTTGCTGCACAGAAAGAGGCGGAGACAAAGGCCGGATGCTTTTTTTTAAATTTTTGTTTGGCAGCACTTCTGAGCTCTAAGCATGCAATCTCAATAGTCCATGCATGAAAATTGGTGGATTGAAAAATAATATGACAAATATTTCTCCCCACTCTCCACTTCTCCATAGAGTTTTAGTCGACTATTGTATACCATTCTCTCTGCACCATGACATCAGCGATTTGAGTCTCAGATACCCAGGATCAAAGTAGATGGCATTTTGCATCTTAATAGCTGGTTTTTGCAGCCTAGCAAAACCTTGGAAGCTTTGTCATCTACTCTCCTGGGAACTAACATATCCCCTTTAAAAGGTACTTTTGAAGATGATTTTCCTCTTTCCGAGGTGGGATATGGTAGTTTCCCGAGTACATTCATCTACTTTGAGTTTTTATTTTTGTTTCACCAAAGCTGGCTCAACTTTTTTTTGGCAAAAAAAAACATAAAACATTGAGTTTTTTTTCATGTTTTTCCCCATCACTGATACTTCCCCTCTTGCAGGTTACTCCATCGCAAGAGGCAGGTTGCTTTTTGTTAAACGTCCATGGTGTACACCAACTTCGGATCCTTATCGCTGAATAGAATTTAGTCTGATTGACGAGAAAAGAATCTGAAATCTGAAATGGATTGTTAGAAAACCACTTCGAAGAGACAGAAATAGCAAATGATGAATACACATTTTCTTTGGCAGAAGGATAGAAGATGTGTTTTCATGCCACTTTGCAAAAGGAGGTCTGAGAAATGCATTCACTTTGGAGTAGTTGAGGTTTTGAGTCTATAATATGTTTTGCCTTCACTTCTTGAAATGAAGGAATAATGACTAACTCAACCATAAGCTTGATTGTCATGACTGCAAGGATCACTACAAGATGAATGTAGAGCAAAGCACCCAAAATAGTCATGATATTAATGATTTGCCATTAAACCGAGAACGATATAATGATATCATTTATCATGAATATAAGTTATATTTATGTATCTATATACGTTATACATATATAATATACACAAATCATTGTGAATATAATACATATACATAAACAATACATTGACTTTCACTTTTTGACACTAGGCTCCTAAGCCTCAACCACGGCGGCGCTTGCCGGTGAAGCAGGTAGATATCAACCCTTGTAGCTGTCGAGCTGTTGATATTGAGTTGAGTTCGTGGAAAATCAACTTTTAAATATATATATATACATATATATGGTAGTTTTTGGTTATGTTGGGAAGATGTTGTTGTTGATGCTTCTTATTCTCAAACTAGTTTTTTTAGGTGTTGTTTAGGTGTCGAAAGTCTTTTGAAATTTTGTTGGTGAAATGATTGAAAGGTGATGACATGTATCCCAGAAAATCCCATAAAACATGGGACAAAAGATGAATGAGTGAAATTCTTGATCGTGACCTAACTTGGAAACCCACAAATGTCTTCTTCGTCACGAAACAACCGGAGCCTGAGCAGCCTGATCAGCCTACGGAAGATGCAGCAAAGGATAGTGAACCAGCAGTGGAGGCACCGGAAGTCACAACTGGAAATTGATATCCAAGTTGTGATCCATCGAAGTGTATGAAAAACTGGCTTGGAAAAAACAACCAACCGACTAGTACTTATGGTTGTCATTTGTCGTTTTTCTTTTGTTGTCGTTTTTTTTTGTTGCAACTGTTTTTCTTTTTGTTTTTGGTTTGAGTTCTTTGGCATTTTTTTTAGTAGGTTTTGAAGCTATGTGACTTCCAATATCACTGCTTGGTCCCACGTGGGCGAGCAAATTTGTATAGAATTCAATAAGACACAACACTCACCGTTGGTGACGCAGATTGACACAGGTGGTGAACATGGATCCTGTGAAGGTCGTCCCAGCTCAGGCTGGCCATGTTTGAAAATACCTGGGGAAGGGAGGAAATGAGTTGGTAATGAGTAGGTAATGAGTCAGGTTTTGCTACCCTGCAAAGAAAGTAAAAGACCTGAAAGATGATGGCTGGAAGTTGGAAGTATGATCAGTTGTTTTTCATTACGTACATGTCCTACCAAAAGAGCTTTGACTGGGAATGTTTGTTCAAATGTCACCTAATCCAAGATTTTGAAATAGGAAACTAAATCATCAATATAAAACTAGGTCCTACTGGTAGGTGGTGGCAACTCAAGGAGCATTTTTTTTCAAATGGGGTTGGCGGTTGGACCTACAAAGGTGCCTGATTTGACAGCGCCAGCGCCCCGACCTACGAAGAAAGTGACAGCACCGAAGCCAAGCAAAAAACAGGTACGAAATGGGCGTGAGATCATGATGTAATATATGAATATATATGATTTATGCACCAACTAGTGATGTAACATATTAATGATGTTATGAAATCTGGCAAAAGACGGTCTGATTGTTTGGTGCTTAGAACAAGTAACATCTATATAACGCAAATGCGGGTTGGTTCAGGTTCGTTCTGGCAGTCTGGCAATGATAGACCATTTTCCAGAGACATCGGCTGAAGGGTGCCCTCAGACCTCTCCCAGCATGGAAGGTCATTGCGGAAGCTCCTACGGGAACTTCGGAGGCAGCTCGGAGTTTTGAGAGTTCAAAGGACAATTGTTTTTTGAGAACACAGCGTGGGGAGAGTTTTTTTTGCTTTTGGCAGATTGAAGGTTGATGGGATAATCTTGTTGGACATCTGTGATATCATGTCATATCACATGAAATTGTGAATTCGAATGAAGTAATCGATTTGCTGTGTAATTCATTAGAATCATTTGTCTTTTGGTTCATCAATTTGATGGGGATTGCCTGGATGAACATTTTGCACAAATTTATTTGTTGAAAGGATGGGAACTTGTACATTTTTTTAAACATGAAATTCTTGGGATGAAATTGTTTGATCTTCAAGTTGAAGGATATTCACACGAAGTATCGACGTCCAACTCCACTTGGATCGATTGGATAAATACGATATCTATACATATTTACAAATATTTACAATATGAGTCCCTGCTACTTGGAGTTATCCCGCCCAGACCATTGTTATAATCAAAACTCTGGTGTTTTTTTCCCAGAAATCAATTAAAGTGAAGTGTATAACTCGACTGACTCGACATTTGTGATAGGTAGTTTCCATGCTGTATCGGGCATCGTTGAACATTTCTCCGGTGAATTGAAGGGGTGTCTAGTTTGGGGAATTCTCATTCCATTTACCCAACACGATGTATCAACACATCATGAAAATGACCTGCAAGATCTTTGAAACAGCCCTCAGCACAGAATCTGCAACCGATATGTAACCATGCCAACATGTCTTTTGGTAAAAAACTGATGTCAAAGCAGAATTCTGCTGCCTTTTGCAGGTTCCAAGGCCCACAAAGACGCAGGCCGTGAAAGTCCCTAAACCGCCTAAACCCAGTCAGAAGCAGGAGCATCTTCATCAGGGAGTTGCACTGCCACATTTGGGGGCCTTCAAATTTCACTGGAAAGCAACACATTTCTGGAAAGGAGTAAAGCTTTAAACTTGATACACTGCAGAATTTGATTCTATTAGAAGAAAAAAGAGCAACTAGACTTTTGACCGATGAAACGAATATGAACAAAAAAAGCATCGAATATTTACAGATATTCGCGGCAGAAACCTGATCCAGGAGCCTGAAGAGAAACCTTCTGAGATGGTGTGAAGCTGAGATTCTGTGTGTCAAAAGTTGGATACGTTTTCGGTATTTGATTTGTTTCACACTTGATGTTCAATAACTCCATTTCTGTCGATTGTTTTACAATATAGGTCAATATGCCATGAATATCCATGAACATTGTGAGATTGTATGGGACACTCATCTTGATTCTACACCATGATGTGACAATTGTGTGTGTGTGTGTGTGTGGCGTATTTCTGGTTTCGCACATGATACATTGATTTGTGTCCACATGCGAAAATTCTGCACAGTTAGACCAAGCAGTCCATGAAGGGCAGAATCTCATGTATCTCATTCCACAGCGAATGATGGCTGATGTTAGTTGTAAAGATCCATGTGCTGGTAGAAAGGTGGGTACCCGCACCTGACCTGACATTGACTTTTTGGAACTATAGATGTTGGACAATCTTCAGAAACTGACATCATCGTCCTTAAAACCCCTTCATGTCACAAGGAAGGTCACAACACATCCAGCATCCAACATGCTGGATAGCTACGCTCAGGCAACGGGCGATACTACGGAGGTGGACCTGGGTTGGGGTTTAGTGCTGACTTTCAGTGGTGGCAAGAAATCAACTCAAGAGGTGTTCCTGTTGGTTAAACAAATTGGTTATTTGTTTTGAGTTTTTTTTCTCCAGCTTGTGTTAATATTTGATGATTTCCAATGAATCCTGGATGTTTTTTTTCATTTGTATGATTTGCACGGAAGGGAGCGTTGTGGAGCAATTTCGAGGTTACGATGAGCACATCCACCCGTTACAACCTCGAGTTCCCTAACATGACTGGCTGGAAAACAACCATTAATATCATTTGAGTCGATGTATCGACCCTATTGAAAAATGGATCATTTCCCAGGCAACCATCTCAGTTTTTCGGGTGGGTTGTAGATCACCAGGAATCAGAAGTCGAAGCGGAACCTGAAGTCACTGAAGTGACCGTGCTTCCAACAGCGGCTGGAACTGTGGAACCTCGGTAAAAGTCAATGGAACCCGGAACCCGTCTTTTTTTCCTCAACGGAAGTTACTGTTAACATCAATGCATCAATGACATTGCTGTATAGATCATCAATTCAAAGCAGGATCCCTGGAGCCTAGAGTTTTTAGGTTTTTTTTGTTTCGGCTATTTTTTGTTTTGAATGAATTACATATTTTTTTTGAGAGACATCTAAAATGTATTCTTAGTGACATCATTAGATGTGCACAATGCACGATAGATGTCATTTATACACATGAGGGGAAACTGTTATATTTTATGTTATATAGTATATAATGAAAAGCTATCCATATTTATCTGTACATATAGATCACTTGTCTACATTTGGGATTACTAGCAATATGCAGATGCAGTTTACATCCTAGCTATTTGAAGGTCTTCCTCGTGCATTCTTTGTCTGAGGATAAGGAGAAGGAGTTCCATTCATGGTTGCAAAATGTGAGTGGAGGCCGAGGTGCACAAGACGATTGGGTGATCTAAATCACCCAAAATCTACCCACCTGAAAACTAACATGTCGATGGAACATTTCCCATTTTTGATAGGAGATGCATCTAAACCAACCGTTGGTTTTCCATTGTCATCTTCGCGACATCCGGGGTGTATTGGATTTTGACCTTTAAGTGCTTGCCTATTCACTCTTAGGCCAGGCATTTTGTCGGGGTGATATGAGTGAAGAGGAAGACTTGAAGGTGAGCAAAAAAACAGCAAATGCCCTTCAACTTTGTAGAAATACTGGATTGATAGAAGCTGAACCTGTCAATTTTCAGATTCATTTCAGCCAGCATCCCCCAGTTGCCTGATAGGATGGGAGATGGGAACGCCATGACACGTTTTCACGTGAAACAGGTAGCAGCAAGGTCTTACTGCGCTACTTTGATGCGCGCGGGGCTTAAAATATTTCGGGCATTGCTTGCAGAAGCCAGCTTATCTAATCAATCTCAACATAGACCCATATCAGTATCTAAACATGGTCAGTTATGGGTCTACATGAGATTACATTGAATTCCGTGAGTTTTTTTAAATTTTCACCAACCGGATCTAATCCAGAGTGTATTTGATGGGTCATCTTCAAGTCATATTGATTTTTGATGCATTTCAATACTGAGAGTATTGATGTGTCTTAGGTTCAAGCGTGAGTTTGACTGCGATTTCCAACAGTTGAAGAGCACCGTGATCTTTGAGCAAAGGGGTGAAGGGCAAAGCGTAGTCGATACCATTGAGCCCAATCTCTGGGAAAGTTGCCAGATTGATGTGAACTTGCATCGGATGATGTTGGCCAAGGGCATCCGCAAGTTGAAAGGCCTCAATAGTTAGGCAAGTTGAAAGTTGAACTTTGAGAATGTCATCCGAAAAAAAACGCACAACGGAAAAAAACACCAAGTCACTTGTCCAAAACTTGATATGATTTTTTCTGTTTTTTTCCAACAGCCAAATGGGATGAAAGATCAACTTTCAACCAAAGATTCAACTTCCTTCCATTCAAAAAATTCTAGCTGGTGGTTTCAAATATTTTTTTTTAAAAACAGTTGTGGGGAAATATGATTGCAATTTGACGATCGCATATTTTTTTCAAATGGGTTGGTTCAACCACCAACTAGAAAATATTGGAGGAGCTTCTTTCCAGGCCAAAAACCGAGGCTACAGATGACCTGCGGTGTGGGATTTTGCTTTCGTTTCACCTTAGACCGATGGATCTTCATGGTGTGCCCAGACGCGAAGTCGAAAAGGAACCTTTTTTTTTGGGAGATTCGCAAACTTTTGAAGTGAAGCAACAAACAAAAGATAAACAAAATGGTGAGAGATGCTGAAGGAATTGATTGATATTTTTGAAAAAACAATGTTCTTCTCAAAGTCTTTATCAAAAACATCAAACAATGTCATCCTGGAATCAGTTTGATTTTTGAGAATACCTCCAAAAAATTAGGATCTTCAAAAGATCAGTTCATTTCTTCGGTTGGATCTTGGAATCATCTGAAACGCTTGTGTCAGGCAAGAAACAACTCGCCGAGCTCCGCTCCAGCGCCAGTTCTTGGCATGTCTTTATGTTTCGCGGGGGGGTTAAGAAACATGGGTTTACACGTCCAAAATTGAATATGGACAGCAAAGATGATGGAGCATGTATCCTTTTAGATATGGCTATTGAGTTTTCTGAGGGATCATATTCGATTTTGGACACATTTTTGTGGGGTGCAACCAAACTTGATGCAAATCTTTTCAAATTTTGAGGGGTTGGTAATATTTCATGACCCCTGATTAACACTGCCCCAAAAAACAACCCTCCAGGAAACTAACATATCTTACCTAAACAAAAAAGGAAAATCATTGGCTCAGTCAAAAGTGCCTGGCTGGGATGGGATATGGGACAGTTGCCAACAAAGTAACAGCAGTTGGACTTCAATGGACCCAAGATACAGTATCTTCGAGGATACCCCCCCCGAAAACTACCATGGAACCCCAAAATGAAGGTTTAGAAGATGAGTTTCCTTTTCAAAGGGGGTGATTTTCAGGTTCCATGTTAGTTTTCGGAGGAGTATACCATCTGAAACTCTAATATTGCTGAACAAAAAACGACCCGAACAAAAATTGGGCGAGCTTAGACAAAACACCACCATTTTCTGAACTTTTGTTTTGGGACCCGAACAAGGGACAGACACCTTCGGGGTTTCTGCCCCGCAACTTATGAGACCTTTTCAGATGACAGGTCACAAGCGAAATTCAACAGCAACTACCACAGGCTGGGAGTATAAGTTGAAATACCAACGGAAACCTATGGACGGTGCCTGAAAATGATGATCCAAGAGGTCCCACTTCAGATTTCTTTTTTGACCAATTGTTTTGTATGCAAAAAGATTTAGCTGATATTATGTATAGAAAAAATATGTATAGAGGATTCCCAATGTTTCAAGTTCTTGTCTAGTTGGTGCAATATGATAATTGGGCGGTAATTGGGTCTATATTCACGGTTAAGGGAGAGGTTGATTTTGAATCCTTGCTGGATCCCTTTCGGAGACAAATGGGCCACACAATTTGGGGATTTCCAGTTGCCTGCAGGTCTCTGGATAGAAGGGTTCGAATCAGCTTTAGTGTGTTTAAGACGAACTGATGCCGCAAACATAGTGGTTGTTTACTCTTCCTAAGACCTCCGGACGAAAAGGATTTCGATTGGGAATGTACTGAGAATAGTGAAACATGGTAAACTGCGAAACCAATGTGATACTATTGGCTGATGACAAAGTGCCAAATTGTGGTGTGAGCCATCTACTCTTGCATGATCCTGCATGTTTTGCTGAAGTGAAACACCGGAGATAGGAGAGGATACGTAGATTCTCTCATCGTATCAGTAGTCATATTTTGCGTCATGTTTAAATACTTCAAGGAATTCAGGGAATCTCGAAACATGAGATGATCTTCAGGAGTTCATTTTTACCAAACTTTCAATGATTCTTTGGCGGCCACATCCTAAATTCCAGCCACGCTCTCGAGGTTTTACACGAGGTCATGCAAAGCAAGGCCATGGCCCCAGTTTCCAAGCGATTTGCCGAAAAATGCTCGCACAATTTTTATGTGACAAAAACGGAGAGATGATCGGCATTGAACATGAACGAATGTCCCTTAGAAAATGGGCCATTAAAAAAAAATCAAGGCGAACTTCCAACATGTTAGTGTTCTCGAGTATTGAACTATTAAGACTGACCAGCTTTCTGGTATCAAAATGGCCTTGATTTTGGTCAGCCTGCCAGACACCTCACAAGTTTTGGGTGGTTTGTTTCGACATCACCTCAACTTTATATGAGTCGGCACGGTGGCAAAAAGACACTACACTTGTCGTGCCTTAAACCTCTTATTGGTAGAATGATGGAACAAGAGAACCACGGATAAATTTCATTCAAGAGACACAACCAGCCAGCTGTTATTGTGCTAGATCTAAACAAATCAGTCTATCAAAGTTATCCATCAGCAGTTTGGAAGGCCTCGGACTTGAAGAAACTCTTAGATGCTGGAGCACAGGTGGTGGTTGTGTTGGGGAGAGGTCGCCGATGACTGAGACGGTACCAACAACATGGGTGGGACCTCAAGTTTTCAAGTGTTGTGATGTTTGAAAGCTAGGAAACCTTTTTTTTGTTTACGACATTTTTGGATTGAAGCAGATTTCTTGTTGGGATGTTGTGGTAGCAAATTTGCAGTGAAAAGGACACGTGCCCTTCTGACCCACAATCTTGAAGGGCAGGGGCGTTTACGCAGTTGATCCTTTGTTTCAAACGTGGATCATTCTATGGCAGGAATGGAAGGAAAAGTACAGCATTGAGTGTGAACGCAGACGGAAGTTGCTTGGCTTTGGAAAAATCTGTTAGGAGGAGCTTTGGCAGACCAGTAAAATGACCAGGGGAACATAAGGTGAACAATCAACTCAGCAATTGATGGCGATGTATTTTTAGACATGCTAAATCGGAATCGAGTCTCTTTTTGAATGGTCAAACTCAGAGGGTAGCTTGTGTTTTTTCCAGACGAACTTCAACGAAGTCAACACAAGTCAACAGATTCATGCCGAATGCCGCTCTGTATTTTTGCAAAAAACCTGCGAAGAGAAGCATCTTTTTGCAGCGGTGAGGTTGCACAATTTGGTGCAAGAATTGAAAGGCGAACGGAATACAGTGAGGGAATCAAGATCTCACAGTGGACAGTGCGATTTTAATGTTGGATACTCTGAGATCAATTATTATATACATTGGATCAGCTTCTGATACACGGCCCCCCAAAAAAGGATGAGGTCTCAAATGAACCTTACCCAATACCTAACCTTGAAGCTGTAAATATTAGATGATCATATATAATATCATATATTATATCATGATTATTCAAGAGATTTGCAAACATATTCTGGGGTTCCTTTGTCCAAATTTCCATATACAGCCCCATTTTGATTAACGTTTCGGACGCAGACATCCATGAGTTCCCCAGCCAGGCAACATCCGTGTCTACTGCCGTGTGCGACCAATGACCGAAGCCGAGCTGGGAGCTCTACAACGGGAGGAATCCTTTAATGGGCACAAATCTCATCAAATATCATTCCTAAATCTAAAAAATGGCAAAGAAACTGGGAAACAAACCATCAATTTTGTCCATTTGTCCAAATCTTACTCTTTCCTAAGCGACGTTGATCCAAAAGGGTGTTAATTGATATTATCAAAACAAATTGACTTTTTGGATGGTTCTTGAAACTATATTTTGGGGAAGCGACGAGAATGAGCTTCAGAATTCTTCCAATGGTCAGGAAGTTGACGTCCAAGATCAAATCAAGCTCAGTAAGATTGCCTGCCATTTGGTTTCAGTGCGTTATTGAATATTATTGAGGTTTCCAGGTTTGCAGGGTTGTCTTTGAGATTCGAGTCAAATGTTCTGCTGGAATATTGAATGACAATTGCCTATACCTAGACTTTACATTTACGTGTGTATATAATATATATGACAATTATGAATATATTTTTTTATGTATGTATATATACATACCGCCGACATATTCATTTTTCCATAAATTCCAGGTGATCTCACCCTGTAAATGGTCCTTTATCATGTGAATCCACTGGTAATGCTTAGGGGACTGTTACATCACTTCGGCAGCCCCGAAACACCAAGGGCAGCGAATGGCTGCTGTATCTCATTTCCAGCTCCGGACGAGGTTGGCCAGAAATCTGTTTGATGTCTGATTGCTTGTAGGCTTGGTAAAAATACTGGCAGATAGCAAGTTATCCATCATGAGTTGTCAAAACTTCAAGCAAAACATGAACATTCAACCATTTACCAGGAAATCTTCCCCTCATGTTGTGTACCAATCGTCTTTTATTTGGAAAGCCCTGTCAGATCAAGATCAGCAATCCGGATCTGGGGGTGACGAAGCCTTATGCTCAGATTTCACGAAAGAGCTGCAACAAAAAAGGGATGCTTACCGGAAGGTTGGAGTGATATCTTGGTAACACCCTATCTTTCATCCTTACCAACCATGAATGGCATTTCAACATGATGCGAATATATTTTCCATCAATGTTTTGTTTTGAGTACTTTGTGATGTTTTTTTTATGCCTTCAAAGTCTTCATAAGTGTTTAACTTCTCCTATTTTCACTTGAACTCTCTTCCCACTACATTTACTGAGATTCATTTTGATATGGGATCTCACACACAACAAACCAACAAGAGATGCTGATACACTGGATCATCTGGGTCCAAGGTCATGGCAATTCAATGAGATCTATCGGCAGAATTCGAAGCAGGAGCCACACAAACCTCCCGATTCCGCCGAAAGTGAGTGACTCCAACTTGGATTTTCAGTGAAAGGTAAGTACTTCACCCTATGAAAGGGTATTTCCAGAAACGATTTTATGAGGGTTTTACGACCTTACATGGTGCCAGTACATAATTGGACTTTTAACTTCATCCCGGGGATTCCAGAAAGGTCCACATCCAAAAAAACAAGCAGAGATAGTGGTGGAGAGGTTTTCTCAGTTTTAAAACTCGTGTGTCTTTCTAAAATCATCTAAAACCTTTTTTAAGTATTTGTACCATTGCTCTTTTTTTATGGTTCAGAAATGTGTAAAAGATTGTTACTTCCCCCCAAAAGCCAACATGTCCCCTAGAAAATTCCATGGTTGGAAGACTATTTCTTTCCTTTCCTTTTGATTGCTGGTCCCTTTTCTCAACGGAACATTTGTTTTTTTATTTGGTGGGGGTAGTTATTGGGAAGTCTTAGGATTCTTTATGGATGGGTCATCTCTCTTCCACACCATCGCGAAGGAAGATTTGTTTAGTGGCATCCGCGATCTGGTGGTGTCGATGCTGGATGGTTGGGGACACCAAGCAGCAGGGCAAAAAGAAGATCCAATAGCAGCTCGAGTCATAAACGAACGAGATGAATTCAAGTCTTAAGTGTTCAGATCATTATTTTGCAGAGTTTTATCTGCTGCTATGATCTCAGTATGTAGTGTTTTTCGCGGCTTGGATGTAACGGAGCGACCTTCATTTGTGGTGCCTGAAGATGTTGGCCGTAAAGATGCATGATATCTGAATATAATAGAAAATAAGATAAAATGCAGGGAGTATACAGAATGTATTCTAGGACACATATGTTTTTTAATTATAAACATAACTATCTTTTTAAATGTACTGTACATTCATTGACACAGCAAGACCCTCCAGCCAGTGGGTAGGATGTTAAAACGCTGACACTGGCGCCATGGCCGCCGTGCCAAGGCTACAATGTTTGCATGTTTGCATATGGTCAAACGGGATCTGGAAAGACCTTCTCAATGCAAGGATCTGCGCCAAGATCTCAGAAGATTCGAAGATTTGTGTTGGCAAGCTAGGAAACCACTCTTGATCACTCTTACGGATTCTGGAGAACAATTTTTTTAAAAAAATTAACCGTTGTTTGTTTATAATTATTCACATTTGTTGTGATCGCAAATGTAGCGCTTCGGTTCACCACATAGATTCCGGGTGTTCATCCCAACTCTCAGCCAATGTCCAGGGACAATCCGGGCGTTTACACGCGCACCTTCAAGGAACTTTTCAAGGTCGGAAATGTCAGTTTTTACTTCATCCAAAAAGGTGACACACCTGGATAAACGGGGGGATTTAGATAACGACGTTTTTTGGACCAAAAAATTGTCTGAGTTTTTTTTTTGACATTTCACTTTGGTGAGTTTTTTTTTGTTGTCATCGTTCTTTTTTTTGTGCGGAGTTTTCTTCAAAGACAGTGATTTGTTGTCTGGCTTTTTGAGAGGTTGCCAGAGAACGTTCTGCATGGAAGATTGAGTTGAAAGGGGTTCATCCCTCAGAGTACAAAGGTTTGGTCATCTGAGCAGGTAGATATCATGTTCTTGCATGGTATTTGGCAAGGATATGATTGAAAGGAACTTGTCTTTATATAATTTTTGCACACTCAGATGCTAATAAAATGAATTTGAAATTCTGTATTCATAAGCAACGACTGGAAGCTTTGTTTTTGTTAAACAAACTTCTTCTGATTTTGTTTGATCAGATGGGGCTCGTCCGAGGCATGTGTGGAGATCTACAATGAGGCTGGTTTTGCTTCACCTAAAAACATACCCCCCTGAAAACTAAGACATCCCCTGAAAATTGATGGTTGGAAGATACCATTTTCTTTTAAAATGTTTCAGGGCTTCGGGGGGGTATAGAAAACACTTTTGGCGAAGCAGACATGATGCGACAAAAAAGCCCGTTTGGATGGGAAACTATGGCGAAGGTTTTGGCATTGATCAGTTGTTATTAGCTGCACATAACTGGTTTGCGACCCCCATTTTTGGGATCTTTTTTGGAACTCGGTTCCATCCATGTTTCAAAGTTCAAAGTTTTGGACCTTGAGAAAATCTTGTTTTAAGAAAAGCATACACACATTTTTTTCCGTGAATTCTGAAATGAAGTCTTCATCCTACCATATTTTTCATAGCATTTTCCGGTTGGACCTTTATCATTCTTACTAAGATCTAATATATATTCCTTCGTGTAAAACTCCTCCCCTCACACGCTGCGCCAAGACACTGGTTCCTTGAAGGAACTGCGAGATCTTTTGTTGGGTCCCAACGACAAGAAGCAGAAACTCCAGGCGCATCCTAACGAAGCTTATGGAAATTATTGAATCCATACCAATTCTCATTATGACCAAGTCTTGTGGTTTCCTTTAGTACACAATGTTTTTAGCCATAGCATAGGCCTTTTTTATAATAAGAATATTTTTGAAACAAATTATGGACTTTCAAAAATCAAGAGCGCATCACCGGACCGTCCTACTGGCGGGGAAAAAAATCCGCTCCTTGCTGGAGTCAGGTACGCCAAGGAAAGGAAGGGAACTATGTTCCAGGGCTCACCTGTCAGATTGGGAGCCCAAAGTTTGGCTGTCAGAAGATGACTATCTTGATGGTGACAACCTTTCCAATGCAAGCGATTTAGGTGGCTGTATTCATTTCATTGATTTTTATATTAGTATATATTCGTCATGTACTAGCTAGATATTCTTTTTGATTTGACTTTCCCAACCCTAATATTCATTTCATTGTCAGTTTTTCGAATTGTGTGTTTTTTCTGTAATTGTTTTTGGGCTGGGAAAATTCCAAGGTAGCACGAATTTGTGCTTTACTGAGCTACTGTAGATGGTTGTTTCCACGCTTAGTACATCTTACAGCCAGTAGAGAATTGATTCTCAATAGCACTATCCATCTAACAGACTTTTTTATGCCGCTGAATCGAATCTGAAAAATAGATCTTGACAAGTCTCACTCAAATGCTATGAGAATCAAGTTCACTAGTCACTCTGACTTCTTCGCAATCACTTTCCATTGATCAATGACACACCTTAACTGACTGGAAACAAGAGAAGTCAAAGGCCTGTGAACACAGTGGAAGACGTGGAACAGCTGCTGAACACCGCACAAGCGTGTGGCTCTCAAGGGGTTGACGCTGTAGATGGCTACGCCAACATTGCAGCTCGGGAACAGGATCCATATTATTAATCAGCCAATACCTGAGAGGTGTTGGTGCATCACTTTCCAGTCAGGGTATGGCCATTTTTTGAACTTGCATCTTCCCATGAGCATAGCCAAGTTAAAACTAATGTTTCACACATAGAACCAATTTAAAGCTTGGAAGTGAAAAGCTATATGTTTTGATAATATGTTTTCACTATGCTTTTTTGTGTTCACCTTTCCGAATTTGTGAACGGCCCGAAGGAATCGGACAGTGGCATCCACTGACATGAACTTGCATTCCTCTCGTTCTCACTTGGCCGTCCATTCCTGAGCTTTGAATGAGGCTGTAAGCGCACCTACTTGAGCAATGAAAAAAACCTTGGTTGTTTTGGGGTATGTAGGGGATTATACTACCCAGTTATATACGTGGGGATTATAAGAAACCATTATAAGGATCCCTATTGAACAACCAGTATGATGGAAAGCACGAGGGTTTTTTTCGTGGCTCTCTTGACTTGAAACTGCTGTAATAAGATGTCTTCAAAATGAGGACTCGGGTCCACCGTTCAGGTTCAAATCCTCGGAACGATGGTGAATCCTGAGGGAAAACAATTCACCTCCGCCATCACACTGGTGGGGGTGGTTGGAGTCGAAGGGTCAGTGTTGATGGGTACACCATGGTACACCTAAAAAGATACCAAGGTTACACTGGTTTTCATGGGAAGGATTTGGGTGAGATGTTTTGGGGGGAAGATATTTTGGATCAGAAATTCTGGCTTCGAAAGGAAGGTTGGGTTGAAAATTTGCTCATGAATGGAGGCCTTCAAATGCATTTAAATGATTTTTGGTTTGGAGATACTGTATTTAGATATGAGTTGATCCTACCAAGACACCTTCCCCAATGTGGATTTGTCACATGAACCAAGGCCTAGAACTACTCATATTTTTGAAATTTTTGGTCTATACATTGGTTTTTTTTTTTTTTCGAATCAACTTTATAGCTGTTGGTCGTTCCTCAAATGAACCAATGGAACGTGTATCCGTGGCGGAAACAACCATAGGTTTTGAACCAGTGTATCTGTGAATCCTGATTTATAGGTTAACGAACCGCGAAGGAATACCCTTCCTCAAACCAAGATAGGACCTGAAAACTAGACGAGTCTCTTTTTCGGGTGGCTTCCAAATATCAGAGTTTCCAAACATGATACAAAAAACACACCTCACAAATCATCCATTCTGACCATAAAGAGACAGCATCATTCCACTGCTGATATATGTATATATATATATACACAGATAATATTCCATATTATCTGTGTATAATATGCATCGTTATACATATCTATAAATGTATATATATATTTTTGTGTATTAAACAGAAGTAACCATTTGTGGCACTGAGCGTGTTAGAGCTTCAATCCTTACAGACATCAACCAATTTCTCATCAACAGGTGGATTTGGCCGGCTCGGAACGATTAGCCAAGTCCGGTGTATCTGGAGATCGACAAAAGGAGGCACCTGAACTGAACCGACCATCGATGCAGTTGGATGGTCGGTGGATGTTGATGCTTATCACTTATCATGATTTGATTGAATCGGATTGAATTGGCACAATCTCTCCTACACATAAGGTGGTGAATTTTCGTTAAACTTAATGTGCAAATCCAAGTTTTGATGTCAAGAAGTGGTAGCTCACAGCATTGTAGCATGTGCTGATGCTGTGGCATGGGTGAAGTTGACAAGTGCGCAGTTCCGATTCCCAAATGCAAAGTTGAAAAGCTTGAGAAAATTGAATGAACATTCATTCTTTTTTCAGAAGGTTTTGTTTTAAAGGTATCCACTGCAGTTTCACTGCTCATTCCAATCAAAATGTTTTCCCATGAAACTATAGTACTTGAACCCAGAAAGACCTCAACGTGATTTTTTGGACACAGGTGTTCACAAGGAACACAAAAGGCTGAGTTTTTCTCGAGAAAAGCTGCGATTTTGGGAGGCAATCAAGATTAACCAATCTTTGAGTGCTTTGGGTGATGTCATCGCGGCACGCGTTTGGGGACCTTGGACAACCACAGCATGACCAGTGGGGATGCCGGACATCCATGCCCGACCGAGGCACAGAAAAACGCGCATACGCCATACAGGAATTCAGTCCTCACGCACTTCCTCCAGGTGCATGCGAACGAGTGTTTGGAGAAAGTTTTCTTTTGAGGAATGAATATTGTTTGATCGCGAGATTTGTATTTGATTATTTTGTTGCTTGCTTTAGATTTCGAGGAGTGATTCTCAGATGAAGGTAGAACAAAACTCAAAACTGAAAGTCAACATGAGCAGTTAAGCAAAAGCGTACAAGTACATATACGTACGTATATATACATGCATATATAATATATACATGTATGTATACATTCATATACACATATCTATATGTATATATGTGGAATCAATCCATATGAAGTACATGTATGCATGTATAGATACAAGGAGTTGAACAAATATCTAAATATGGCACTGGTGCAAACAACGCGTCATTAATCATAGGAACAAAACCATGTGTAAACAAAATCATCAAGTTACCCTTCTAAACACTTGTAAGAACCACACAAATTCAAGCAAATTCAGCAAGTTCAACCGGGGGGGTAACTTCTACACCCTTGGTGGGTTCCCTTCGCTGCGTTCCGCAGGATTCCTTGGGTGGCGACTCAAAGACATTGATGTTGCTGCAGATCAACCCTTGTGCCAGTCATGTGGAGGAGAGATTGTGATTGGATCTCCTTAAAAAGATAGAAGTCAACGTTTTTTGTTGGGGTTGAAGAACAAGTCAGTATATAAGAATGAATATGTAATAAACATATTTTGATGATATATTTGAAACTTGCATAATTTAATGGGGAATTGATAATAGATGATGATAGATATTCACCTTTATTAATGTATACGTACATCTATCCATCTCAAATGGGATTTCTTTAATGCTATAGGATTTTTGTGAGATCAGCTGGGTCTTCAGGAATCGATGTGTTCATTGACCTTCGGTGCTCGTGTCAATGCCGTTGAGATGAAGAAGTGATAGGTGGGGAAATTATGAGGAAAGGACTACCCTCCGGGGAACTACAGTTGATGGTTCAGAAATCCGGCGAGAAAACCAGTTGAGGGAAAGGTAGTTTATCCCATTATTTACGACGGGTTTTTTCACAGTGGTTAGCCGGATTTCAGACAACAACAGTAGGACTTATCCCCTTCGGAATAGGAAAATTAGATACACTTTTTACATGTGCCTTTTTTCAATTGGATATTCGTTACTTCCCAGGAGATGAGGAGTTGACACCAGTGATGGGAAGAAAAGGAGTTACTAAGAATTTTTGGACTGCAGTGGTTCTGTGAGATATACATATATTTATACACATTAGCACACACACACACACAAAGATGCACGCACGCACGCACATGTATACTGTATCAAGATTTATGTACATGATACTGTACATATCAACAGAGTATCAATATACAGACATGTGATGACATTTCGAGCCATGTTTTCTGGAACGCAAACAGATTGGAACTCCACGAATGCCAGCAGTTTTGTTGGTCATTCCTAACGGGTTCGATGTGCCAGGACTTCCTCTTTGACCCCTGTTTCTTTTGGGGCAAATTTCATCAACAAGAATCCAACAACCTGTTGTTTCACCAGAAGAAACACCACGACCACTAACCACCAAAAATCACTTTTATTGTCTTGCCGGTGGGTGTTGCCGTTTTTTTTTTTGTTTTTTCTGATGATTCCATCATCCACCAAACGGGTGTTGCAATTGGCAGATCTTTTGGCAGCTCATCGTGATGATCTGCTGATGCGTCAGCCGTGGAGAATCCCAAAAAGAGGTGTGTTTCTTGATGCAACCCCGAAAACTAACATAGAACCTGAACATGGCCCCGTGGAAGAGGATATTCCATGATATTCCTTATTTTGGAAACCAGCATTTTCAGGTTCCATGTTAGTTGTCGGGAGGGTACGCCTTGTTGATTTAAGGTCCATTAAGTATGAAAGAAATATCAGGAAAGTCACATAAGATTACATAAAGTTACATGACTATATTCTGTGCTTTTTCTATCCATGGATCCTTCATTTATGCTATCATTCGTTATAGACACATTTCTGTGAATTTGTTGAGTTGCGTGCTGCTTGAGCCATTGCCAGTGCATCTCAAGTTCTCTCAAGGGTAGCGGTCCATCTTAAAACGCAAAGATCAAGTCGACCAATTTCATTGCAACTTCTTTCATTGTAGATTGAACACCCATTTATCATTTTTTTGGAGGGCGTTCTTAAATAAGATCTTAAATTGGTGGCTGCATTTTCGCATAGCCTCGTAAACAGCCAAAGAAACCTATCAAGGCGGGGCATTGGCGGCTGTTTAGCTGCTGTTGATGGAACTTTTTGGTGGTTGTTTAAAACCGAGAAACCAGTGTATGTTGTTGCAATCTTTACCATATCAACTGGTACAGCATCTTATTGAACAACCACAAAACCGATCAATCTTATTTTGCTCACAGAAGCAATTAGAATGGACTCTCTGGAAATGAAATATGAAGCCAACTTCTTTTATGATTTATGAAGTTCATTGTTTCTATAAGGAACAGCAATTTCTTCATTTAGAGGAGTGGCCACCAGTGGCCATGAAGTGTGTGAGAGTTGGATCACAAAAAAAGTTAGCCTGCCTAAATTCGACATGTTAAGATAGTGGATTGGTCCAGAAATTCTAAAGCATATCACCGTGAACTTGTTGTGCCAGCTATTGGTGTATTGTGAAAAATCCATGGATTTTTCAGGTTCTTGTGAAGGGTGGTAGGTAGCATATAATGACCCTAATTGGCAGTTTTTATACTGCTTGTATACCAGGTATATATTGCCTAGGGAGTTATATAATCCCTGCCACCTATCACCAGAACCAGAATAATCCATTGAAGAAAGGTTGATGATTCCTGCTGCTATCCCAGAAGATGCCACTCTCCTCTCGGAGAAGGAAGCAGCAGAGGCTGTAAGACTTCTTGTCGAAAAATCCCAGCCTTTGAAAATTCATGGTGCGGTGCGGAAATTTGGAAATGCCATAGGATTTTTGCATGGTTTTTACTTGTGATTTCCAACTGCATGCCAGTAAGAAAATGAATTTCCCCATATCGTGATTCTCTGACTCTGAAACCTTAGTGTGACCTTTTGTACAGACACCTTTTTTTGACGTGCAAAAAAGAAACGGCAAAATCTTCAATGACGGAGCCAGGCGTTAAGGAAGTTTGTGAAGAAAAATCGGTACCAGACTTAGGGATGGCAGGTGTTTTTGATGCTCAATGCTCCAAAGAGGAACGTTCCATGGATTGATACTGTTGATGGTTCAGAAATCCTGCACCAGTTGAGGTTGGTAGTTTATCACATTATTTACAGGGTTTTATACATCCCACGTGGTGCAGGATTTCTTATCAACAGTAGATATCCCACAAGACGGCAAAATGCAAGCGTCTCGAAGCTTCAATGTCTCAAGCAATTTTTCAGTGACAAAATAAAACGGACAGAAACCTGGATTACCTCCCCCCTCCGTTTTTTTGGGCAAACATCAAACTTCAATTTTTTTTTCCGGTTGGTGGCCTTACCCTGAACTCCCAGGTACGAAAAAAGTACTCAAAAACGGTGGTTGTATCACAAAGTCTTTTCTTTTGGCAAATGCTCCACTTTTGTACCGAGACCGAATTCCTCTATTTTTTTTTGGGGGGGGGTGTACTGTACCATTTCCTGCATTTGTTCCCCGAGGAATCCGGACAGGGCGAAGTTTATGAGTTTACCAACTCCTATGGTTCTCACTCCTGTGACTTGGTAGACCCTTACACCCTGGTGTTGGTGGATGGATGAGGTCGTTTTGGGAAAGATATTGATAGTATTATATTGGCATTATTATATATATATATATACATATATTGGTATTCTATTGGCAGCATTATATTGGTATTCTATTGGGTTTAGAATGGTTTTTATTGGTTTGGATTCAGATTATGGTTGATATCGGAAAAAATGGGACGATATCCATAACTACTGTTGATGGAATAAATCCGGCTAACCAGTTGAGGTTGGTAGTTTATCCCATTATTTGCGACGGGTTTTATACATCTCAGGTGGTGCATGATTTCTTCCATCAACAGTACCACCCATTTTGTACTGAAGATTAGAAGAGAAAGCTATGGAAGGCGATGATGTTCTCTTTAAGAGATGAGCCAACTCTCTAGGAGTCGAAGAGTCACAACAATTTCTTAGATCAATTTGGATTACCCTCCAGTGAACTACTGTAACATATCACACCCAAAAAAGGCACCAACTTGAGTTGATGATTTTCCCCAGGTGGGAAGCTCTTAGTTCCCAGGGTGCGGGTATCATTTTTTTTAAAATGATGATCTCCAAGCTTGAGACATTTTCCTGCGACCAACCTTGAGGTTGAAGGAGAAGCGCCTGGAGAACAACAGCCGACACCTTCCATTTCGCTTCCCGGTACAGCTGCAGCAGGTGGAACCGAAAAGCTCAACCGAATGGTAGGAGATGTTAAGGGAATCCCAATCAAAAATTTAAACTTACAATTCATGTTGGTAAATTGTATGTTACTTAAATGGAATATTATTGTTTACCCAATGGTGGAAGGAATATTAGATCTAAGACCTGCAGATTAAAGATTTACAGGATGTTTTTTGAAGATGATATACTCTCCCTCAAACCCAACAGCTTGCCCCTAAAAATAGGCTGGGCCCTAAAAGGAAGGTAGTATTCCAACCATCCATTTTCAGGTGCTACTGTTGATGGAAGAAATCCGGCGTTCACCAGTTGATGTGGGTAGTTTATCCCATTATTTACGACGGGTTTCATACATGTTGGGTGGTGCAGGATGTCTTCCATCAACTGATGGAAGAAATCCGGCGTTCACCAGTGATGTGGGTAGTTTATCCCATTATTTACGACGGGTTTCATACATGTTGGGTGGTGCAGGATTTCTTCCATCAACTGATGGAAGAAATCCGGCGTTCACCAGTGATGTGGGTAGTTTATCCCATTATTTACGACGGGTTTCATACATGTTGGGTGGTGCAGGATTTCTTCCATCAACAGTATGTTAGTTTCAGGGAGGGTACGAGATTACAACTTTTTGTTGTTGCATTTTGGTTCCAAGAACCGCTTGTACCTCGATGTTGGGTCCAACTTGTAGAGGTCTGGAAGCGGATGAGGCGGACATCAGAATGGGGGTGCATATTGGTGGGCAAACTTCAGCGAATCAGTTGATACTTTCAAGAAATACTTCCCCCCTGAAAAGGTGGGCCATTTCGAAAGTCAATTTCATCGCTTCCAATCATCATTTTTCAAGGGATTATTGCTAGTTCACCGGAGGGTATTTCGTTTGAACCTATGAAGGTTTTAACGTGTTTTAACTAATCTCAACTGGTTAGCCAGATTCTGTCACCACTACCATCGCATAATCAGCTGTTTCGGCGGAAAATGGATTTTCCCAGAAAGGCAGAAGCAATCCATTGTCTTGGAGAAACTTGTTTTTTCAAGTTCCACTCTGATTCTTGGAGGAAGAGCACCATCGCAAGGGACTGATTTCAATACGTACAGATTATAACCAAGCAGCCCAAACCAATCTGAGTCAGAGCACTTTCTGTTGAACAAATTGCGAAGATGACGCTTGTGATAAGACTCAAAGATGATTCGTAGATCAGATCTGACGATAGGCATTGAAGCTGGCGGAGAAGCTTTGCAAGTTTGATATTTTTGACTCCATCGACGAGGACGACGTGAAATCCGAAGCAACCAAAATTGAAACGCTGCGACGATGGTACACCGAGGGTTTAGCATGTGGCTTTCTCTGGAACGTTTTGCGTTTTCCCTGCCCTTGGATTTTTTTTGTTTTTTGGAGAGGCTCATGTTTTTGCCACGACTTTTTTTTTTCTGATGGTCTCTAATTGTCAGGAGCGTATCAAAGAGTTTGAAGCAGCTGCAGAGCGAAGCTTGAATCCCCAGTATTGCTTCCAGCTATCCTTGGAAGATCCCTAGCAAGTACCCAACGGCAGGCCAAGTGGATACAGTATGCACCACGCCTGCCGCTTGCATTTGCAACCTACATATGTTTATATTAGGCTTGCTGGAAAGGAAAAAGAAGAAGTGTACAGAAACCAGGTTTTCGTTCAAGTCAGTGTTTTTTGTGCTTGATACTCCTACCTGATATGGATGGAGCATTGATCAGGTATGGCCCAGTCCAACTATAAAGAACACAAGGCCAAGAGCAAGAAGGCCGGTGTGGGGTCAGGGAAGCCTTCCCATATAATTTTGAATCGCCAGGAGATATGTTTGAGAGTGGAACAATCGGGCCGATGCTTCTCTGAAAGTTGAACGGATGGACCATTTTCCATGTGAATGACCCAAATATATCATGGATTTCGATATTGACCTGAAAGCTATTGGAAGAAATCCTGCCAGGATGCTTGAAAACGTCTTGAAAAAAGACCATAAAGATAAGCCTAGTATGATATCATGGGATCAACTAACTACCAATCTCAACAGGTTCGGGATTGGACAGTCGTCAATACAAAGACTTGCTTATTTGAAAGGAATGCTGTTGATGGAAGAAATCCCGCACCATCTGAGATGTATAAAGCATGATAAACGCCCTGTAAGTAATGGGATAAACTACCATATCGACTGGTTAGCCCCTTCCATCAACAGTAACTCCAAGAGGATGGGACCTTCCTGGCATTTTGCCGCCCAGATCGACCCGAACAAGTTCGCTTCAGTTTCAGTGGTGCAGCGTAGGGAAGATGGACACAGCGTCACACTGGCACAGTTTACAAAGCTTGCCTTCAAGTTATAAGAATGGTGCAATCAATAAATTCAGATTCAGATATACAACTTATTGTAATCTAGAAAAGTGCAGGGAATTCAGGTATATATATATAAATATGTATTGCATGACATGTTACGTATATACATATATGATATATATATATATGTACTGTAATTATATGTGTGTATATTTTTGATTTGAAACGTGCAAGCAATTTGAGTATAGCAACAGGTTCTGCAGATTTCCAACCATTTTCCAACCAATAGATTTGGATGGATTCCGTGACCATCCTGAAACTGAATCTACAAACTGAGTGAGTGTGTGATATCTAATTACATAAAGTATATATAAATCTACATTCTATGTACTCCATTGAGAGCTTCTAGAGTTTTTTTCTATAGATAGGTGTTCGATGTATCTATGGTGTGTCATTACAATTATGGATCCATTCAAATTCGGTCGTTTCCTTCGTTTCCCACTGGTTTCCCATGGGTTTTCACCTGTCTCGACATGTGCCAGGTGATGACGTGATCTCGTTCAACGGCGCCAGGTTTACAGACTTTAAGGTCTCGGGCCCCTGGTTGTTTAGGATATAAAAGGGATGACGCCCCACCCATTTAAATGGGGACTATGATAACTAAGCCATTTTAAGGATCCCCCATTAAACAATCACTATAATGGAGTAAGAGTTTTTTTTGTGGCTCATTTGGCATGACGTACTGTTGATGGAAGAAATCCGGCGTTCACCAGTTGAGGTTGGTAGTTCATCCCATTATTGACAGGGTCTTTTATATCCATCTCAGGTGGTGCAGGATTTCTTCCATCAACAGTATGATTTTGTGATTTGGTGGAGTTAAACCATGGTTGATCAGGGATGATTGATTCTTATATGTCACATCCCCCATTTGTAGGATTTAGATCGTGTCAATGTCGGAGGTTTTGTTACTGTTTTTTGAGGGCAGGAACCACAGACCACATTAAGGCACATCTTTAAGAATTTCTATTTTTTTTTTTTGGCCCCTTTTGGAGTTGTGAATTTTTAGAAAACACATCCGCAAAAAATTGCTTGACTTTGAAACAGCCAGAATCAGCCTGAGGTTCAAGATTGATTTGAAGATCGGTGAAGACTGCAATCCCTCGCAACTTTGTGAGGCATCCTGTGGAGTATCCTGAGCAGGTTGTGAAATGTGAGCCTCTTTGAAATTTTGCACAGGGCCTATGTCCTGAAGAAAAGTGTGCGACAATCGCAGACGATGAGAAATTTACTTGAGATGTTTACAACTTGGTCTCCAAGTTTTTTTTAATTTTCAGGAAATGGTTTAATATTTATTTCCAAAAGAGGATGATAAACATTTAGGGTGGGGCGTAGTTTTTTCCGGCGCATAGGGCAGCGCTCCTTTTGTAGCTTTTGAAAGGCTGCGTAGCACGCCCTGGGAAGCCGGATTCCAAGTAACTAGATTGCCATTTTCACAGATGTGAATGGTTGGATTGTTGAGGTTTAATTTGAAATCGATTGTTGGAAAGATAAATAGGAGGGTATTTAAATGGGGTCCTTCTAAGTGCAGTGTTTTCCATGTGTTTCCAATAAAGATTCTCAAAGCATCTGTGGTACAGCAAGATGACCCACAGTTTCACGCAACTTGCTGGTGCGAACTGGTTTTCGAGGAGTTCAGACCTGTAAGTTGCTAGAGATTCGAAGATCCACTGCGAAGCAGAGAAGTTTAAAAAGGGATCCATGCTTTTATATCCATGGTTACCCTGCAATAAACCATTTGCACGGAAATTCCATACACATGGATTCAATTCAAACCAATGTAGCCTTTGGCAGCTATTAGATGCATAAAGTCTGCGTTAAAGGCCAGTTTTGCATGTTATCTATGACACTGTTGACGGAAGAAATCCTGTTGATGGGTACAGTAGTTTATCCCATTGTTGGTAGGGTTTCATACATCCCAGGTGTAGGATTTCAGCCATCAACAGTATCCTACTTGCTTTATACGTGAAGATCTCTCAATGGCACATGATTTCCACAGAATCTCCGTGAATCTTCACGGATCATCACCGTAGCACGGGCTCGGCTTCGCCAAAACAGACGTCCGTGGTGAAAACTCCGTTGCCACAAGAAAGCGAACCTTGGTGGCACAAAGTCATAGTTACCCTACAGCCCCATATTGATAGTGTGATACATGTATTAATGGACCTTTACATGTATGAAAAGAGACACTTTTTGTCTCTGAGATGTACTGCATTATGATTGTTGCATCTTCATCATATATATATATACACACACACTGTTACATACATCATCATGATAATTATCTCGTCGTACTACTGTCACAGACATTGTCAGGATATTTGCATCATTCTGACCCATACATCATCATCAACATCATCAACATCATCAACATCATCATCATCATCATCATCATCATCACCACCACCATCATCATCAACTCACCATCTTGTTCCTCATTATTATCATGACATAACTACCCGCCCCCCCCCCCCCCGGCCCGGTGTTTTCTGTTTGTTTCTTGCAGACGTTTCAAGGCGCTACTAGGTGGTGCAACTCGATGGGTCACTGAAATCTCACAGGACTGGCATGATCGGTTGGTTGTTTCAGTTTCTGTTTGAGTTTGGTGGGTTTTGCTATCAAAAACCTGTAAAATCTGTTGGAATCCCAATAGTTTATTTGTATGAAAATTGGGATGATTGTTTTCATTTTTGGTTATTTGTTGTTTGGTGGATTCTCCCTTAAACACCCACATCTTCACATAAAAACAAAAGACAACTGACTTGTGAACTTTATCTCTAAACATGTCTATAACCCATCAACCCAAATCACTTGCAACATGGAAGGACTCCTGAGTCTTGACTGTTAAAGGCATGATTTCTACGGATTTTGTCATCAAGGGCAGATGACTTCTAGGAGTTTAATACTTAGAGCAATCAACCATGGGTGATATTTTTACGGACTCTACCATGGGATAAAGCACCATCTCTCACCACTATATGTCAGGAATATGTTTTGTGATTTTTTTCCAAGCACCAAATATAAGGGGATGAAATCCTAGCCAGTTATAGTCCGGGATTTTGATAAGCCGTGAAATCAGAATCCCATCATTAACCTACCAGGTTTGGTGTGAGGTTTCGGATCCATGGCACTGAGGTGAGTCGATGAATCATCATGGCTTATATACACTCCCTAAAGCTAACGTAGCCCTAAAAATGGTGGTTTCCAATATGAATCTCCTTTTGCAGGGGTTTGTTTTCGGGGCTATGTTTCAGGGAGGGTATATGATATTCTTGTACTGCCATGAATTTGTCAATATTAATTGTCACTGTCCTATACTCTCTTGATTACTAATGATTGTTATGTTACATTACGATTCTCATCCTAATCATCATTTGTATGATGATTTTTAGTGCTGTTAGTTTGGGTTTGCCAAAAACCTTGTAAAGCACTGGGTAGATAATCCATTCATGTGTATGAAGGGACCTTTATTAAACTTCACTATCCACTGGTACAGTTCCGTGCTGCTGACACGTACAAACCGGGCAGTTGTACAGCCAAGTGAGAGTTTGGCGCTAAGATTGAAAGTTGAAAATCCACTGGTACAGTGTTTTAACAACCATGATGAACGCCGAGATGGATAGCACTACTAGCCCAATGACGCTTGAAAGATGCCCAAACGTTTGGCCAGTGTTGGTGCCAGGCAGTCCATGTTTGGATGTGAGAGAATTGGTTCCGTCACTCTTTATGAGGGGGACAGCACCCAAAAAAAACAACTGAAATTTCTCAGTTTACAGATGGAACCCTGCACACAGTGGTGAATCTTGGCAGGACCTAATGATCTCCCCGCTCCTTGCTGTGTTCCTCTGCGTGTATGGAAACTTAGAGTTTTTTAGGGTGGGGACCCCGTCCCCTCATTCCTAAGGAATCTATATAGCCTTGGGTGACTCAATTGGTTAAAACCCTGCTACTCCAAGTTCTGTTTCTGAAGATTGCACACCACAAGCCATGTTGATTCGTGGTCACTCACTATCTCTTTGGAGGTTCGATCAGATTTTCCTTCAATAGAAGATAAGTACATATAGGTCCATTTGGTTGCATTGAGGTACCCCTCAAAATCTTTCAGGATCATGAACAACTTGGGGCTTCAACCAAACCAAACAAAGGTTTGGTTGATGAGAATGCAGCACGGGTTGGGATAGTGAAAACACAGCTGAAAAAAAAATATGTAGGACATTGCAACTTCACAAGGTTAGGAGTCAGCATCAATATGACCATAAAACTATAATGAACATTTTTTGACATTTGGGCACATGCTAAATCTGGTTTGCCAGAGGGGGGGTATCCTTGGTCCCTCAAAAATGGCCTTCCTTCAAGGTGGCTGTCACCGTTGGTAGGCGTGGAACATGGGAAGCTATGATGGGGTCTCCAAAATGGTTTGGTATATAAGGGGTGCCTATAAAACACATGCAAAACACACATTAGGGTTGAATTGGCACCCCTTTGAAGGTGCTGAATAGTTACTGGTATTCATGACAATTTTCATACTTCGTGATCGATTTTGAGGGTCATGGAACATGGCGTTTCCAAGGTCTATTTGTTATCAATGGTACCTAAAGGTGTCAATTCAGAGTTGATGTGCTGATTTCGGAGTTGCTTCCTTTTTTGGTTCTAGGTCGAACGGTGTAGATAACCAACACCGAAACNGCTGATTTCGGAGTTGCTTCCTTTTTGGTTCTAGGTCGAACGGTGTAGATAACCAACACCGAAACCAAAAGATCCATATAATCATGCATATATACATGTATATATATATATATACATAATATATATATACTCTGTATATATATATATATACAGACATATACATGTATTATAGTAAAGTGTACATAGTTCATGATTATTTTCGCTATCAACCTCTAACATTCTGTAGTTTTTTGGAGCGTTTCATATTGGTACATACTGGGATGTTTTTTGTGTTCAGTGGTCCCATAAGAAGTCAAGGTTGATGCAGATCCCCGCGCCTTGATTTGTGGAACAAAAATTGCAATTGCCCCTCGACAAAAAAAACATATTTGGGTCGATAACAGCTCAATCCAACGACCGGTTCTGGGATTTAACCCCCTCCGCCCTGATACAAAATCTGAAAAGCAGAGTTGACGGTGTGACCATGGAGATGTCATTTAAGCTAGGGAAACCCATAGACGCCATAGACTCTACTCAGTAGCTCCACCAGGAATGGGGCAATTGGCTCAAAATTTGAAAGTTAATGTAATTTGAAGCCCTTTGAGTTTCACAAAAGGGGGATTAAACCATACAAAACATAAACTAGGTGGTGGTTTCATTTTTTTAATTTTCACGCCTATTAGGGGAAATGATCCAATTTGACATTTTTTTCAAATGGGTTGAAACCACCAACTAGCATATCTATTATCAAAGGTTTCGAACGAATCATAAACTCCTCCTTGTAGGTGCTCAAGGGACTGAAGCTTGTGAGGAAGCACATAGCTACCAGCTTGGTATGATGCCTCAAAACAGGGGTTGAGGACGATTCTCCGTTGGCTTGAAGAAGACTGGTGGTGTTTTAAAAGGCGTTTTACATTGTATATTCAAGTGATACTGCTGATGGAAACAAATCCTGCACCAGTTGATACTTGGTCTTAGTTTTTCCCATTATTTACAGATTTTTTACATCCCAGGTGGTGCAGGATTTCATTATTTGTATATAATATATTTAATAGATTATATAAACACATCTTTCAAACATCCATTGACCTGGTGAACATGGCCTCAATTGAGCATGAATTCAGTGTACAGCTTTTCGGAGTTCAGGTTAAATGCAGAATCCACAGGAGGTTTTTTTTAACGGTGAATGGACAATAAGAACTTACTGTTGCTGGTAATTTTAAGGTATCATTAGCTAATAGATACACCTCTGAAAATAAACATGTAACCCAAAAATGAAGGTTTGGTTTAGATGATTTTCCTTTTCAAACAAAGGTGATTTTCAAATTGTCAATTTTCCGGGGTGTAATACATACCACACATTACCATCATTGTCTTCCAACAATATCACCTGGGTGTGGGGTTTGCTGAAGGGTGGATGGACAGACAATTGAATTGGAGAAACACGCTTGGTAGGGTTGAGCCAAGATGGTACCACAGAAACCACTGAATTTGGATGATTTGTTGAGTTTCAGGATTCAGTATTGGTGATTTTGCAAGGGTTCCATCCGAAAATGACCTCAACAGAAAAATCAGCTTTGGACATGAACATCATTTTAGGTAAGCCTGGACTTGACGGAAAAGAAACCCATCATTCCCCACCGTCCTCCCATTTTGATGTGTGATTTTTTCTCCTTCGAAAGATTCTTTGAGGTGAAGACTCACCAGTCTTGCTTGGAAGTTTCATGCTTCTGAGGGCTGTTCCTTGTCCATATTTGTCAGGATAACACACATGTTCACAAGATACCTTGCCCAGTGGAACCATTTGTTGTTGATGAACTGCCCACATGTTGATCACACATTTAGTTCGAGTCGAACGAAAAATAATGATAACATCATGTCATGTTGATGAATTTGATTCTACATCAAAAATCATTGAAAACACACTGGGATATATAATTCTGATTCTACATGACCATGGTGTGTTTCAAAAACCACAGAAAAACCGGAACTTCTGACCTCCAAGGCTGTGGCTCTTCGGAGTCTGCATGAGGATTCCAAAACAATCATGTGGTGAGCTCCTCAATTGCGGAGTTCGATGCTTGAATTTGTTGAAAGGTTGCACGTGTTTTGCCTACGTTCCCTTTTATTCGTTTTGTTTGTTAGGTGTTTTTTTTGATGATTAATTAATAAATGGTTGGTGACTCTGAGAAGATCTTATGATTTTGGTATGTTTCCCCAACGCGGCAAACCACCGAGGCAAGGCATTGCTTTAGCATGTTTCAGCCGGTGCGTTGTGAGCCTCTCACCTGCAGTCCTGATCTCAGTTGGGTTGTTTTGAGGCACAAACATCCAGACAATCAAATTTGGGGGACAATCTTTACATCCACCACAGGAAGCAGGAGATGCTGCCTCTTTAATCCTTTCAGGCTCGAAGGGAGGGCATGAAGAGTTTAGAGATTGGTCCCTCCAAAAGATGAAGGCTAGCACTTCATAGGAATGATGATGGTGTTGTAGGGGTTAGATCTCTGCGGGTCACAGGGGCTGGTATATTTTAACATGTAGGAACAAAGGAAAGATCAGTTTTCATATTGTCTATGCTTGGCTTTTGGCTAGGGTTTTTAAATTATTGTTGAGATGAAACGTGTTTTATCCTATCACTAAACTGTTCAAAAAATGAAGTCATAGTTTTATCACCCCCCCCCCCCCACACACACACACACACAGAGATATCACATTTTTGATTTGACACCTGCGCCTTTTGATCATATTGTTTGTCAACTACATTTGTTATTGTTATGAGCGTGCAGTTAAGCACCTTAAAGCCCAACGTTAGCTTCATCCCTCATCGCTTACCAAAAACGGCCCACTCAGAGTTGTCATTTATCCCAGAAGCTCAACGAAGCAACCACTATTGCTGTTTACACAATATATTGTTTTTACGACCACATGGATTGTTCAAGCAGTACCGTTTTTTGAACGCAACATGATATGATATTGTTTGCCATCTCTTTCACTTCTGCCATATTTCCCTTCATGTTTTTTAAAACAGTTTTTTGATGTTTTGTGTACTGTGATAGAAAGCCTTGAATAATCTCGCGGCGACCCGAAGGATCTAAGGGTCAAGCATCTAAGTCTCACAGCATCAATGATTCTTAGATCTCGTGTACGCATCATGTGCCCGACTTGTCATCTTTCCTCTCTTGGTCTGAGGACTACGAGAGGTATTTCACGTCTATGCTTTGCGGATGGTGTTGAAGTGCGACACTCAGAGATGGATGCAGACACAGCACCTCAATGCTTTGTTGCATTAAGGCAGCTGCCACCGGGTTGTTCCTGAGATGGCCTTTGACCTTGTTTGCCAGGATGTTGACGATTTCGACAGTCGGCCATTCGTATTAGCAGTGTATTAGATGGTTGCAACCATTGATAGACAACCAATTTTTGTGCTTTGCATGATCATTCGTTTGGTGTTTTGATGTGTTTTGGCAGATCTAAGATTTTTGTTTTTTGGTAGAATTCGATGGATTTTGTTTGTCTTGGCAAACGAGGTTTTTCGGCTATAAGACTCAGGAGCTTTGAAACCTTAAACGCTTCGAAACTACGAAAGGTGTCACCAGCTTGTGATCGAGCTGCCTTGAAATCTGGGTGTTGCAAGCCACTCAGAATCCTCCATTTGCACTAGATTCCATCTTCACCTCTTTGGCACATTTTTTTCAGAGGATTCTTGAATGGTTTGCTAGTCGCAACTCTCACGTTGCCGCAGGAAATGGTGAAAAAAAACCGGAGATATACAGCTAAGGAAAAAGCACCCCATGTAACAAGCATGTATTGAATATAGAGATAATATATTATCTTTATATATACAGTATATACATATTATATCATATATATAGATGTATATCGGTATACAGCACATTGCAAACTGGTTGCGTTTGTTAAATTTGATCAGTTTTAAAAGGTGATCAGTTGAGACAGTCGATGCTTGGATCGGTTTTTAGGGACCTGAATTGCCGATCCTTCACATCGTTCTTCAACATTTGTGGGGTTCATGTTTGGACATGAATATTTTTGGATGGAACATATGTATGAATGTATGACAAAGTCTGAATGTACATATATATATATATATACATTCACATATATAGCATCATGTAGTAGAGTTTTACGGGAAGATGCATACTTTTTCTCTCCGAGACATGATTCGAAGGTGATGAAATCTGTCCTATAATCACAAATCACATCCTTCAGTGATCCAAACTCAGATTTTTGCTGCTTTTTTCAGGCTCAGTTTCAAGAATACACAAAACTCCCCTTGTTCCTTCCCCCTGATGACCTTTGTGTCGTGCCTGTGTGGCTATGTGAAGTGGGTTTGTGGTGAAGATGTCATAGCTTCAATCTTTTATATTGAGACCAACGATGGATCGACGCAACGTGACCTATTTCCAAGATGGATACCTGTGCGAGTCGCAACGAGCCAGGAAATACGAAAGATGGAAGAATGTTATCAAAGAATTGAGGAACGAATTGAGGAAGCAAAAAGATTGCCCGCTCCACCACCGAATCTCGAAAGCCAAATGAAGCAACGAAGATATGTTGGTGTGGAACATATTGGCATTCTTCATGATCATCTTCGACAACGTTTGATTCAACAAGGTCTTTCATCATCCTTATTGACTTTCAGAAAGGCTTACAACATCCTTTCAGAATTGTCAGAGGGTCAAGCCATTACTTTGGTACACCCATCCTATCCTCTCGATGAAGAAAGTGGAAGTTCGGGCAGCTGGGAAAGTAATGGTCCAAGTGGAACTGAGCGAAAAGAGATTGATATGAACTGCGACAAAGTCATTGCGGTACATGTCTACATGTTAAGAGAAATAGAAGGATTTGTGGAAGAGTTCAAATCCTCCCCTGGTATCTACTTTGATTTTCAAACATCAAGGCTGAGTACCGGAGTTGCCATGATGGTGAAGATAGAAGATAACTTTGATGGTGTGAACCAGGAGAAATTGAATTCTGCTGTGGCACTACAGCGCAATGCTCTGGAAAGACGTCGTGATTTCAAAGCAATCACCAAGAAGATCGCCAAACTGTTGGCAGAATTTGATGAACCTTAGGAATTGTAGGACAGGACATCTTGTAACAATCCGCTGGTGCTTGTTGGAAATGAGCGTGAACGATTGTGATACTATGATATTGAAGTATTTATTTCGTTTTCGGAATGTGTTTCCATGATCGGAGTACATAATATAAACTACATTGTATTGAAGATATTTGAAATATAATACTATAAGGGCTTTTAAGAATATATATTTATATACACAAGTAGCTATTCATAAAGTGACCAGCAAGCACTTGCAGGATGTCTTATTATTTCTTTTATTGTGTCACTCTCGTCGGGATCAAGGTTGAATTTGTAAACCAACAGATTCACCAAAAACCTGGTGAAACCAGACAAAAGCATCGAGTTCTCGACTGCGAACGTTGAAAACAAATCGCAGCACAGATCCGTTGGTAAAATTTGGATGTGTTTTGACACATGTTGCACCACAAGTCCGTGCGTTGGATGCGTTTCTAAGCTTCAGTTGTAGCAGCATTTCTGCTTAAGCCAAACAGATCAAAGGGGAAACATGATGTCCAACATGAAGTTATCAAACAACTTAAACAACCATAGAAAACCTGCATTGAAAAAAATCAGAACCAGTTGTTCATTTTGCACAGAAGCACACAGGGAATGCAAGCAACTCAATCCACTAAAAGAAAGAAACTCATTTTTTCCCCAAAGGCTTATCCTTTTTTTTTTTGCCGTTTTGCTGTTTGCAGATGGCGGCGTTTGTGCAGAGTTATGGTTTACAATTGTTGGATCGCAGCGGCAATGATTTTAACACGTGGCTCGGCGGTGTATCAATGATTACCGGAGGGCCTATTTCAGGGTGTTTTCCTAAAAACCATGATATATACCTGGTATCCTGGAGCAATTCCATGTTTGAGATCTCCAACAATCTTTGGAAACAAAAAGAGATGGACGGCTCAATTTGGACCTCGAATTGGCTGAAGGCATTGTGTCTGAACATCTTTCAGTTTAGGCCCAGTTAGTTAGAGCCCTTCCCAAAAAAGGCTATTGAACTCGGTAAATCCCAGCAGTTTTTGCTGCTTCATCTTTGAGAAGTATTGAGGCAGCAACTAACCTCTGCGGATGTCATCGCTTTCTATTTCTCTGCTCATTGGTGTCCACCATGCAAGTGAACAACTTAGCTTCGAGTGTGGTCGGGTTCAAATCGAAAGAGAAGAGTGGGAGTTTTTTCTTGAACATGATCCATTTGCTTTCTTGCTTAAACTGAACTAACCAGCCTTTTTACGGAATGTATAAGATGCTATGTAAGATGCTATGTATTTTTATATGTTGCAGAGTGTTGCATCAGTTTTATGTACTTGGATTTGAACATGAGTTGGCAAAGAATTTCAGCTTTGAGACGCTGCTTGTTGTAGTTTCGAATGGCACAAGTAGCATACAGCTATGGCCTACCTATGGCCAACTACTTCAGTGCCACAAGTCCCCGAGGCATTTCACGCCAGTGCTGAAGAAGTTCTATGTCAGCTGGTTGCAACCCATGCGGTCCAAGTTTTTCCATATAAGCGACATTATTGATACCACTTGAACAAGAAGCAGATTGCCGCACCACAGGGAACCCAAGAAAAACCACCGGGGGACACCACCGAAAGCTGTCAGGATACTCTTCACTCCAATGGTCTGTTGCTTAGCGGTCTTCCGTCGCGCCGGGTGTATCCGTGGGACTCGTTTATGATGCGTTCCATGAGAGGCGAACGTTCTTTGAAGATCATTTTTGTGTCCAGTGTCGGCACCCCAGTGGCATAGAGTTGACTGCCGTGACTTTTTTGATGCACAAAGAGATAATCATAGATGTACTGTTGATGGAAGGAATCCGGCTAACCACCTGGGATATATAAGCTATATAAACCCCTGTAAATAATGGGATAAACCAACAACTGGTGGATTTCTTCCATCAACAGTATGTACGCGTTGTTTGTGTATGCCTCAAAGAAAATTTCGCTTTCCCGAAGGATCAATCTGAACCAGAGATGTGGAAATACATGTGTCTCTGGCGTCGACTTTACTGATTGGTTGAGGGCAACATGTTGAGATGTCCAGTGAGTCCGATTGCAGTGGGGTGAAGCAAGTCTCGTAGTGAGTATATCTTCTAACGTTTTTTCCTTACTATCTTGATCCATTGATGCCAGAATCTTGACGCAGGTCTCAAGCAACAGTATTGATCATGGACTTATGATTGAAAGAAATGAACACCCTCCTGCTTCATGGATGTCCAGCAAATCCCAAACAAAGCCAAGTCTCGTAGTTCTACTTTGTTTACCAACCAAAGGAATCTCACACGTTTCTTTATCCTTAGGTCATCAAATCATCCAATATGATGTTATTGAATGAATCATCAAAAGAAAGGAACAGAACCACACAAAATAAACAAATTTGTATGGAGCCAGGTATGAGGCTCATGGTGGGGACACCCAACGGTCAAAAAATGGGAGCCATTTTCAAAGGATCAAACTGAATGCCAAAGATAGTAGATGATTTTTGAGGGATTTCCCGAAAATAATAGTGCATGAAGTTTGAGTTGGTAATATAATGACCCCCTGTACAGTAGGTGGTGGGGTTTTCAAAGTTTTTTTTTGCTTTCGTTCGATCCGAGATCTGACGGGTTTAGTTGACCACCTGTACAAGATGGCTTTTCAAAGATTTTATTTTCACCCGGGATTTTTTGGGGAGAAATCATCCAACTTGACTACTGCAATATTTTTTGAAATGGGTTTAAACTACCAACTAGGTAGTTATAAAGGCTAAGGTCAAAAATTAAGGGAAAGCCAAGGGTTAATAGGGCTGACTATTTGTGGGGATGCATTGGGTGGATACACTAAGATTCCTATGTTTGTTTGTGGGGGAATGATGAATCAAATCCCAAAGAAACTTAAGATTTTTAAAGTCACTACTTGATATTGTGCTTCCTGATATTTTGTTGTTTGATATCAAGCCCGAGGAAATATGGAAAATCCATCGAAACCATCATAGTTGATATGAAGGGAGTCGTTAGATGGGTTGGCCTGTAACTTCTTCATAAGCATACCCACAGCACCAAGTAGGATCCAGCAAATTGTATTAGATTAGTTGACAGATGTTGGATAACTTCGGATCATTACAAGACTTCTCTCCTTCAGAAAAGGGACAATCACACATTTCATGGGACTCTAAGGGTACGCTTACAATCCACCCTCAGGAACTAGCCCAGCCTTAGACCTAGGCCTCCCTTAAGGAGGCCTTGGGGCCTTATCCAACCCGGATGGTTGGCAACCTCCCTAAGGTGATTGGCTGGTGTTGAAATTCGCTTCCACCGAGCTGAAAGATCGACTATCGCGGCAATTTCAGGTGCAGAGCTTGCCCCAAACGTTTTGAGAAGGAACCACACCACTTTTTGACAGATTTTATATAAGGAAAGGACACTAATAACCAAATGAGTGTCAAAGATGAAGCTTGTGAATCACTTGATGTTTTTTTTTGACGAGTTGATTTTTTGGAAATCCATTTGGCCACAAACTTTTGGGTTCGTGCCATTGTTTGTCATTCTCCTTTTTCTTCCTGCGCATAGTATTGGTTCCCCTTTAGTTTTCAAGGAACGGAGGAGTGGACATTGCCAATTGCCATGCTGTAAAAACAATATCCTTCGCAACACCATAATCATAATTAGAAATGATAGATTTATGATGATGTCGCTGTTACGTTGTCGTCATTGTCATCATTGTCACCATCATCATCGTCATAATCATCGTTGTCATAATCGCATCATGGTGTACTCAACGCTTCAAAACGACAAGCACCCAACAAAGCAACAACTCCAGGATCATGAATAGTTTATGCAAGGAAATCCCTATCAACCCACTGTACCAGTTAGTTAAGAATCTTTACCAACATCACGAGATACCCTGAAATGACCCTTGGGTGCTGTGTCCAGTGCTTACAACCATCCAGGAATATTATCCGCTAGGAAATTGGGTCCCCATTCCCAATTTCCCAAGCTCAAAAAATCCCAAGATTTAGATTTGGGAACATTCATTGATACCATCCCTGAAACAAACAGCCAAACAACGCCCCTGAAAATTGATGGGACTCGAAGGAGATCCTTTCCTTTTCAGTGCACGCCATCTTTTCAGGGGCAAACCAGCTGTTCGTTTCAGGGACGGTTTTCATTTCAAAAAGACACAGGATACCCTCCTGGGAACTAACATATCCGCTGCCAAAAGTACTCTTTAAAGATGATTTTCCCTTTCCCCAGGTGGGATATGTTAGTTCCCTAGGCATTCCAGGATGGTTCTTGCACACATGTCACCAGGTCTCAGGCATTCCGCAGCTCATCGTGATCGATGCCGTCGGACGTCAAGCAGTTCGAGATGCGCGGCAAGATGTCATGACAGCTTCTAGCTCCACGCAGGCGAAGAGGGGGAGATGCCTCCCTGAAAAGAACAGCAGCGGTTTGCCCCTGAAAAAGATGGCATCTGAAAAGGAAAGGATCATCTGAAAAGATCGGATCAATTTTCAGGGATTGGCGACGGTTTGGCTGTTTCAGGGATGGCGACGGTGGGAAACTGCTGATCTTTTTGTTGTTTTGAGTTGGAACGAACGACCTCCGTTGGGTTGTTTTCAAACGTCTTTATGTCTTTGTTAATTGAGGATTAAAGAATTGGTTGATAGAAATCGAGCGTTGGTTCTTTGAATTCGGATTTTTGGTTGTCTTATGTCAAACACTCATTCTGTCAATTCATCCATGCTTGCTTCATTTTACCGCAAGCATTAGTTGTGAGACATCCCTCTGCATCCCCGTCAAAGATGGCAAGCCTTGAATTTTTGGGTGTGCCGGTTTTGGACCTACAGTTAAGATCATGTTTCGCCTTTACACTTATCCAAATTATGTTTTGGGAATGAATCATGTTGTGGCATCGTCAAATATGGAAAAATCGAAGTTGCAAGAGGTATTGCAAGGAGAAAATGTGGTAACAATTCCCGTGCGGAGTTTGTACATCTGAGCAAAGGCTTACCATGGAGTTTCACTCCACAGGGCTTAAACTCGGGCCTTGTAAAGTTGGTCATTTACCACTTGGACCCTTGGACCGTAAACCTTTAGACACCGATATAAGTTTTCGACACCACCAAATCAGCTACACCAAAATCATCCTTTGTTGTTGTTGTTGTTGTTGCTGTTGTTTAAATGATATTTCTGGACATGCTTTTCATATTTGTTTCCCATGCATATCTGGATATTTGACGATCAGGTGCTGACCACCTACTTGGGTTGGAAGACAGCTGCCGGGGCTGCACCTTCACAGGTGACCGTGGCAGTTCCCCAACAAAAATTGATTGAGGAATTGGATTTTATTCACAAAGATCTAGGGGTTTCACAAGGTGATTTGGTTTGTTTAAGTTGCAGCATTTTTTTTGGATCATTGATTAATGGTAGATTGAACATGAAGTATTGGTTGTATCGAAGGACAACTATCGCTTGATTTAGTGTAGCAAAGTATAGTGATTGTTTGTTTTGAAGCATTGACAATTTTTCCTATCTACAGTTGTGGATTCAGATTTCACATTGGGATTCTTTTGTGAATTGAAGCGCTCGTATTTTTTTGCAACGGGTGGATTATAGGGCAGAGGGTCAACCGGGACCCATTTTCATAGGGTCCTTCACCAATGACAAGATCATCCAAATCCCAGCTTAGATGTCAAAGCTCAGTTCTTGGTGTATCATCCATTACATAAGGAACCGTAACCCCTGTCACTTTGGGACAACCCACCTCCCAAAGGACTGGTGACTGGCATCCCGGGCAGGGCGGCAACCTAACCTATCACCCTTACATCCCTGGTTCGAAAAAATTAAAACGAAGGGGATGGAGATGTCAGGCTGATTCTGTCGCTCAGCTTCCGCTCGAGAGCTTAGAGTTGGAAAAAGATGGACGTTTCTGTGGTACCAAATTTTTTCCCAGATCCAGCGAGCAACAAAATGACGTTTGAGAGTATGAACGTCATGTATCATATAAGAAAACTCTCCATGATATATGTATATACACCTGTACTCATAATTTATATGTACAGTGAAATATTCAGTAATAGTGTGTATTTACTACCAACCTCAAGTGGTTAGTTGGATGTCTTCCATCAAGAGCTACCCAAGGCTTGGAGCTCGAGTTCGTATCCGCGGACTACAGAAGATGATGGGAAGCTCAAGTGGTTGGGGTGAATGCAGGCGAAGAGGAAAGGTTTATTGAGATGGATGTTTCCGAAAATAGTGGGTTTTCCCCCCAAATCATCCATTTTAATAGGGTTTTCCATTATAAACCATCCATTTTGGAGTACTGTACCTTTATTTTTGGAAACACCCAAATGTTTAGAAAGGGAAAGGCGTGTGTTTACTCTGTTTTCCAACCATCTTAAGCAAATCTAAGGAAGGTGGTGCTTTGATGTTTTGACATTGAATGAAGATTTTCAAAGGAAGATGACCCAGTTGAGTATAATTTTCCCTCACTTTTGTTACTGGGTGGCGTTTGAGTCCCTGTGGATCTATGACAGTGACACCTTGCCATCGTTGAGGCCCGAGAACAATGGAATGGAAGGCCTAATTCAAAGGCGCGCAGCGCAGCTCGAAGAACCCAATGGCACAATAGCATAAAGGATGATTGACCCCAACAGGATTCCAGTCACCAGCGCAAAAATAAATTTTTGTTAGGTGCTGAACATTTCGTTTAAAGTTTAAGCTTTACGTGAAATCGTTGGAAGGAGGTACATTCCAATTTTAGCTAAGTGTAATAAAAAACTGTCATGAATCATGAATGTGAGGTTCAGTTTAGAATTCAAAATGTGCTTCAAAATCCACAAATGACACCTTTTGAATCGAATTGGTGGATTTACCAAATCCTCACCTTTCACGTCGCCAGTTTCGATGCCTCGCAAAAAAGATATGTGGTCAAGGTGGACGACAGGTCAGGTGACGGACAGGGTTGCGATGAGATACTAAATTCCTTAGGGTTGATATTGCCAGCTATTATGTTCAAAAGGAACAAATCCATGGCAAAAAGACATACATCCCCACAGAATTCTATGATTTTCAAGGGGATCATATTGAGTAGGACATGACCGTGACCTTTTGTGCCTTTGATTTGAGTGGAATCGAAGTCCCCGGATAAGACTTGCCGGTATAGCTGTGAAAGACTCGGATCTCAGTCGATGATCCGTTTCTGCTTCGAACTTGCTTGCCTCTTCGGATGATATTCCTCCCCACCAATACCAGTTTTTCCAATTGTAAATTGGAAGGCTGCTCATTCTAAACCAACCGCTTACTTCCAACAAATTATTGCACCCAGTTGGAAAATAGACGGCCCTAACTCCCATGTATTGGTTTAAGACCCTTCCTCAAACTAGCCCTTTAAAAACCTCCAGCATTTACTTTCACCATAGCCGTTTTGGCAGGTCACTTGCCCTGAAGGCAGCCAATCTGTTTGGGAATCTCAAGGGTGAAGCCAGCGACAACATGCCATGTATCATCGAGGATGATTCGGGTTGATAGATTTGACTTACAGCCCGAAAATCAATAGGAAATACATCTTCAAATGGCAGTTTTTCCATTGTCATGTTAGTTTTCAGGAGTGTATACCCCGGAAAATTCACATACCCATTCGTTCCAAGGAAAATCATCTGAGCCAAAGCTTCATGATTGTGTTCCATGTTAATTGTCTGGGGTGTATCTTTTGACCAATTTGGTGGATCTTTTGACCAATTTTTCTGAAGACATGCCATGGAAAACGAATCTTGGGTTCACTATCAGGCTATCAGGGAGTTTTAGGCCGGTTGCGAAATGCCTTCAAGTTCTTTATACTTCCGGTACCACCTGGATTCTCGTTGGCCACCCGTTGCAGTATATTGCTGTGAGAACTCTCATGGGAGCTTCAGACGGTGCGAACAGAGATACAGTAGAGTCAGTAGAGTATATCACAAGAAGTCACTAATAGTCTACTTATGTCAACAATTCAAGAGTAAAAAAAAAAACACATCCTGCAATTTTTCCTACATACCCCCCAACAAAAATGGAGGATTCCAGAATTTTCTACAATTCACGGAAGTTGGTCGTCGTTGGCAATCCACAATCGACCAAGGTTGCAACTTTTGAAAGTTCAGGCTCGATGAACCCATGGAGGACCAATTGACCAATCGGCAGTGATCAATTCACCCTGGTTAGTTGGGTTATGTAGGGGACTTTACTACCCAGTTATAATCGGATCATAATCTGCCAACATAAGGATCCATATTACTGCTCGCATGACTGTACCTTTTGGATGTTCTAAGGTAATAAATGATTCGTAAATATGATCCTAAGCCGCTTGTTTCAAAATGATGTTAGCGTTATATAATCTGGATAGTAGTCAAAGTACATACTGTTGATGGACGAAATCCTGCACGACCTGGGATGTAAAAAGCACTGCAAATAATGGGATAAACTACGTACACATCAACTGGTTAGCCGGATTTCTGAACCATCAATCGTATCATTTCCTAAATTTCTGGGACATCCATTTTCTTCTTCCTTGTGACTGATCCCTCATAGGCTAATAGGTCGAGACAAAAACCAAGTTTTCACAAAGTCCAGGTGCATGCCAGCAACGAGCCCACAGAGGAAGATCCGTGAGGGGTGCCTAAGGTTGCAGTCAACAATATAAACAAAGATACTAATAATTATGGAAGAAATTCGGCTAACCGGTTGAGGTTGGTCGTTTATCCCATTATTTACAGGGTTTGGGATACATCCCAGGTGGTTTGCCGGATTTCTTCCATCAACAGTACAATATCCATTCTTTTATGATTATATATATATATATATTTTGGGTTGTCCCCCCTGCCCCCAGGAAAGCTTTGGAGGTGCCGAGGTACAATTCTTTAGTTAATACGCTTTAATTATTATACCCTTTCAGGAGCTTGGCTTCCCAAAGGCATTCCTCGATTGGCTGCAGCTTGGTGTGGCAGTGGGAGGCTTAGTGATATTAACTGCTATAATAGATCACCTTTACAAAAAAACAAGGTTGTGATTAATCATGCCGCCCTCATGTTTTCGTTCGCATACCCGAGGCGCCGACGTTGCCAGTGCTTGCTGCAGCCTGCAAACGGGTTCGCCACGTCCCTCGCGTCCGCTGCTTCAATAAATAGGTTCTATATGGTTCTATCCTCCTCCTCTTGGACTGGCTTTGATTGCTTGATGATGCACCTTCCTTTGCGCGCGCATATGTTTTCTGCGCCCGCGACCTTGTTCAAATTGAGGCTTGTCCCGGTTGGCTATGGGACTTTTTCCTCGCAGCTGGAAGGCCCAAGCGAGAGGCAGAAGGGGTGGGGCCAAGCTTGGATCGGATTGGTTGTTTGCTCTTTTTGGATTTGATTGCACTGCATTCATTTCTGTTCGGACATGAATCAAATCCATTGGGCCAAATTTTTCGTGTCGACAGGGATGCAGTGCGGAGGAGAAGGCATGGCGGAACCGACTGGCGAAGCTTCGGGTTCGGGCCTAAGAAAAGATGGAACCATGCATGAACTTTCCCCATACTTTAGGTGGCATGTCACCCACACCTAGATCTTATCTGGTTCCCTTCTCTGAATACTATTGCATGCAGCGCCCTTTTCCCCTCTACTGGACCCCGGTCCTGAGGCAAAGATCCCGAGCGCCATACCAAATATTGATCCAGGCACCGGTGAAGAAGGCAAGAGCCAAAAAAAGGGTATCAGGCCTGATGGGTTTGAAGACGTATTTAGTAGATAACAATGTTTGCTTTGGTCATTCGTCATGGTTCTTATCAAGCCACGAGTGCCATGATATTGGGCTTGGCGTGAAATTTTGCTACATGGAAAGATGTCTCAATATCTACGTCTCCTCGAATGCCACATAATTTTGTTGCCTGTCTTCATCATTCAAAGAATCATAATTTCGATAATTAAATTAACTTGGTCTTATGTCAGAGCCCTTCAAAGCCCGTCCATCCCGCATGCGGCCCTTGCTTTGGTTAAACAGGTCCGCACCTCACGGGACGCTGGGCCGACAGCTGCCTCCTTCTTTGCCTCTGCGGCCACGTCGGTTGCCTTCATGCATTCAGCTGCTTTAGACGCAATGATTTCCGTAAGTATTGGTATTTGTATACATACAAAAATATCAAAACTGAGAACAGCATAAAAAGATATAATTATATGTAGACATAGTTACTTATTATTATGTAGTTCAAATTCCAAACGTGCATGTATTTAGATTTTCTTTCAAGAAAATTCCTTGCCGATCCACCGCCCGCCAGAAACCGGCGTTGTGTTCTTGGAGTTCGAGATAGACTTGTCAACAACACAATGTTTTTTTTCCATCAGTTTGTTTTCAAAAGTATGCCTTGAATTCGATGTTGAACCTGAACTCTGTTGGCAAACATTTGTGAAACTCCGGAGTCGCAGTGCTGTGCAGATTTCATGCCTTGCTTTGTCTCTGGAGTTTTGGCTCGAAGGGTTGACACCTCGAAACACCAAAGGTTTCAATCCTCGGCAGAAAACGGGCCGCACTTGGTGCACGACTCAGCATGACAGAAGAAATGCGAATTTGTTCTGGCTGATTGACGATTTTTTCTTCAAAATAGTCTCAGCTGAAGGTGGTCGTTGTTTGACATGACAACGGCTGGAGTCTTAGCTTTTGGAAAGTATGTAGTTGTGAAGTTGTGTGCCCACAGGTCTTGGAAATCTTTCCGCAAACTGCTGGTTGTTCCAAGGCTGTTGCAAACTACCTTGGACCTCAGTAGTGCCAATGGCAGCTTCGATATGTGTAAAGTTTGTCAAACCAAAGTCTTTGCGTTTTGTTCATTTTTTGTGCATTGACGATTGCCATTTTTTTTGAACATTGAGATGGCAGATGGCTTGGACCAAAAAAACAAAAAGCAAATCCGCACTTTGGGATCTCTTGTGAGTGTCCAAATTTCCACCTTCAAATTCACGACTTGAACGACCTCCAGTCAGCTCGGCAGGAGCATGAGATTGGTACTCCACCTTCAAGGCACGTGTCTTGATTCAGACTTTGATTCAATTTAATTTGCTAATTTAGAACATCATATGCGCTCCCTTCGTTCTTGTTGGGTCGTCAGAAATCCTTCTCACCCAATTTAACAAGCAGAGGTTTTCATTCCATTGCAACACCCACCTGCAGATGCCTGGCTGATAACCTGGAGCGAACAGAATCTACTTTTCAGCTGACAAATCAAGCCCTAGTTCATCCGGCTATGTTCTCCAGCATAAGTGTTCTTGGCGTCCACGGTCCACGACCGTCGCTATGATATATCTAGTAAGGGGTGCCTATAAACCTTCGTTTGCCACTCTTTTTCGGAGGGGGACAACCCAAATTAAATGATAAATTATGGTGCATTCCTTATCCATGAATTTCATCAATGCTTGAAATATTGATCTAAATAATCACAATCATTTTTGTAGCATCATTTGATAGGATCAATCCATCACATTATCAGCAGAAAAGAGTTTCCCTTGTTGAGCATCCATGAACGTTGAGGTGGACTGAAGCTGATCTGATTGAAATGGACGAGGTGCGAAACTATCTGTGGACACCCAGTACACCCGGAACAAATAACATGGTTTCCAAAAACGGAGGTTTGGACGATGATTTTTGTCTGTCAGTTGGGTGATTTTCGGGTTCAAAATGTTGATTTTTATGGGTGTGTATCATTCAATGCGCAAAATCCATCCACCAAAATTTGCGGTTCCTGTCATTTCCTCTTGACCAAGATTCAGACACATTTCCCAGCTTCGGGTTGGGTAGAGTCCATAGTTGTTCAGCGCCAGGTTAGTGGGGAGTTCTTGTGTTGTCTCGGAGAATCTGAGAAGGTGGGGGGTGTATGGAAAAACGTGACACAAGTTGTTTCATGATGTTGAAATAATGTGTAAAAACATCTGGAAATTGGAAACATTTTTTTTTGGGTGATATCTGAAGTCAACTGGAGAAACTATTTCCTGTGTTTTCCTTTTAAATGCAGGTGAAACGTCACTGGGATCCTGTCCAGTTACGTCTATCTCCGGGCGCTTTACTCGCAGTGCTGACCTTGGGGCTCTTCATCATGACTAGTCAACCTATCCCCGCCACCCCCCTAACGTACCCTTCCCAGAAATGCAGGTACATAGGGGGGGTGGTAGGTTGACAATCGCCCACCATAACTTCCATGTGGCAACCAACCCAAGGTGCAGGGCCTCAAAAAAGGTGAAGAATGGAATGAACAAAATGGCAAGGTGTGCAGCAAAGCCGGGAGGAGGATGAAACCATTTTGACTAAAAATTTTTCAAATGGGTTGAAACCACCAACTAGTGAATGTTGATGATTAGTTTTTCCCTGAAACTGACATGACATAGCCCCTGAAAAATGGATGGTTGGAAGACGATCGTTTCCTATTGGGTTTTGGCCTATTTTCTGTGGCGAAGTGTTAGTTGCAGGGAGGGCAAATGTCATGGATTTCCAAAAGCCACCCAACTGGCATGATTTCCACCAGATATCCCAAGTATTCCAAAGCAATTGAGGTCAAATCTCCTGGGTGTAATCATACATGACCCAAAAAGTTATGAGATGCTTGACAATGACCTCACAAAATATATGATGAATTCTATTGTGTTTCTTTGGGGCCCAAACTTTGAAGTAGCATTTTTTTGCATCCTGTGTTTTTTTTTCCCCCTCCCCCAGACTGGTCTTTTTCCCCATGTGAGGTGATTGATTTTGATGAATCCACGCAGAGGTGGGGAAGTTCAACTTTGGATCAACATGCCCACTCAAGATCTAGATGATCATACTAAAACATGCTTGGGATGTTCTAGTATGATCATCACCGAGAAATCATGTAAGGTACAAACAAATGATTGGCCCAGATGTTTTTTGTGTTTTTTTCCTGCAGAGGTATACTGTACAGATGTCTGCTGACAAAAGCATCAAGTGCTGTGCTCAATTTTTGGGATCGGTCACTTGGGGGAATCACAGCTGAATCACAGTGGAAATGCTGCATCGACTCTTTCCTGGGGATGAGCCAATGATAAGTCCATGATTTGTTGATGGACAGGGATTCCTAGTGTTATACAGTATACAGAGTCGATAAAAAGAGTTTTCTTCACGTGATTGTCTTGCACATTTTTTTGATCCATCAAGATGTTTTGATGCAAACTAAAATCTCTTTGGAATTTTGAAAGATCCTGTCACATTGCCGCAATAAAAGAATGCACCACTTGCGATGTAGTGACTTGCGATGTATTGCCTGGTGTATTGACTGGTGATCGGATTGAAGCAACAAATATCACCTCTTGGCAATGAAAATCACTTGAGGATCAAGATGGAAAATCTACGCCTTTGCCCACTCGCCTGAGTCACGGGCATATCGGGGAAATCCCGGAGGGTTGGCGTTGCCATGGAGATGTGCATGGTGTGTCCGGAACCGGTACATTTGGATACAAACATGGCGTTCTTTGGATACAAAAAATGATTCCAGATGTTTTTAGTGCAATGGAATGCATGGCATCGCCAAGTAGGCTAGGGGCTGCCAATAAGGCCTGCCAGAACCTACAAAAAAGATCTGTGAAAAAAGGGTGAAAGCGAACAAAGTGATACTACAAAATGACTTTCGAAACATGTTGTCCCCTGAAACGGGATCAGTACACGGATTGGTGGACTTCTCTGAAAATCAAGGTTCGGTTTTGTAGTGAGGATGCTTCTGGTCAGTTTGTAGCTTCAGAAGATGCCTCAATGATCTTTTTGTAGCAAATTTGATGCGAATCCAACATGTAACTACAAAAGCCCAGGCCTGACCCACCCATGGTATTTTAAACCCCTATTAAGAAAAGAAGGACTTTAAAGCATTTTTGAGGAGGGAAAATATATGTAACAATTATAGCCGATGAATGAGGCCTCCTCCAGCATTTCATGGCTAGGCAGTTGGAAATCCAATGATTGCAGTGGCTTCTTATCCGTTTTGGCTTGACTTGCAGCCGTTTCGGCAGCGCGTTGAACGTCCACCACGGGACGTTGTGATTGAAACACAACATGACGACGCTACGAAATGGAAAGCTCCTGAAGATGATGATTTGCATTGCGCACATTGTACCTAGTCCTTTTCTTTGGAGACCTCAAAGGTTTGCATGGAAAGTGAAAACTAGATACAGAGGTAAATCAACAAAGTCTCAATTTCAGCCTCATGAGATGCAATTCAGATTGATTTCATGAGATGTACAAATTATAACCCCCCCAAAACAAATGGATTTGCAATTTATTTGAGGGCACCATCATTCTGAATGATATGTTTTTTGGCGCGGAGACTTTTGGCGACATTTTCCCAAAGACTGGCCTCTTAATCCTTTGAAAAATCCAGTGGACAAAAAAACTTGTTGATTTTACATATGAGCTCTACAACAGTAGATTATTACAATCCAGTATAAGGGAATGCTATGGACCATGGAATGCTTCTTGGTCGACCAATCATGAGAAGGAATAAAGGCTAAATTCTTGCAGTTGAGTTGAATAGTTGAATATCACTGCTGATATCTAAAGTTGTGTGCTTTGGGTTGTATGGGACTAGGTGACCCAGTTGCAACCAACACGGAAACCAACATGTTGGTTGCCAACGAATGCTTGAGGCCATGCTACGGTGGCATTCCTTCATTCCGGCGCTTGCAATATCTTCATTGTTACTGATGCTGCTAGAACATCAGCGTATCAGGAGGATCTATCAGCTTCTGGAGGGTGCAAATTCTAGCCAGGACGGGGTTAGCATAAGTTATGCTCGAAATGTGTTTGACTGGAGAACTTTCTAATTTTCTTTTCTTTGTTTAAAGATTGCTAAATGTGTTTACATATTTTATATTATTGACACTACATTTATCATACATAATATTTGATTTGCTTCTCTGGGTCCAACATCTGCCATGTTTGATGTTTCAGACCAAAGAACTTGGTGATTCTCAACTTGGAGGCTACAGCATGCCGAAAGAGTTTGTCCGTTTATGTATGTTTGGTGAACGTTGCCTTTGTTGCAGCCGGTCTCTCGGTGTTACCACAGAGACATACCTTGCTGGACATGATTTTGAGTGCCCTGCGAGAATGCTGCATGTTAATGGCGATCTTGATCTACATGGCCATGCCACTGCCTACAGTCTTGGGCCATTCAAATCGAAAGGATCGATGTTCCTGGACTCTTGCCGCCATCTTTCCTGCGTTGCTAGCTATGCTGGTGTTCCCCGTAGTACGGCATGATGCAATTTGCGCAGGGAATTTGCATTGCTACCTCTTTGGTCTCTGCAAGGTTGCGATGATCCTTAGCTATCAGTGTCTTGGAATAATTTGAAGATCACCAGTTTGGATATCATATTGGCCTGCCGTGAACCAACCCTGGGAACTAACTTTGTAAATCGCCTCTATTCATCTGTATGAAGGGAATCGTTTTTTTAAACCTTCATGGAATCCACTATTGCAGAGGGAATAGGGAGGACCCAAGACATGTTCATGTTCTTTGAGGCTAAGAAAAAGATTTTAAAAACACCCTGCGACCTTTGATTCATGAGCTAAGTCTGCTAAGTGTTCCTTGTTGCCAAAGGCCTGGTCTATTCTATTGCAAAACGATAAAGAACCTTACTTGGTATTCCTGGACCTATAGAATCCTATAGACACAAATATAATATACATATTTGGTGGCGAGTACCTACCGTTGGTCCATCAGAAAAAACCCATTCCTATCCCCATCTGGGGCTGATCTCAACTTTTCCAAGGTGGTTCCAAAGCATTTTTGCGGATTCCACGCTTTCCACGTCGATGACTTCATCGACCTCAAAACCGACAACATCAAGCCTTTCCAACGGGGGCTGGAGGTCCGAACGTTTGAAGGGTTCAAAAGTGCTGCGTTTTGCCACGATGAAGAGTTCCAAGGACGGCGAAAAAAGTTTGGGGCAGATGGATTTTGATTGGGTTGTGGTCATGAAAAGTTGAAAATGGAACTGCAAGTTGTACTGCACCATTATTAAAGCTTTTCCTACTCATTTTTGAAGAACTGTTTAACTGTTTTTTTCCGCGAAAGTCCGGATCAACCCGCAAATCCGAGTCAAAATCGAAGGTTTTTCCACCATGTTGAAACCCTCAACCGAGCGTTAAGTCTCGGCAAAGTTGGTTCATCGGTCCAAACGTCCAAACTGCTCCAAAGCAACCATGGGGAACTATAGATATTTATAGATGTTTCATAAATATGTGGAAACATTTGGAAAAAGATGATCAATTCAGAAAAAAACATTTCTCCAAACATTTCTTGCCTTTTTGCTCGGAGTAAGCTTTTCTTAGGATGAACACTTGCGCGAAGCACCACCAGCATGGCTATTTGGATGTATTGATATCGACTTGGATGAAATGGATTTGGTCTAAGTCGTTAAGTTGCCAAGTCGCTTTCAACAAGTGACACCGGGGGGAGCTCCAAGGATTGAAGGTTAACTTTCAAAAAATCCTGGAAACAATATCCAGACTTAGTAGATAGATAGCTTATACACATGACATGGCTCCCAAGTTTTTTTTTGAAAGGTTGCAAATGTGTTTTTGTTGATACAATAGGCCAGGCCTATTTTCTCACTTACTTCATACATGGGAGTTGGGTGACAGCTACTATGGAACTGGTGTTTTCCCACCTGAACATTGACATGGAACCTTTGAAAATCACCCAAATGGAAAAGGAAAATCATCTTCCAAACCTCAATTGTTGAGTTCCAGCCATTGACGTTGTCCCAAAAATCATTGATTTGGAGATCCTTGGCTTCAAAAGGAGCCACCAGACCAGACGATTATACGTAAAAGCGTATCAATCCGTATAGATTCGTATAGATACGGTTGCACCCGACGGAGGTGAACCTTGGTATCAATCAATCACTGCAGATTTTCCACCGCTTTTTCTTGCAAAGACGTTACTTTTTGATATTTCGATTCGGCAGATCTATGTGTTTGAAGCACATGGACTCAGCAAAGCTGGCTGTAATGGGCGAGTGCTTTAGTTGCTCCACTCTTTCAACTGAAAAGAGTGGATCCCATACAGCGGGAATTTTTGTGATGGAGGATCTACAGGGCTTTTATCAAAAAATCGATGTGTTTGCAGCTTGACGGAAATAGAACAAAATCAGACAAAAGCCTTCTTTTCAAGTGCGGAAAGTGCGCTGAACAGAATCAAATAGAAGTAAAAGGTGAATTATTTTATCATATTTTTATATGTTTCGCCTCTTTGGCAGTAATGTGCTGTTTTCACCCTTTTTTCCAGATAATAATTGATGGTGCATGGAATGTAGCACCCACCGTGGGTGCTTAGACTTTCGGTTCAGTCGGGTCGATTCACGTCGTTCGCCGCGGGTGAAGGCCCGAAAAGGGAACGGCTGGTAGCTGAAGATGTCCGAGGGACAAGAAACATCATCACAACAGAACATCATTTCGTGGGTTCGATGTCAGTTTTTCAAAACGGAAGGACGTAGCTGGACTATGATTCAAGATCTATATAGATGAATAGCAGATTTCTGTTTTTTCTTTTTTTTTCCGAAAGTATCAGTGTAGCCTATTCACTACCCAAGGGTCTAATGCTATTAAAGTCTACCTTCTGAAAAGGTATTGCAACCCCTTTGAAGTGCAGCAACTTTGATCTTGGAAGATATTTGGAAGCCTTTGGTGAATCTTTTTCCATCCAAGAAAACAAATCCCAGTCCCCTCGAAGCCCATCCCATATATCCCATCATGTGTTCTCTTTCGAGGACTTGCTAACCATGGGAACAGTCATGGAGGAAAGAGTGAAGAAGATGCTAGGAGGCAATTTAAAGTGCGAGCCTCGAGACGAAAACCGACGTGAGACTTTCCATCTGAGGCGATTCGATGAGTTTTTTTTTGGAAGTCTTTGGATCTTATATATTTTCTTTAAGATAGAATTAGGATCTGTGTTACCATTTGAGAAGTGGTAGCAAATGTAACCAGTTAAACGCACTGATTCTTTTTTCAGATTTCGAATCTGGGTGTTGGTTGGATCGTTTTGGATCCACCATTTGCCAAGGCAGGAATCAAAAATCAGAACGACGAAAAAAAATCCAAAAAGTGCCAGCGATATTTTTCCAATGTCTCAGTGGAATGTGGATCCAAATTCCACCAAAGTTTCATGAGTCCTTTACAAAGGTTTCGTTGCTTGGCTTGATCCTAGATTTCCGATTCCATGGATCATCAGATTTGAGGCCAGAAATGAAGGCTTTGATGCAAGACTTGGGTCCCGACTTCAAATTTCCTGAATGGAAGTGCGCCCAAGAAAGTTGTCTGGAAACAGCTGATATTAGAGTTGACTTTTTGCCCCCCAAAAATCTGTTGGATTTGGACATATTGAAAGAAACAACAGTTGATTTTCTCGAACAAAAAACCAGGGTATTTGGAAGCATTGAAAGAAAGAGCATTTTTCAACATGTTTTTTCTTCAGACAAACTTGTTTATAGAATTATCCTTTTTTCGTTGGTTTTTCTATCTGTACATGACTTCAGAAAGCATGTGGCTGCCACGGTAGGTATCGACTGAACAAGTTGGACTCTTGTAGCAGTGAGGCTGGTGCCCAAGAAAGTCCATCATTAGATTGGTTGAAGTGGTTTCCCGAAATGAAGGTCCTGGTGTAGGGATGATATGGTGGTCATAACACACGCTGACTAATTAGACATTGGTCCACCGTAGGGAGTGGGACCTTGGTGACTATTTGGAAAAGGAGTCTTGGTTGATAGCACACTCTGCTGCGCATGGTGTTTGAAAGCCATGGCAATACCTTAATGCAGCACATAGATGGGAAGAACTTCCGCACCGTAAAAGCTCGAGTTTAGATTCAAGCTCTTGTAGAAGAAAATGATTCCTTCACGTCGGAGGGGGTCATCTTTCACAGCTGACCAGGATGGTGGAATTCAATTTGAAGGTGGATACTCATCGCCCACCCTGGCTTGTTTTCATGGAGATCAGTCTTTTTTTTTCGTTTCTATATTATATTCCAAACAACATGTGATCATTTCGTTATTTTGGGTCCGGACTCCAAAATTGTAAACAAAGATCTCGTTTTGTTTGGTGGAAGAAATAGTACCCTCCTTAAAACTAAGCGCTCGCACCTGAAAATGGATGGATGGTATGGCAGATGGAATACTAGTTTCCTTTTGGTGCCCGGCCTATTTTCAGGGGCTTCGGCTGTTAGATTTTAGGGAGTGTAGCATTCAATTTTTCTCCAAAAGTTTCATATACCAAAAATGTAGGTACAAAACCATATAAGTATATATATATATATATTATTTTTTTTTGGGTTGGGTTTTCCCTTACATACTGTTGATGGTTCAGAAATCCCAAACAACCACCTGACATGTATGAAACCCTGCAACTAATGGGATAACCTACCATATCAACTGGTGATCGCCAGGTCTGGTGGGGCAGCTGGCTCAGTCTGGACCTGAGATGGACCGACAAGGTGTGAAAGGTGTGTTTTTTTGGTTGTGTTTTTTCCATGGGTTTGTTTTAAGGCTAGGAATTTGTTTCAGCATTATCTATAGAAATCATGTAGACATGCATCCAGAAATGGTTGATTTTTTGTTGGAAGATTGAGATTTCAAGTGCTCACTTCAAGTGACAAGTCAACATAGCATAACATAGCAGCTAGCATAAAGATTTACTCTAAATGGAACCCTTAGAGTAGGGACAGTCTAAAGGTCTCTATAAATAACCCTTTTGCTCACTGCTCCCTTCCGCAAGTGCTTTTGGAGGGGTGCCTAGGGTGCCTAAACACTGAACCAATGAGGCTCCATCTTTGACTGGCACCATTCCCAAGCAGTCCCTGCTGCATGAACTTGTGCTGCACTGAGAATTTTTTTGGTACCTAAGAGCTCCAGGAAATACAAAGATAGCAGCCGGTTGCCTGCATCCATCTAGGTTCCATGAAAAAATACACATTTATGGTGGATTTTCTGTTACCTATGCTAGTTTACTGCTAAAGGATTGAATCAGATTAAATTTGACAAGAAGAACCACCACAAATTGACATTGGCTTTGCAGGAAATTACAGGTCATTTCCGGCCATTGAAGGTTGCCCAATTTTTTTCAACAATTTCAAAGACATCAGAAAATGAGGGTGTGAAAGTGTCCAACTCAAATTTGCACCACCCGTTGTGAGCCCTCGCAAAACACCAGGATCCCTACCGTGAGGTACATTAGCAATCACTAGTAATGATGATCTTTAAATCCCCCATCAATGGCGACAAGTGCTGGCCTTGTTTTGCCTTCACATTAACCATTCAAAATGATGTTTGCTTGCCAGTTTCCATCATTTCCGAGCATTCTAGTATAGCCAGATGATAAGATCATAGGATAGGTTCCTTTGAAATGATGCTTGAAACTGAACGCAACACATCACAAACAAGTTTCATGGTGAATGCGAAGGGTTGAACACCATGGCTGTGCCCAAATTCTAAAGTATTATCAAATTTCAATCCCAGGAAATCCATTGACTGTATGTTATATTCTATGATTATTCGAAATAAGAAGTACAGTAGGTGTATATATGTAACAAATCATTTTGTATCATATATTATATCATATTATCGATGTGCCACATGTATATATATATATATATACATGTAAAATTGCCATACTGCTGCTACACAACTTTGAAGTTCCCTTTACAAATGGAGCTGGTGTACAATGTGTGTACCTTTGTTCCAAGGTTGGGATCGATCGAATGGACAAAGTGGCCAAGCAGCTCGATAAAGGCCACCACGTGATGAAGCTGAGGTTTACACCCACCCTAAAATTCAAGTGGAACCCAAAAAGTAAAGGTTCACAAATGGTGGCTTTTCCAATGTAACTTCTTAAACATTGGTTGATCTTACCCTCCCTAAACTAACAGCTGGCACCTGAAATGGATGGTTCAAAGACTAACCCTCTTCTTTTGGGGACGGCCTTTTTTTCAGGGGCTATCTTAGTTTCATGGAGGGTATGATTTATGTTTTTTTTTTTGCGTTTAAGTTTTCAAACAGTCGACGTTTTTCGTTTGTGTTTCTGTGAATTTTGTTTGAAGCATTGGCATGTTGGCGATACCGCAGTAACATGCTATGAAATACGTGTCACAGGAGGTGCCCATTCAATGTCCCACAAACGTTTGTTCAATTCCACGAAAAAACCCTGGTTGGGTTATATAGGGGATTAGGCAATTATATAGGGATTATAATAAACCATAAGGATCCCTATTAACCAACCAGGATTCAATGGAAAGGAGGGTTTTTTTCGTGGCTCAATTGGCCCTGTGAATCCAAGGTGTTTGACAATTACATGCAGTCCACTGGATAGCTTCTAAAACTCCGTTATGATTTTGGCAAGAAGCAAAAAAACCCACACTTTAATGAGGAAATGCAAGAACGAAAGGCTCAAACGCTGCTTTTGCTGCTTTCAATCTTCTGTTGGCCCAAGCAGGAAGCAACGTCAATGTGGTGGATTGTATGGGTTCAGCACTCAAACCTGTCATGTACTGTCTCATTATTTTTTGTGCTTCAATCATTGAACGTGCTTCAAATACGGAAACCATCCGCATCCAAAAATTCTCGATGTACTTGACAGCAAATATATCACAACTTACTTTTTTTGGGTCCAAAAAGCAATGCCGAGAACGTAAACGTTTTCGGTCGTGTGATCTCTTTTTCAAGCGGCAAAATAATCCGCCACCAAAAAATCTTTGACAAGAACGCATCTGAAAAGGGGATATACCCAATAAATACCACTATATAAAGTGAGTATGGGGATTATTAAGGGTACCATACCAAGGGTACCACCATTTTCCGCATGAAAAACAACATCTGAAAAATCAACGACAACTTTGGATGTCATGTTGAGGTGAAACGCCCTTATTTTGGGCCGTCAGTGGAGAAGCTGTAGATTATTTGGTAAGAGAAGGTGCAGATATTGAGCATCGGAACACGTCAGCGGCTGAGATTTGGAAAAGCATTGTTGGGAAAGATGTACCTTCCCTAAAAGCAGCAGTTCGCCCTTGAACATGGTTGGAAGAATACTTTCCTTTTGGGAAGGACTATTTTCACGGGATATGTTAGTTTGGGGGCGGGGCGGGTAGGTAGATTGATGATAAAAGAATCTTCTATCAATCAGCATCTTTCCCTGAAGATGATGGAAGATTGCCATACACCAACATACCAAAATTAGAAAGATCCAAATCGCAACCGCCAAGTTTCAAAAAAACATGTAACCTCATTAATTTTGAGAGCACAGTAAACAACTTGTTGGTCACAGCATCGCTTCCAAGGTTTCCCCGTCGATGTGTTGTCCAGACAAAAAATGTCGAGGCTTTCCAACTGCTCGGCCTTCTACAAATTTGCTTGTCAGGGTCAGCATCGACCCTTAAAAGCATTGGCTCGGTACTTGAAGAAGGTGGGAAATCCTGCAGCCGAAATGCGATTCAATCGTAGGATTGTAAAACTTGAGAATTCCATGACTATGTTTGGTACTGGCATTTTGCAATGCTATCCACATGTGTATACATATATAATTACATGATACATACATGAGCTTGATGTTACTACATATTATCATGACTTCGGATGAATGAGCAGACTTTAAGGATTTGAACAACTAAAAAAGGCATCTTGGCAGATTTTGCTATCCTTGAAGGCCGGGATTTTAGAGAAGTATGTCGACGTGGGAGCCTGAGATAAAAATGACAACTCCGAGCGTTTCCAAAAAGGCTGGCTTGTGGAAAAGGAACCCTGAACACCACCCCCTGGCGTATAAACATCTTGTAAAGAATGGGCTGAATTCCTTTACCTAATGAACTGGTGTCGGATTTCAGCAACCAGCAGTATCACACTTGATGATTCAAGATGTGACAAGAACGTAAGGTGAGGTAAGTCACCTTTTTCCAGTCATTTGACCCCTCGAACTATTTTGCGAGTCGCTTTGGAGTTGTTTCGTTTCCGAGGAAGCATCTTCCATCACCAAGAGAACTCCTCTGCACGCAGCAGCTCACAACGGCTTCGTTCATACTGTACCTTTGGCCATTTTTTCTGGGGCAAAGGTAGACACAAGCGACGAGTTTCCTTGACGATAAAAACAATGGTTTAGGAAGGGAAGCCACACTGAAAGATTTTTCATAAACTCTTGGAAGTTTTCAGACTTGATAGCTGGGCTATAGTTGTATTTAAAGTTCTCAGTTGTGTTTATTGTTCTTACTTGACACAAGCCCCGTGCCCCTTGCTGTCATCATCATTTGTCGTTGTTGGAAACAATACAAGGTGAAGGAGCTGCTGTCTATGGGAGCAGACACTGATGCGAAGGAACCAAAGATATTGGAAGTGAAGCAATGAAACGAAACGGCGAAACAACGAAAGCAAAAATGCAGGGTACACTTATTGGTAAATAATGGGAACATCCAACCTACTAACATGTATACGTATATGTATATATGTAATTCCCCTCCGAATATCCGCTACATTTTCCTAGGAGTTGAGTCCACTACAAATGAGTTTTGTACTGGCTGTTTTGTAGTGCCATGGTGTGTTGGATCCAGCATTTTTGTAGCCCTGGAATCGCAAGTATTTTACAACAAAGGCGTTTTGATCATTTTGTAGCAGGCCATTAAGATCGACCATTTTCGACATGTTAACTCAAGAAAAACATTTTGTAGCAAAGCCTGGGCAAAATACCACAGTGATTTTGTAGTGGACTTCTCCTCGAGCAAACACACGTCAATCAATCTGAGACACACCGTCGCGCTCTCTCCCTCTCTCTCTCGCTCATCATCCTTGTATAATGACTCTGCACTCCTAGAAAATTAATGGAAACAAGACAAACATGAAAAACTGCAGCCGCTCTCTGAAGAATAAACGCAGGACTAAGCGCACCCACGTTGTCCGAAAGGTAGGCTTCATCCAGAGAAAACGAACTGTCAACTTAATGGCTACTACATGCATCTACACGTTACTTCCTTGAACCAGCCACACCTGGTGTGTATGTGAGAGTTGAGCAAAAGGTCCTTAACAGGGGCCTTCATTGCGAAGGTCCTGGGGTATGCAGTTATTAGTCTCGGCTAAAGTTTTTTTTTGAAATGGCGAAAGGAAATTATTTTTTGGCTAAGATTTGGCGAAAGTTTATGTATATATGATATGTATAGAGTCTCGACCAATGTCCAAAAGCATGTTTACCAGGAAGGAAGGCAACCCCAAATACATGACTTTTGTATCTTGCGTTCTTCGCATGATATCCCGTCCCTGGGCATTTTGTGAATGTATCGGTGAATGTGAAAAACGTTCCAATCTATCATATAGGTTTATTTTTCGCGAAAGTTTGGCGAAAGTTTTGCTAAAGCCTTGGCGAAAGACGGCCTTCATTTGAAGGCTAGGTGGCCTAAACTGTGGGCTTGCTAAGACTCCTGTGCAGGAGGTGGGTACTGCAGTTTGAGCGTGGAAGTGTCAGAAGTGGCCGATGAAGGTGAGCAAGGACCAAAATACTATGCAAAAAGATCGAATCTGAATGTGCAGCCACCGCAGAAAAATTACGGTGGCCCATTTGTCCTAGGTCCTGTTCGATACTCGCCTGATGTACCGCGAAAGATAAACATGAGGTTCGCTAAAGTTTGGCGAAAGTAAATTATTTTTTCAGCGAAGATGTCCTTTTCCGCGTGAAGGAATTTAGAACAACCCTCATGTGTGTGTGTGTGTTGGGGTTGGGCCTGGCACAAACAAAGGGTTTGCTACAAAATCCTAGTTGCGGAAGAAAGGAAAAATAGCAGCACAGGCAGAAAATTTTACAACCCTTCCTTTTATGTTCCAGAAGTTGTCGCTACAAAAAGATTATTGGAGACTTTTGTTGGTCAAAGCACTCGGTTGCTTGATCGAGCCTGAAACCTGATTCGACCATTTTGTAGTCTTGGCACCGGGGTTGAACCATTCATTTTGTAGAGGTGGAGGGTTTGGCTGGTCAGATTGTAGCTACAAACACCTTTTCCAACTCCTCCATGTGAATTGGAAGGGGGATTATATGTATACAAATGCTTTTCATGTTCTTTATATATTTTCTTGGATAAGCCGATGTTCATCATGTCTTTATCACTCTAGCATTGGACTGTATGTCAATTTTTTCTTGTCAGCTTTTGAAGTTGGCTTCCTTGCAGGACTATCTCGGAAAGACTGCCTCGGATTTAGCCAGAAATCGTGGATTTGACCAGGCACACCATTGCTTTTCTGTAGGGTATCAACCCTAGTAGTTGGGGTTTACATATATACTATAGTGTATATATACTTGTACCTATTATAAGGATTCCCTATTAAGGGTGGGATCATATATCCCCCATATGAGAAGTTTGGACCGTGAATCATATTATTTCACTGGCGCATTTTGCAAGTAGCTATCGCAATTCTTTCCCCCGCTGATAGCTTCCAACTTTCAACCATGGGAAAGAAGAAAAAATCGATTTGAGGGAGATCCTTGAGGAACTTGAAAATGAAGGGATGGTATGTCCACCCAGATTAAATCCAACCATCATATGTACTATAATATTTATAGAAACACAAATATCCCTCATGGATGAGATATCAATGAAGTTGACACTTTCGCGCCCTTCATAAATCACTATCTTTTTCCAGCACGGAACCGGGAGCTTCAATTTCACAGCAGGTGGTGAATCTCTTGGAGTGAACAATCGCCAACCTCTTCCATTGCGGTCCTCGGCTGGTGTCAAAAATCTCCTTAGTTGCCGCGGTTCGCTGGAGTTGTTAAGCATACCAATGTATGTTAAATGCCTTCAACCAAACACACCGCCAAAACTGTTTTTTCTGATATACTGATGAACGGTGAGCCCAATAATTATAATAAGAATGTTTGTGAAACATATTCGTATGCCACTTTTGGATGTGTTTGATCTTAGCAAATCGCAAATCTGTAAACATTGGAATGCTGAATAGCCTAAACGCAGCCGTGGGCTTAAAGCTATGGCACTCTCATTGTTTCGTCGCCTACCTCGCGTGCCAAACTCAAAGATTGATCCATAGACTAATAGAAGTTGCAAAGATCTTGGACAAGAAATCGACCTGGACCTTTTCTCTGCACGTTTTGGAATGAATACCTTTGAGCAATGAGACCTCATGTCTTAGAAGTCACTGAACAAAAACTCCACGAGTTTTTGGGCAATGAGGTGCCGTGCAGTCAATGTATTGCGGCCTTTAGCACAGTGTCTGAAAGTTGTGGCAGCCCAGTGGGAAGCAAGGTGAGTTTATTCAGTTATAATTGGGCATAAGAGTTGAATATTTCGGAAGATCCATGAAGGCTTGTCAGCTTGGGACCTGGGATACTCTCCGGTACACTAACATGGTAAAGGAATCATCACTATTTTTTATAGGAAATACGAATCTTCACGGTTGGAATTTTCCAGCCAGTCATGGCAAAGTTTTCTGGAACGATGCACTCCCTGAAACTAAGATAGTCCCTAAAAAATGATGGCTTCCAATAGGAATCTCCCTTTTCCAGGGGTCTATTTGCAGGGGATATGTTAGTTTCAGGGAGGGTCGTTGAATGGGCTTCCAACATGGATCAAATTCTGTGGTGACCCGTTGGACTGTGCTCAAGGGGTGGAGGAGTGAATTCACCGTTGGGCCAAGCCATGTATTTTTGATGTTTTTGTTGAGGGAACTGGTGGAGCATCGGAGCAAATTCAAAAGAAAATCTGGTGTGCTAAGATTTCCGGGTTTGCCGGCCAGGTGTACCAAATAGATCCAAATAGAACAAGGTGCTTTATTTTAGACCAGTGGAACAATGATTGAACAATGGAGATGCTGACACTTAGATGTACTTGCACTTTATACACACATGTCATGAAGAAACTATGTGGTCCATTTCAAGCAGAAGCAAACATCAGGTTCCAACACTCCATCTTCTTGTGGGGTGCTTCACATTTGCAGTGTAACGGCGGGAACTCCGTGCCGCGATTGCCTGTTTTTGCGCCATGAAACCTTGGCTGGTTGGAGGCCTTCGTGGAAATGTTGGTCCATGCTGTTTCAAAACATCTTGATGATTTGCCATAAACACCTGCCAGGTTGTGGTGTTTATGCACTCCTCCTTCCGCTCGTTGCTTGGGATTGCATTTGATGTTTTGGCGCAGGGGGGTCGTTCTAGATCAATCAACTTGGCAGTGAAACTTGGTGCAAAAAACATGCATGAAACTTATTCATGTTTAGTGACCTTCGCGTGGATGAATAAAATACCAATGACTGTTTTTTTTTGGGAGTTCCAGGTTGTGGCAGAGACACATCGAGAATATTTGCCGACATGGAGCAAAAGTTTCTATCGGCCACGTGATGTGGAGCTTAAAAACATCGGCTTGGTGAATGTTCAGCCCTCAGATGTTGAGCATTGAGTTTTATAATTTTATGTATTTACGATGTCTTGAAACTCATCTAGCTTATATAGTTTAAATCAAATGGAATACTCTTGGATAGTCATCTAGGTTGTTCATAAGAAAAGTGGTTTGTCCATGGTTTTCATGTCCTCTAGGGTGTCATTAAATGAAGAAATCTTGATTTTAAAAGAGAGCCGCACAAATGTAAAAAAGGAATCAATTTGATTTGGTGTCTTCTTGTGTCCCTCAGGGCCAAAACATCTACCCTCCAGGGAACTAACATATCCCCGTGATAAGGCATGTTTGAAGATGATTTTTTCCTTTTTCCAAGGTGGGATATGTTAGTTTCCCGGAGGGTAAAACGGTTGTATCTTTGTTTCCCCCATCTTTTTGTTGCTTCACGAAACACCTTGGAAGCCAGGTGCAGACTGTTTTCTTCGCCACGCATGTGGGTGTCTCCACACTTCATGATGGGCTTCTGACCCCAGTCATCGAGGTGCGCGAGGCCGTTGCTCGATTCCAAGAATCAACGATTGGTTTGCGTTCATGAGGGGCAGGATGGTTTAGTAAGACGAACACAAAAAACCGTGATTTTCAGGAATTTGGAACTTGAAACAGTTGATTATTTGCTATTAGTAGCCATTAATTATTGGCCCTGATTCATCAAGTAAATGATCTCAGAATGGGTGAACATACTTATGCACATTTTTTTTTGGGTGTTCTTTTAGTATGTGGTCTTGCAATTTTCGGCTTGAGAGTCCCTATATAGTGACTTTTACTTGTCACTGTTGGAGGGTAGTAGTGGAACGTGGCACATTACAGTCCTCGAACTCTATGTAGTTTCCAAACATACTTCGGTTGTAGTTCAAGTACAAACAACCACCAGAATGATCTAGACAACATTGATTCCACATTTGTTTTTCTTCAAAATTTCATATTTGACAGTTAAAGTCAGCTAAGCAGTAAGAAAGATACCCTCCTCTTTGTGGGAAGCAAAAACGGCTTTGACCCCCAGCGACAATGCCAAGGAATTGACTGCTTTCCATTTGTGTCATCACCGGAGCAGCATCTTCTACGAAACCTTGGCAAAGGATGGTGGCGTGCTGACCATCTATGAATACAGTTTGCTGCAGAAGGAGTCTCACAAGGCCTCGAAGAAGGAAAAAAGAACACAGGGACGGATCGTGGGTTTTGGCCACTAATCCAGATTTTTTTAGCAAAAGATTCTTTTCAGCAAACAAAGGGTTCTTGATTTACGAGTATCAATATCGGTATAACAGTCATCATCTCTTGAACGATGCTTTTGCCGCTGCCAATGAGGTGGCCATCTTTCAAGAGACGGTCCCCGCAAAGGCCCTGGCATGTGTGGATCAGCTGCTGCTGAGATCTTCACAAGCCAATTTGGTGGCTATCAGCCTTACACATGGCGTAACTTGGTAGCTTTAATTAGGGGATAAGTCATGGAAGTCAAGAACACTGAGGGACTGGTGGTCTTTTTGAGTTAACTGAGAGGCTTTAATTGTTTCCCAAAAGGTTCTATATAGATGGTTTTTAAGATGCACAAAGTTGCTTCAAGTTGTTTCAGTTTAGCCCTTTGGGGAATCTTTCGCTGTCTTTCAGGCAACAAAGAGCATGCTGCAGAAATTCAAGGACTGGACCTATCGTGTATCTCCAGTTCGATGGTCGGCTCCGAAGGTAGAAAACGCTGGATCCATGGGAACCAGAAGCCACCTTGGTCGCCACTCACTTCCCGTTTTCCAGCTGAAGTTAATTTCAGTTCTGATGTATGAAATCCGGAACCAGGAAAAAGAATGAAGTTGGTATAATCATTAGGTATCACTGAAACTCTAAATGAGTTAACAAAGACTCTTGAAATTAGGCACCCCCAACATGTTTGCCATGATTTGTCTTCAAATTCTGGCGAAGGAGCGGCTAGTAAGTAAGGAATGAGGAAATGAAGCGAGTTTTTATATTGGAATTTGTGGTAAGCCATCCTCATCTGGGTGGTGGTTTCAATATTTAAAGAAAATATCAACTCTGTTTAAGGGAAGATTCCCATTTCGACCAACATTTTTCGAAGGGGTGGAAACCAACCACCAAGTAGTCATTCATTTCAAGTCGCACCTTGCGGAACTCGCAGGATGGGGAGGATTATTTATCCTCCCTTGCTGTGGCCTTTCCTGCCGACTCGCTTCAAAATGCAGAGGTTTTTGGCGTCGTACCAAGGCTTGTGTGGGTCGAATTGATTCTCATGGAAGCTTATGATCCATATGACACTATTTCGGTTGGTTATATCATAGATGCTTGTATCATATGCACGCTCATATATATATATATATGGTTGTTATATCATAGTTGCCGCAGTTGAAAAGTCTTCGTCCATGAATCATGAATCAGAGTTCACTTTTGTCCTTTTAAGCTGAGCATTTATTGAGACTCTGCAGGATGTGATTTTTCTGCTTGAAATGTTTGCGATCAGGAACCGCTCGGTGGTGAAATTGAGGTTGAATCAGGCGCGCCGGGTTTGATTCATAGGGGGAGATCAGGGCAAGACGGGGTGTTAAAGATGTTGACATTTGGTAGTTCACACGTAGATACAGAATCGAAGTTAAAGGAAGATATATAATATACAAATTCAATCTCAACGTCAGATTTTTTTTGAGTTTGTCCTACCAGCAACAAGCACAGTTTACTATGCTTAGTGGATGTAAATTCAGTTCAGGAGCTCCAAGTGTCCACAGGTTTGGTGAACTTTCAGTGCCTATTTACCCAATGGTGATCAGGAGGAATGGCTCTGTGAAAGTGCATGTTTTTTTTTCTCAAGCAATAGTTATTAGTTAGAGTTTTTTTGTCTGAAATGTTGGTGCTTTGCTATCCTACTGGAACCTTAAAAAAACACCGTTCTACAACGGGATTTTTTCACACCTGGATCTATGCCCCACCAGGCTTAGCCCACCAACATCTACCAAGGACAGTGTTGACCTCCACCTCAGCAAAGTTCAAGAACTGCTTACAGCAGGTGCCAATTTTGGGGCTGAGCCAGCTGACCTGATTACCAGCCGCGCATGTTGGTGAAAAGTCTTTTACCCCACCCCCCCACCCGAAAACTAACATGGCAATGAAACATCACCATTTTGAATAGGAGATTCATCTTTAAATCGTTGGATTTCCATTGTCGTCTTAGTTTTCTAAGATGTGAAAAAATACTTCTTCCGGCCTGTGAATAGGAGTTCTGAGAAGTGATGTTTTCAAACACTAGTGTTTGATTGATGACCATCCCCAAGTGTAAGGGAACAACTGAAGTTTAAGCCATGACAAAGATCTGCCTCGGAAATTATAGTGACTAAACCATTGACTGCCTCCACAATGACTTCAATTCAGGTTGATAATAATTATCGTTGCCTAGAATCAACAAGAAACCCTGACCATGGTGGTTCAAAGATGTTTGGAGAGGTATTGTTTGATTAATTCAAGACTAAAATCCTCGATTAGATCACAAGATGCCACCAGCAACCCATGGCTCATGATTGGTCTGTGAAAAATTGCTGAACCCGGGAATAAACAGATCGTATGCAATATGCATCAATATGCATTGATAACATCGAACATTCAATTTTGGAGCTGCTTCTCAATCGATTTTCACGTGTCGTGGTCTAATCTTAACTGTCAGATGGACCCGAAGCCCTCCCCCAATCCTGAAAAAGATGAAAAAAATAGATCATTGACTTGGAAAAAAAATCTGGAAGCCATCCCTTCAAATTGGAAAACGGAACCTTTCATGATTTCGGTTTTCTCGATGGGAGGTGATGGAGCAGATGGTTCTTTGGAGCAAGCATCAGTAGTGGATCCACTGCATGTGACTTTGGATAAAGATGGACAACACAATGCCCGGATGAAACATATGCAAATATATGCAAATCCCAAAGGAATCAACTCTCCTGGGTTTACCAACCTAGCACTTGTTTGGGTACCTAGCCAGATTATGTAGATGAATGTAGACGGTGGTTTCAAGTGTTCTTGATTTTCACTGATACTTGAGGTGATGATTAAACTTGACTCATAGTGTTCAACCTCTTTAACTGAGGTCTGTTATGCACCACTCTGGAAAATGACGGACAAACATTTAGAAAGAAATACATCAGTTGCAAACACCATAGAAATTCTGATGAAGAAGGAGGTTGAACTATGTACCTCTTGCCGGTGCCAAGGGTGGGAGAAAGGACACAAATTTCAATAGTTTCTGTATTGCAGCCTGTGAAGAAAGAATTCAACAAGCTTGGCTATCAGGAATGGCCATTCAAAGCCAGGAAGGGATAGGCCTTTTTGTCCCCAATTCCGCGCTTTTGAAGTGTGCTACGGGTCGTGGTTTGTAGGCTGAAAGTTCAAAGAAATCACATCTTGCGAAGGTTGCATTTACCGAAGACACCTGCAGGGCATCCACATGCAGAATCAAAGATGGATGTATTATGGCTGAACACCGTTTGATCCTAAAGATTCTTCCGTCAGCTGCGTTCCAAAGCTTGTAGCAAACAGGTTCAACTGCAAGATTATAGAGACTTTCACCCTGATGTTTACATGTATAGATGGATTCAGTCACGCTTTCAAGCAAATCAACATAAAGCAACTCCTCTTTTTCGAAGCTGCCCACATTTTCAAACAACCGTTAAATGGTGGGTGGAGGATTCTCAGCCATCAACCCTTAAGTGTCACCACCAACCTCAACTGACCTCAGGTTGCATGGCTGCATGGCAAGCTCCTACTGGCCGACCGCTGTTCCTTGCGGCAGGTGGTGAAGATGTCAATGAATGACCCGAGTTGAGGTGATAATTAAATATCTATTGAAGGATCTAAAACGCATAAGGCCGTATTTTTTCTGTTGTTGCATTTTTGAAGTGTACACTGTACTCTGAGATTGTAGCAAAATCATCTCACGATGCGGGTGAAGGAATGAGTTCATGAACCTATGAGAATGTTTTTTGTGTGCACATGTTTCCCCACAGTTTCAGGAAAAGGCTTGCCTATGAATGTAATTGGAATTTGTAGTATTTGTTGAGTGTATCCTTTACATCATCATTCAGAATTATTCAAATTCACAAGATTTGATTTATATAAATTAGGCTAGTCAAACGGATAAAGATTCTTGTCGGGATCACCACCAACCTCCTCCCCTTCTGCTTTCCCTTGGTCAGGTGTGGGAGGATCAAGTGCAAACCTTGCTGGGTTCCGAATGTGATGACAATGAGACTTTGCAACCTGCACCTTGGGCCAGTAAGATTGCCATGCCTTTAGGCCTTTGGGTGATGGAAACAGTAGGAAGTGGTTGGGTGGAGTTGGAAGAAGGGGGAGAAATGGAAATTCAATGGGGCTGCTGCGAATTGCTGGTCATGAAAAAAACTATAACCCTGGCCTAGGTGATATGTATGTATGAATACCCGAAAAAGGATCGATGTTGTGTATAATACATTTACCATAAAAATATCCAAATGTATGTAAATAGACCACACATTGATCCTATTGGTACTGCGCCAGGGATCGCAGCAGAGTCAGAAGGGACAGCAGGACAGACAGCTTTGCTGCTGACGCAACACCAAGTCATTCAAGTTTCTTGGCATCCAAATGTTGGTGTGAGGAACCTGGTAGAAATGTAGTAAATGGATGCAAATGGTTAGAAAACCATCGAATTAACCACCATATGCACAATTTATGGGTTATAATTCAGTTGTAACCCAAGCTGCTAAGGAAAGTATAAAGGAACAATCTAGCTCTCAGGCCGAAAACATGTCTTGCCGCAACGCTTTCGCAGAAAGAAACACTCTCCACCCAAAGACAGCTACAAAATCATCATATCAGTTCTTTGAACAAGTTTGAATGAGTATAGGCATGCAGAAGCCGAATTTGTAACATGGGGGCTCAAAGTGCAAAAGTGCGCACCGTTATGGGTACCCCAGGGTCCGGATTTGGTTCAGGGCATTTGTTGTCATTGATCTTTGGATATCTGGCTAAACAGTTTCTTAGTGATACTGTTGGGTTGGAACGAAGACTACAATTGGCCGTGGCTGATCAAATTGTGGAATCTGGTGAAAGGTGCGCAAAAGCCTGTGCTTCTAGTTGTGGACAGTGCGATTTGGAGCCCTGTGAGAAAGTGCACAATTGGAAATTCACTCTATCAGTTAGCCTGCTGTCAATCTCCACATTGGGTTGGATTTTTCTTTTGATTTGGTGGTGGTTGTGCAGGGGTAAGTCTGTGGTGCATCGGATCGAGGTCCCGGTGGACTCATCACCTGAGTCCCTTGATCTGAGGAGGCATAGAGCACAGCTTCAGTTGAGTGAAATACGAGCACGTGCCAGGACCCATGGCACTCAGTAACCGTCAAGTCATTTTGCAATACGATGTTCCTGGGCCGATCTTGTGGCATGAAAGATTGATTTTGGAACATATCACTGGTGACGACTATGTGGTTGCTAGTCCAGATCAAGAGGTGTTCTATGAGCAGCTTAGTATTCTAAACGATGATCTTGTTGGAATTCGGGTGAAGCCTGCCCCCAATGTTTTGCCAGCCGGGATAGTGGCAGGCCAAGTTTATCCCCTACCGGTATTTACCCCAGCAGAAGTTGCGAGTCTTCGCAGTGAAGCTCGACGAGTCTTGGAGGCCGAGAGGGCCGCCCGTGGACTTGGAGCCGTTGGAGGTGGTGGAGATAGGGGTGCTGGAGGGTCTGCTGATCAATGGTCAGTTGGTTCACTATATTGGGTGGCGGCGGAGTCAGGTGGTGGAATGAAATTTGGGGACCTAGTGGTTGGTGTGGTTGCACCTGCTGTGAAGGGTTCGAAGTCAGTGCATGTGCTTGCAGACGGCACAAACCTGTTTGTGGAGTGCATTGATGGAGGTGATCGCTCTTCATTTTTGCAGAGGCCAGCGACGCTTGATCATCGAATTGTTCCCCAGGAAATTGACGCCCTTGGGAAACCTGAATGCAGTTTGAAGGATGCATCCAAGAAGTCGGTTGAGAAAGAAGTTAGCTGGACTTTGACTGGCCCCCGTACAACCAGGTGGTGCATTTCATACTTGGTGATGGAAGGGCTGGGCTTCGAGGGACATCACGAGAGATTTCGCAATCTATGCAAGGTTGATGCAGCAAGCTGGGGAATTCAAGAACATCTTCAATTGTCCATGATCGCCAAGCACATGATTCAGGTTGATCAATACAATGGATACAATTCATTGAGCTGTGAAGTTGTTTTTCGAAGACTCCAAACAATCGAGTTTGCATATGCAGAGAAGGCGAGGGAATCAGAAGCTAAGGCAGTGGGGGGTCGTTTGTCACTGGAAGAACAACAGACTTTCGGTGGTGTGACGCGGCAGGCAGGAACCCTCATGGTCTGCCCTGAGTTGCTGGATCATGTTCGTGCTGAAGTTGAGAGGGATGCAACTCTTGCAAAGCATCTCCGAAAAGCCCGTGAAGAACGTGAGTTGGCACGACGAGCCGGGAAGAAGGGCAACAAGGCTGATGGGGACGCCCCCTAAACCGGAGCAGGGTCATGGGAATGAGGCACCTATGGCCCGATTGCACGAGCCTCATGGTTTTGGAGTGGGTCGGAAGTGTCGTGACATTTTTCCTCTGCCTACATTGTTAGAGACAAGCTGTGGCGACAATTCAGTTTCAAGAAAGTGCCATCGTCGCAGACTGGTTTCAAAGCATGTTGAAGAGGAGATTAACTACACCATCCATTCCTTGAATTCGATGTATGGTTGTGGAGCCAGTGGGAAGCCGATGATCTCATTGGACGAGTGTCTTTTTGGGACTGCCATGGCACAGTATGACAGTCTGGAATTCATTGAAGCATGTGTTCGGGCCATGGGCAAACCGCCTGTGGATCTTGATCGCCGAGGGGCATTCACTATGCTCCAGGCTGCAAGTGGTTATGCAGAGGACCAGCCTGCAGGATCACTTGCTTCGTTCAACATCGAAGCTGTCTCGCTACCTGATGAGGGATGGACACCAATCAACTTGGTGGACTTGTGGGGCGGCAACGGTCAAGACATTTTGGACGATTTTGTTTCAAACCAGCTGTTGCCACCAGAGACTGCTAGCATCAGACTGGAAGCTTGTGGGGTTGATCGGCCCTACATGGATCCTATGCTCAGACAAGGGAAGCAATACCACGGCTTTCTCAGACGGCTTTACGCATCGAGCTTGATTGACTACAGCGTGAAACCTGGGAGGGAGCAAATTGGTCTTTTCTTTGTCACTAAGAAAAGTGGGAAGTTGAGGCTTATAGTTGATGCCCGACGATCCAACGCGCATTTTGGTGAGCCATCGTACGTGTCCCTGGCTACTGGAGATAGTTTGGGAAACCTAGAGTTCGAGAGTGGACAGGAGGTCACGATTGCAATGGCTGACTTGAAGGATGCTTTTTATCACTTGTCACTTCCTCAGTGTCTTCGTGATTACTTTTGTCTTCCTTCGATTCGTGCAAAAGACGTGGGAATTTCCAGTTTGGACGGCAGACGTCTGAAGGGTGATGAGCGGCTGACTCCCAGGTTGGCTGTTGTTCCCATGGGTTGGAGCTGGGCGTTGTACATGTGCCAGAGTATCCACGAATCCATTGCTCTTGAAAGTGGTCTCACCGAAGAATTCCGAATTCGTGACCGCAAGCCCCCCCTGACTCCACATGTTGTCACACTCAGTATGTTGATAATATGATTGTGATGGGGACCAATGATAAAGCTGTTCGTGATGCCTATTGCCGAGCAGTTACTACTTTGAAAGAAGCTGGTCTCCAGGTCCATGAAGAAGAAGTTGACTTTGGTGCAACGTTGTTGGGTTGGGAGATCACAAAGGGGGGTTTGTTCAGGCCAGCTCGAAGAAGAGCCTGGAAGGTCCGGTTTGCAGTTAGAGAAATGCTGTCAAGAGGGCGAAGTTCTTCACACCAGCTGGAAAAGTTGATTGGTCACTGCAGTTTTCTTTGTTTGGGCCGTAGAGAGTGTTTTTCAGTCTTTGGGGCGGTATACAAGTTTATTCGGCATCATTACAATCAAAGCAAAGAATTTCCCTTATGGCGAGAAGTCCGTGAAGAGCTAATGATTTTTGATGGGCTTATTCCTCTCATTCAGAAGGATCTCACTTCGCCTTGGAGTAGTGCTGTTCACGCAGTTGACGCATCAGAAGGGGGGATGGGGGCCACGGTTGCTGAGATTCCAATTTCCGAAGTTCAATCTGTTGGGAGAAGCTGTGAACGCTGGAGGTTCCGCGAGAGCCATCGATGCAACCCGCGACAAGACGTTTTGGAAGAGCAGTACCTTGACCAAGGATTGTTTTTGCCTGGGGTTGAGGAGGGGGATGATCAGATTGAGGTTGAAAAGTGTACCTCTGGTTTCAGCAATGTTCCCTTCAGTTTTGTGAACCGAGAGTGGAAGACAGTTGGAAAACATCAGTGGAGAGATCGTGGCACCCTTCCTGTTTTTGAAGCTAGGTCAACTCTTTATGGTGTGAAACATATTTTGAGGAATCGGCAGAACTTTGGTAAGAGACATCTTATCTTGAGTGACAGCCTAACTGCAACTTGTGCAATTTCACGGGGAAGATCACAAATATATAGGCTTCGAAGAGTTTGTTGTCAGATTGGTGCATTAGCGTTATGTAGCAACAGTTGTTTCAGTATACGTTGGATCCCATCTGAGTGGAACCCCGCAGACAATCCATCAAGAGGGGTTTGGAAGCCATCAACCCCAAAGCAGTTTTTTGGCGATGGTGATTTTTCGAGACATGACAATGTCAGAGCCCATTCGCTGGAACAAAGTGAAGCAGCCGGTGAAACAGAAAAGGACGCCGACTGTGAGAGAACACGTGGGGTGGGGGCGTCATTCGCAGACAAGTTGGATTCCAACAAACTTGGTGGACAAAGAGTTGTTGACAGAAACTCATTCGAAGAAGAAGAACAAGAGAACAAGGCAAATCCACAGGAGTCAAATCAAAGGCTCGGTCCGGAACAAGACAGTGCTGGAGGAAGCTTCAGTTTCGAAGGCATGCCTGGACAGATACAAAGCTCATTGGTGTGCAATTCAACCCTTGGTGTGCAATTCGAAAGGCACACTGAAGGGGATCAAGCAAGTGGACCGTCAGTTGGCAAGCCTTTTGGAAAAGAAGTTTTTGGAGGGGGAAGACATCAGCACTGCCCAATACATAGTTGCCAGCGTAGTGTACTTCAACCCCAGTCTGAAGGCACCCAACATGCAGTTGATGCCTCGGGTGAAATCATGCTTGAGAGGTTGGAGGAAACTAGCACCGGGTCGCAGCCGATTGCCTGTGCCTTGGGAAGTGGTTTGCCTTTTGGTGGAGTTTGCCATGAAGAAGAACGTGGCCCAGTTCGCAATTCACATGTTGATGATGTTCACCATGTACATGAGGCCAACAGAGGCCTTGAGGGTTCGGTGCGTCGACGTGGTGGAGCCAACTGGCAGAAGAGGTCAGCCATACCGCAACTGGACTTTTGTGATGCATCCTTTCGAGTTGGGAGTGCCATCAAAGACTCTCGAATTCGACGAGAGCCTCGAACTAGACCTGGATTATCATCGGGGGGTTGGAGACATGATCCATCGCTTCATCACTCACCATGGTATCCCTCGGAAGTCGACGGTGCTTCAACATTCCAACAAGGATCTCACATCGTTCATGGAGCTGGCCAGCACCCACCTGAATTTGGAGGTGCTAGGGAAGATAGACCCTTACCGTTTCAGGCATGGTGGGGCCAGTCACGATGCAGTGAATCGACTCCGGGACTTGAATGCAATCCAGATGAGAGGAAGGTGGAAGTCCCCGGCGTCGGTTCGTCGATATCAAAAAGGTGCAAGGTTGAACCAAATCTTCGGAAGCCTCCCAGCCGCAGTTCAAAGAGAATGCCACGCCGCCGCAAGTCGCATGGCAGACACACTGCAACTGCCGCTTTGAAGCCAAGTGTTCAGCTTTCATTGACATTGCCAGTTTTCATTGAGATTTTTTGTGGTTGTGGACGGCTTGGTAAAGCAATCAGTAGACAGAATAACTGGCCTACATTGCTTTGGGACATCACCTTAGGTGATGCCTATGACCTGCGACAACGTCACAACCGTTACAAGATAGCTGGCTGGTTGAGAGCTGGTTTCATCAGGGGGGGTCATCTTGGTACTCCTTGCAATACTTTTTCAAGAGCCCGTGACCGAAGGCCCGGGCCACCACCATTACGTTCAAATGAGTTTGTCCTTGGCTTGCCAAGTCTTCGAGCTTCAGATCAGACAAAGGTTTCAGAGGGAAATTTGTTCATGAGATTTTCCGCCCAACTCCTGACGATAGCTGCTGGGCTTTTGCTACCCTTCACGCTTGAGAATCCGGCTAACAGTCGGCTGTGGTTGTGTCCTCCTATTTTGCAAATTGTCCGTCGAAAATGTAGCTCAGTTCATGTCTGCGAATTTTGTATGTTTGGCTGCCGTTGGCGCAAATCCACCAAGTTTTTGGCGGTCCATTGTGACCTCTCTTTGCTTGCTGACTATCGGTGCATTGGGGCTAAACGTGGAACTTGCAAACGTACTGGCTGTAGTCACATTCCTCTTTTTGGGCAGACTGCATCTGGAGAGTGGCTTACACATGTCGCACAAGCATACCCTATCCAATTGTGCAATGTGATTGCCAAGTGTTTTGCCAATCGTGAAGCACAGGTTATCGCCAATAATTTTTCTGCACGGCTAGAAGCCAGGGAGCTTAGCTGATATGGGGGCTTTGAATTTTTGAGCTCAGCTGAAATGGGAGTTGGGAAACGTTTCCTTTGAAAGATGTAGCTGCTTGGTTGGTGGAAGGCAAATAAACTATGCCATTCACCTTTGCAATTCGCTACAGAACTTGAAGTCTGGCTGAAAAAAAGGGACGGAGCGGATTCATATCAGTTCTTTGAACAAGTTTGAATGAGTATAGGCATGCAGAAGCCGAATTTGTAACATGGGGGCTCAAAGTGCACCCACCCACCCACCTCTCACTTCGAGTGGGAGTTGGGAAACGTTTCCTTTGAAAGATGTAGCTGCTTGGTTGGTGGAAGGCAAATAAACTATGCCATTCACCTTTGCAATTCGCTACAGAACTTGAAGTCTGGCTGAAAAAAAGGGACGGAGCGGATTCAAAAAATCGAAAAAAAAAACAGTTATCCGCTTTTAACACACAAATTCCCCTTACAAATCCCTTTACAACAAATCTCCCTGAAAATTTCAGGTGCCATTTCTGCTGCACTATAGCACACGCATGATGAAACTTCCCATGAATGACTTCTTGCAGATGCTCCAGGCGAATTTTTCAACCTCCGATTTCAGGGATGGGCTCGACATAGCTGGGATGATGAATGTCTCATGGGCAAAAGCAAGCTGTCACTGTAGGTCCAAAGGTGGTTGAACAACCATGGTGTTTGGGGAATTCTTGTTTGGGGGGTATCATACCGAAATGATTACTTACTTAAAAGAGTTCTATTTCAAAAATCAGACAGAAAATTACCAACCCCGGAATTATGAAGATTTTCCTAGCTGGTGTGAAGGGAAGGGAGCTAAGGTGCTAAGGAGCAAGTTGTCCTTTCTGGTAGTTTTAGCACAAAAACAACACACCCAAGAAAGTCCCCTTCATTGGAAAAAGAATCAGGATCTTTTTTTTTTAATCCACCTGTATCTGAAAAAAAAGAGAAAAACAGTTTTCGTGTTTCTGTGCAGAATGTCACATGGAACGTGCTTGAAAATTGAAGCCATGTCTATTTTTGGTTTCTGAATTAACCCAAGTTTCAAGTCGACCCTGGAGATTCGCACCTTCCTTCCTTCAACCAAGTTTTGAGGCGGAGATGCCAGAGATTCCGGAGATGGATGAGGCAGCTGGTCCGCCGGTTTGGTCCACCCTGAAATAGACAAAAACTCATCAACCTTTACAAAAAAAACAAGTAACCACTGATTAACATCTATGAATTGATTGAAACGTGAGTATGTATATATGCCCTCCCTGAAACTCACAGCAAACGCACCTGAAAATTTATGGTTGGAAGATGAAACCTTTCCTTTTGGGGCAAAAAAAATATCCCAAAAATGCCCTATTTTCAGCCACAAACTGTCCCTTTTGGTTTCGGGTTTCGGGCAAATTTGTTTCTTCGCCACCGGGGCACTGGATGGCTTCAGGTTTGCTCAGTACCAAATGCTAGGCTGTGCTAAAAGCTGATGAGCGCATTTAGCTTTTGGGATGACCAGTTTCTCTATGAAATTTTCCAAGCAAATGAGAAACAAGGTGGGGGTTGAGTTTTTCAAGCGGAGTCCTTTTAAAGATGTGTCAATGTTCAACTCTTCTTGCGTTTGATTCTTGTCCGACTTGACAAGTCTTGAACAACCACCAGAAGGAAAATGATTTCAGATGGTGATTCTTGAACGGAAAGCTTTGTTAAAACCCATGATTCAATTTTATTTCATGTTCAAAGCATCTATTTCCCAAACTAGAGGTTCAAAAATCTGAGTGTAGGTTCATGTTCTTTTCCCCCTATAACAGTGGGGTAAATTAGTTTTTTTTAATACGTTTTTTGAATGAAGGACACCTCCCCTTAACCTTCACAACATCCACCGGTTTTCCAGTGGTTTAGGCAGTGCTAAAGAGATGATGTCACATGAGCAAAGAAAGAAAAAGCCCAATTGTTTAGGGTTTTTTTTGGGGGTGATGAAAGTTCCTACCCAATTCTATGGGGATTATTTCATAAACCATGAAAATCCAGGATTACCCATTAAACAACCAATAGGAATATCACCAGGGTTTTTTTTCTCAACATCTGCTCATCCAAATCCGGGTTGGTTTCGGTGGCCGTTTTCAGGCGGTGGATTTACAACTCCTTTGCCTCCAAGAAATGGAAAGTCTTGCAGTGACAACTCACAGTGGGGATGGTTTTCCCTGGAAGGAAAACCCAGTTGTACAAATTAGGGGTTAGTTATAAAAAGCTCCACCCAAAAATCGTGGTTATGACCTCAGATTCATGCGTTTTTCGTGTAGCACATTTAGATGGGAGTTTTTTTTAAACCTCATTTATAGCTAACTAGGGGCCTCATCTTGCGAGATTCGGAAAAAAATGACAGCAGGAAGGAGTCAGGGTTTGAGGTGATTTATGAATATTTTTTGAAAAATGGAGCTATGGAAAAAAAACAATTTGGGAAGATGTTATCCCCGGAAGCTTGGATGATTTGGGAAAAGCTAACCATGATCCAATTTGCAGTTCTAATCTACGTCTAGGTTGTGGTTTTAAATATTTGTTATTTTCACCCTTGGTTGGGGAGATGATCCAATTTGACGATCATATTTTTTCGAATAGGTTGTTGAAACCACCAACTAGTTTTGTTGTTTGAGGTGTTCTTAGGGGATTAATGGACATGATACCCTTTTTCATCTTTTTTATCGGGATTATTATGAAAGGTCATGATGAAGACATGCCCTATGAAAACCAGGATTTTCCATGCGAATGTATTGAAAATGTGTGTTGGTTGAGGTTTCTTTGAAATTCGACGTTGGGTTTTCACTCAACTTTTTCCCAGGATGCATTTCCAGTCAGTACCAGGTTGCAACCAAGGATCCCGCATGAGGAGATTTCCCATCACAAGAGTTGACTGGAAGCTAAGATTGGTGGATTTTTTTTCTACCGCCATCTTCTTCCTCTATCCATTAGAAGGGAAAGTACATTTTGATGCTTCAAAATACACGGGCTTGTTCTATGGCTATCTTAGATGATTTCCAGAAAAAAAGTGGCGAAGTTTTCTCCTTTTCTCCAACTCACTCTGGATGGATCTTTTCTGGTTCGTGGCAACTCAAATATGTTGTGTTTTCATACCGATCCTTGGGGTTTCATGATCCAATTTGACGAACGCGCATATGTTTCAAATGGATTGGTGCAAAACCACCCAACTCGTTTTTGTTTTGGACTACTTTTCAAAAATCGAAGAATTTTTGCTGAGGTTTTGGGATGCGTTTCGAGAGAAGAGAAATTCTATTGTTTGGCATCGCGCAGGCCCCCTTGGGAAGTGTGTGTTTCGTCACTGGTTTTTTGGGTCAAGCCATTTGTTGAGAGCCTTCTAGAGAGGAGAGGGGGGAACAAGATTTGCTCCTTTCTTCTCTAGCGAAAAATGGAAAAGTTCTGTTGTTCCAGGCTGCCAGAATTGTCTAAAAATGTAGGTCATCATCTATTGAGGGATTCCAAGCATCAGTCTTTTTAAGGGTGTGATACATCTGTGAATGTGGCCAGAGGAGTGATATGTATATAAGTGGTGGTTTTGAATTTTGTTGTTTCTACCCTTACATCTAATTTGAGGAATATGTTTCGAATGGGTGGCTCAACCATCAAGTAGATAGAAGTGGTGGTGTCAGAGATTCTTCGGGCTGAATTTGATCCACATGTTCTCACTTTGCTCGTAACTTGAGCATATCAGTGTATCCCTGTCCCATAATGATGGTCGGATCTGTTGATTCTCGGGGTTGAACCAAGGATTGTTTATGTACCAGGCTCCGTGAAAATAAGGCCTTCTTAGAGATTCTTTTCTGGAAAGATATTGTAGCTTTCAGATGCATCCTGCGAATCAGTTGAAATATTCATGAATCTTTGTAGAAACTTGGCATATTTCCCCAATATCAACTGGTGACTGTCAGATGCAATTGAAGCATCCCAGTAGGTTTAAGGATTTAGGGCCAATTTCATCGCGATCGCGACGGAGCAAGCAATTCAAGTAAGTAGAGAATTGGAAGTATCCCCGTTGTGTCAACAAGTTTTCTCAAAGATGTGGATCTAGGGACCTAATGATGTGGATCTACCTATACCCCTCCCAGGATGCCAGTAACCTTTTTCCAGCATTTCATTACATTTGTAGGCTCGGGAATCGTCAACGTTTAACCCTCAATTGCCGCGAGCTATTGCATCCTGGGTGGTGTTCCGGTTTTTCTCCAACCTATTCACTGCTGATCAGGTACACTAGCATGCTATTGGAAGTGCTGCGTCAACTTCAAGAGATGCTTTCAACAAGAAATGTGCCGCAAGAAAAAAGTGAATCTGCAAGATGGGCGTTTCCAAGAACAAGTGAAACAACTTGGGGCCGGGGTGAGTTTCACACAAACAGTTATCCATTGTTTTTGCCGGTGTTTTTATAGGGACCCCATAAGTCTATTTATATAACTAGGGGTCCACTTTGGGTCTTTGGGAGGTTGGGGATGATCTGAGTCAAGCTGGCCTTCAAAACCGGAGAGGAGAAGTGACAAACCAAAGGAAAGGATTCCATACTGAAACGATGTCTTTTTTTGCAAATCTTCAAGAAATTCGAGGTTTTTGGTTTCCCCATCTTTTGGAGAATGTTGTTCAAGCCGAAGATGGAGATTATATTGTTTTTACACTCTAAATATGTTGTTAAAAGGGTCTCCAAGCTTGGTATTTCAGTTAATTCTCCGGTTCTTCCACGAAAAATTCCGGTTTTTTTCGTCGGGGCCAAAAACTGCCTGGGGCAGCAATCAGTACAGTTCATTTTCGATACGATTGATACGCAACCGAATACTTGATAAACCAACAAAAAAGATGTGCCCACAGTCACCTGTTTTTTTTCGTAGGATGCAATGATTTCGTGGTGAAAAAAAACACTTACCCATTTGTAAGGGCCATTTTTAGGGACCCAAGAAGTCGATTTATAACTAAGGGGGCCCATCTTGTATCCACATCTTTCGCAACGTCACCTCCATTGTTTCAAAGTCTTTTCAAACAAAAAACCACCTGAGTTTTATATGAAGGAAGCGTGCCCCCCCCCCCCAAACAGGGTCCGGCTCCAAACAAAAAACGGCAAGACTCCACCGTTAACCACGGGGGTTCATGGCTCAAACAGTGCGGGTGAAACGGTGCGGGTGACAGAAAAATCATCGCGAAACTGTGGAGGACCGGAGTGAAACGGATCAAAACTGGACAGCAACTGGAAACAAAACGCTACTATGGTAGTATATCAATGAATTTAATTATTATTGTAATAATACATTAATGATATATTTATTTGTGTATATTACTACTTGATTTTCAGTATAACATAGTTTTTTGATTATTGATCACACTTATTGTCTTGAAGTTCAGTTTACGGAAAAAAATCATGCTCTGAAGCCAAGGTTTTTGAAAAGGTTGTTGACTGTTGGTTGATGTTGGCCCATGAAGTCCCAAACTCACAAAAGTTCAACCAACCAGTTGCTCGAAACTGGGTGGTGAACTTTTACCAAGATTTTTTTGAAAGTTGTTAGTTTTTCTTACCAAAATGATCGGGGTAAGATGGTTCTCCCAATCTGAACAATCAAAATGTGTCGGGGGAAAAGATGGGAATGTTGTTTTCCGAAGTTTTTTCCGCCTTTGGATGCATCTATTTATGGGCTTGCGCCAATTTTGACGGTGGGCCAAAAAACATGTCAACAAAAAACAGCCACAACTTTTGAAGCCCAATCAGAGTTGCAACACCAACCCACCAACCGAAACCCGAAACCCCGCAGAAATCCTTGGTGGTTTTTCGGGCACCGAAAAGTTGGAGAAGGTTTCGCGTTTCATTTTTTCTATGTTTCGATGGAAATCCCCAGAACAAGAAGCTTATTCCAAAGATGACTTGATGCAGATGGTTGACAGCCACGGAGTTGAAAGCCTTACCCTTGCAATTTTAAGCTGGACAAGTGTTTTTTGCTGTGATAAATGTTGGTTTTTCACCAGGGTAGATGTACCGGATTGACAAAAACAAAGAAAAACTACAGCAGAAAACTTCGGGAATTTTTTGGCAAAGATATATTTTTGTAAAGTATTGGGGATGATGTCAGACCTTCAGGCTGCATCTCTACTAAAACCTCCATGGGGTGACCTAGGGCATGGTTTCCTTCAACCTTAAAAATGCCCATCATGTTAAAGGGAATTGAAGCTGAAGGGATAAGATATGATCATATGAAAAAATCGGATGGTGATGATAAGAAAAATGAAGATATAGCAACAGTTCTTCAATGAAAAATTCAGTCAGATGGTTTAAGACATATGTATATGCAACATATTTATATATATATATACCTAGAACCCAAATGACCCTTGTTTTGCTTGGAAAAAGCCTTGTTGTTTGGGGTGTGTTGATCTTCAAAAATAGAGGTCAACAAGGGGCATATTACCGGTACCCCTTATTGTTCACCTAAACGATTCCAGCGGTTTTTACTTCACAACTCATGACTCTGAAGCAGCTCCCAGGGATGGCGGCACAAGCTGTCCTTGCGAAGAAGAACTTCACCACCGTCCAGGAAGAGGTGGAAAATATCAGCCGTGAGCGATGAAAAAAAAGGGCCCCCCTGGTTGCTTAGAGAATAAAGGGGATTTATGTTACGGTTTTCCCCAGGTGATGTACATGAATGCCATTTTGAAAATTGCAACAAACTGGGGAGTGAACAAAACCCTGGGTATTTGCTGTATATATATATATATATATATAGGGGATGATACGACCCAAGGTAATTAGGGCTTATAACAAGCCATGATATACGGATTGCTATGAAACATCCAGTCATTTCATGGTTCAAGTCTCCGGCCGGGTTTCTTTTTCGTTTTTTCCAGTTTGAGCATCTGCTCCCTGTTGGGGCCCCTGGGACTTGGAAACTGGGATCTAACCCTCGCAGTCGAAACTCCAATGGTGAGATGGGACTCATCAACCTCAGGGGGTTGAAAAAGGGCCCCATTCGAATCGGATTCCTTCCTTAAAGGCGGGATGAGGATGAGGATGAACATCCCCAACATAAGGAGTTGAGAAAGACCCGATCGGCACATTTTTGGCGTTTTTAATCAGCCACTATGTCAGGATCCCGGAACATGAACCAATCAGATTTCAATGAAATGTCATGTTAGGCTTGCCCTTGCTCAATTCTCACCATGGGTGCTTCATGACACAACCAACAGCTTCAATTTCAACTTCTACTTCGTTAAAAACTCACCAGCACAGTAGAAGATATGTTTCAAATACTTCAACTAACATATACCCTGAAAATTGACGTTGTTAGAAGATCATTCATTTCCTATCTAACAAAATATACTCCTCTTTTCAAGTTGGAAGAAACTTCTCCATTTTCAGGGGGGAAAAGGGGTGGTCATCTACCGGGTGGCCTTTTAATGGTCCTAAACCCTCCAACCCTTGGCTTTCCCCCCGTTCCCGTTCCTTCCTTCCAGCCACCGTGTTGGATGTCGTTCCGCCAGGTGGCTCATCAACGTTTGGTGCAAAACAAGTGGTATCCAGGTGGACAACCCGTCACCGCCATTGAAGGTGAAGATGAGGTGCGATGCCGAGTCGGATGGATGCGTCGATGGGTGAGATTTTCGGATGTTTTTTTTGGGGGGGAGAAGAAATTAAATAAGTTCGCCTTTCCGAATAGGGAGTGTAACTCTATACTTCTCAACTTCAAACCCCGAGTTTTTGTAGGTTGTATATACACACCCCGAAATTTTCGGCGAAAAAAACAAAAAGCTTGAAAGATGAGTTTCTTCTTAAAAAGGTCCCTCTTCAGGGGTAAACTCGCTGTTAAACTTCGGGCTTGTAAACTGTTTTGCAATCTCCATCCCCACAAGTCCATCAGTCCATCACTTGGTGGGTTGAATATTGCTCGATCCTATTTGAGCTTAGGGTATATAGAGGATTATACAACCCAGTTATGTGGGGATTACAACAAAGCATGAAATAAGGATCCCTATTTAACAACCAGTATGTCATGGAAAGTATCCGGCCGGGTTTTTTTCTCATTTGGCGAAGAGGAAGTGGCTTCCCACAAAGGCTTCGATTCCAAAATACTAAATATGATCCCCCAGCGATACGTTTTTCTGCTACCCTACTTTTGACCAATTTTATGAGTGATACCTCTTTGATGGTTCAGAAATCCATCCGATCACCAGTTGATATATGGTTTAAATGTCACATTTATTTACGACATGGTTTTGTACATCCCAAGCTGGTTGTTTTGGGATTTCTTCCATCCCACCGTATTTTGAATGCACCTGAACTCACCGCCAGGTGCGCTTCTTAGGAGGTGATGCCTATGTACCACGTTTGGTCGCAGCCACGGTGCCCCTTGGGGTTTGTTGTTTTCAAAAAAAAAGCGGCTTTCCAAAACAAAAGGTGGCAAAAAAACGGTGCAAAAAGCCAGTTGAATTAGGAAAAAAACTACCTGGACTAAGAATTTGTTGAGGATGAATGAAGAAATACCCTCCAGGGAACTGACATATCCCCCAAAAATGGCATTTTGAAGATGATTTTCCTTTTCCCAAGGTGGGATATGTTAATTCCCTGGAGGGTAGTACTTCAGTACGAAAGAATTGGAGGTAGAAGAACTTGTTATTTCATGGTCAGATGAAGGAAATCTTTTCCTAGCCAAGTTCCCATCATTCTGATAGTCACACATCGCTGACATTTCGCAATGGTGCGCCATCTAAAGAACCAGCAGTTTCTAATTGGATGTTTCCAAAAATAGTGGGGTGTTCCCCCCAAATCATCCCTTTTGATAGGGTTTTCCATTATAAACCATCCATTTTGGGGTACCCCTATTTTCGGAAACACCCAATTGAGTAAACCAAACGACTCGACTATTTGAGCAACAAAACATCTGCTTGAGACCTGTCAAGCAGCTGTATCTATACGAGAGCCGTTTTTTCAATATAAAAATCTGGCAACTGCAATCCTCGCAGCCACTATGAACTGTTGACCAGACATGCAAAATCTAGCATAATTTCCCGGTTTTTTTACCATAAGATATCTGGGTGAAAATGTTGGTTGAAGGAAATTGTTAAAGATCCTTCATCCAAAACCATCTGCAGGACCGTAATCAATTATTTGACCACGGTCCTATTTTTAAGGGTCCCAGTGGTCAATAGAAACCAGCCATTGTAGTTGAAACAAGAAAATCCAGGTTTGAAACAGCTTTTTTTTTTCAGATGGGCTGCTTGAAACATGTTGGTGATGAAAACCCCTGGAAATGAGTCGGGCTGGTTCGCCTAAAATTCAGCCAATCGAAAAGGAAATTCATCTGAACCAAACAAAGCTCCATTTTTGGGGTTCCAAATGTTCATTTTCCAGATTTGTTGCCATGTCTTTTTTCTCCCAACAATCCCCAAGCCCAGCATTTTTCAGAATGCATAAAAACAGCGGTAATTTACCTGGAAACCTTGGCGGATTTCAGCATTTTTGCTGAGGATGATGGATTTTTTTCCTACTTGGGGATGGGTGAGGTGTTTGTTTTAAGATGCATCCTGAATCCTGCCAAAAATTTCGCTCTCCTGAGAAAACGAATCCATATCCGAATAGTCCAACCAAAAAAAAAAAGCACTTTTGAAGATCATGATTGCTCTTTCCTTTTCGCATTTTGGATATCTTTTTGTTTCATTGAAGGATATCCAAAAACTAGGTGGTGGTTTCAAACAAATGTTTTTAATTTTCACCCCTGGGGAAAGGGAATCCAATTTGACGAACGCGCATATGGTTCAAATGGGTTGGTGAAAAACCACCAACTAGATAAGTATAGGGTCCATATCTCCATTTATAGGGGTTTATAACCCCAGTTACCCATTTTTCAGGCAATTTTAAGGGGTTGAAGTATTGTTTGTTTGCATCTTGACTCATGCATTTTGTTTGTTTAACCACCAGCTAGAAAAGTGGGTTCACAGGAGGCTGCCCCCCACGAACTCCACCTGTTGATCCTCCTGAAGGTCTGTCTTTGTTTAGTTTGGTGGATTTTTTTGAAAAACGGATTCGATCCCATAGTAAATCACCAGTAGTTTTCACTCACCACCATTATTTTTTGCGGGGGAATTTATGTTTGTATGTATACATTTTGAACCAACTACGTTAAGCAAATCTAAGATCATGGGGAGGGTTGAGAAAAACTCCTGTTGTTTCCCTATAGTAATGGTCATGAACCCGATTCCATCAGGGTTTACTATTAAACCTAATTCCCCATACAGCCACTTTTTATCCTGGCGGCTAATATATTTCAAAGGGCAAGCCTTTGGAGTATCAAATTTCCCATAGCTGATCCCTGTCACCAGTTGTAAGTAGGCTTACAATTCGACTTACAGGGGTGGTGAATATAACCCCAGTTACACCACTTCTTTAACCGGCCATTTCTAGGGTGTTTCACCCCATGGTCACTCCCATTCAAAAAAACCATCGGCTCCCCAAAAACCCACCACCCCGTCGTAGCATCCACGGCACGACCCACCTTTCAGGTGCCTATCACCAAGCCATCCATGACACCTGGAGTTCCAATGGAAAGCTCTGGTTATGCGGAGCCTTTGCAGGCCATGAAACGAAACGACCACGACTTTGGAAACCGAAAAATAAAATCCCCCATTTTGGAATCCTAAGGTTTTTGAAAAAAGAGGTTATTATATAAATGGGACCCATGTTGGGACTAAATGATATGATAATGAAACAATGTAAATTCTATGTTATTTTTTGGCTGCTTTGCCCTCAATAGTGACTGTGCATTGCTTGGGCTGGTATTTTAATGACCCTTGTTTTGTCCACCACAGAAGAAAACCGATGCGGTTGTTTTTTTTTCAACTAAAAAGAAAGCGGAAAAAACGAAACGAAATGCACGCTGTCAAAAAGAAACTGTGGAGAAGATTTTGTTGAGCAAGTGATCTTGATGGTTCAGTAATCCGATGGTCACCAGTTTGAGAAAAAGTCTTCGTTTGTCCCTAAAAAAAGCTTTTCAACGGGTAAACGCTACCGATGTGTTTTTGTTTCATCTAGGCATCAACCCATTTTGCCAGAAAAAAATCATGGCAGAAAAACCAATTCCTAGGGAGGTGACTTGAAAAGCTACAGAGCTGGGGGTGTACCGAAAAGGAAAATCCCTTCATCATAACGAAGCTAAGTTAACTTACGCTCCCCCCTAGGGTTTTGATCTCGCAGGAAACTCGTGAGAAATCATTGAGGGTTCAAGAGATCCAATTTCTGTTGATGATTTGAAAGGTTTTTTAAAAAAAAAACCTGCATTTCCCAGACAGGGAAATCCCGGTGGGGTATGCCTCATTTGTTGTGACCCCTTTTGGTGCAGTTTTTATCATCAAAATGGCCATTTGATGCTGGTGTCATTTTGGATTGGATGCAAGTTTCAAGTTGAACTCACCATCCCTTTGGGGGAGTGGAGGGATGACTTTGGGAATTCTAAAAAACCATTTTGGAGATGGTGATTTTTGTTGCATCTGTTTTTGTTGCATGTTGTAGGATGATGATGATGATGATGATGATGATGATGATGATGATGATGATGATGATGATGATGATGATGATGATGATGATGATGCCTAAAATGCATGGTGCTTTGGGCATTTCCCTACTGGTCAGCTTTCCCCATTCATTGAAATTCTCCTGGAAACCAGATCCGGGCAACACCACGTTTTGATACCGATACCTTGTTCTAAGCAAAAAGGATCGTCTCTTCCAAGCACCAGATGTTCAGGAACAATACTGTTGATGAACAAATTCTTGCACTAGTTGATATCATACATGTCCCAATGCAGGGGTTTTAACACGAAAAAAATTCACCCAATGTTTCCAAAAAAAAACATAGGAGATACACCGATACACCCCTGAAAAATGAACGGCAAATTTTCACCTAAAATAATCTAATAATCATCCAATGTTGAAAAGGAAAATCATCTGCGAAAAACAAACCTCCATTTTTGGAGTATCAAAATCTTCATTTTTCAGAGTCTAAGCTCACAAGCTACCCCCTCCCCTCACTTGGTCTCATTTCTCAGGCGAAGAGACCTGTCTTTTTGAGGCCATTTTGATGGGGGAACCGGACAAGGAGGTTGGCAAAGACTTGGAGGTTTGGGTTGTTTCTTGCCTCTTTTGGTGATTTTAAGTTGCAAAATCAATTTCTATGGGATGAAAAGAATCACCCCCCCAAAACAAAAAAAACTCCTCATGTTTTGGTGATGTTTTAGGCTACGGCAGTGAATTTCTATGGGATCAACAGCCAAAGTTTTTTTAGTCCCTTCAAACGGTGAATGATTGGAAGATGAATCGTTTCGTTTCCCGGTTTTCGATCAAAAAATTTCAGGGGGATGTTGTGTCGTTAAGGGTTTTTTGGGAGCATGTACTTGGAGGATGGGCTCCCAGTTTTGTAAGTGGTGAAATAACCATGGTTGGTAAGTCCAAATAGGGTTGTTTCCCTTTCAAATCGCCTGAACAGCTTACCAACGGGGTTTAACGAGAGGGATCCTAGAGCCCCAGCGTCGCAGTTGTTCGCCGACAAAGGGAACGTCCTGAAGTTCCACGTTCCACATCTGTGAAGGGAGGGTGGGCCTTCCAAAGGCTTTTGGGTGCGTGTCCAACAAATTTAGTTGTGACATTCGTGCATGCCACGCATTCTTCTTGATACTGCCACGGGACTAGAAGTTCGTCACAAAAAGTCTGGAGCCAAGTCGAGAGTGGAACAGTTGACTTTTGGCCTTTGCAGGCCCCAGTTCCTTTCAAACGCGATCTGTGTATGTTCCAGCCATCCACAGTCGTCAAAAATTGCTGGGCCCAGATTGAACAATTGCATTGGGATTAGATCCTTTCCTCAATGCTCAAAGCTGGGATTTGCGGCCACATTTTGTTTTCCTTCTGCAGTGCCACAGAGCATCTTCATTTCGGGCCTGACCAAGACATCGTACTGGAAGCGCTTGTGAGCGAAGCAGATGCCTTGTTGGAAACGCACCAGTCGGGTTCAGCAACGGTAAGTTTGATCGGCAAGGGGGAATACCAGCCATGTTCAAAGGTTGTGGGTTCAAGTCCCACAATAGAACGCTTTTTGTTTCGGTTTCGGGGCCTCATTGAGGTTTCAGACACCCGCAACATTCCCGATGTGCTTTGTCACATTTTTAAACGGTGGAATGCTCATGGTTTGTATACTTGCATTTTTGTTTGAATGTGTTTTTACATGTCTTTGATTTCATATGGAAAATTTTTTGAGCTAGAAGTTACATGCATATATCTTTTGATTTCTGTCAAAAAAATCTACTTGTGAATCTACCGTACATCTAAAAACCTATCTCCTTCACAACCTCTTCTCCGCCAGGGGCGCTGGTGGTGGGGTAGCTGCTCCGGGTGCCGCAGCCTTGCCTTCAGGCGGTGGCACACAGAAGGGAGCACCGAAGCTAAAGGACGGGCGGGATTTTTTTTCGGGAATCAAAAAACGAGAAAACATCAAATCATGGGAATCTAAGGGGGGTCCCCCCCCAATGCCACCACCCCCAAGAAGTAAGGCCTAAAAAGGCCTCATTAAAAGTACCAAAACAGTAAAACATCAATTTTCGAACTATCTACAAGATGGGCCGCTGCCAGTTACATAACTCCAGCGGGCGCCGTTTATTTGGCCGTTTATAGGGGTCATAACGGCCCCTCTTCGTCGGTGGGTGGCTTGATCCCCGTTGAGAATGATTGGACCCAAAAAAGGGAAGGGTGAATGAACCTGCATAGGGGCCCGGGCCCTCAAAATAGACAGTCATTTCAATTTAGGGATCAGGATTCCTTAGGGCAATATGACTTGGTACCCTTTGGTAAACTAACATAGCAATGGAAAATCCACCATTTGAAGTTGTCTTTCCTATTGGAAAACGGTGAATTTCCATTGCCATGTTAGTTTACTGGAGGGTACTTGGTACACCCCATCACGAACTCTTGTGTCAACTCTTGGTCATCCGTTTTCGTAGGTTGGGTGAGCTAAATGTTTGGTATTTGGGAATCCAATCTATAAAGCCTACTGGGATCTTATGTTGGAATTTGGAATCAATGATTAGGATGATCAGATTATATCACCCCAGCAAAAGATTTAGAAGAAGATCTTCTTCATCCAAATACAAACCATTCATTCAATTTCTAACGCATGGCAGGGTGCTAAATGCAAGTGTTTCAAGGATTTTTTCAGCAATAAAAATCAAGGTTTCCAAGGTAGAGTTCTGTGGGGATCTTTGTGACATCTTGGAAGGGAAAGTTCATCAGAAAGTTTGTGAATGTTTGGTAGTGATTCAAATTTGAATCGGAGTATTGGAAGAGAAATTTGACCTAGATGGTGTATGCACCATTGCAAATCTGTAGTTTTTTCTTGAAAGAAGAAATAGTGAGGGTTGGCGTGCCTGGTTTTTTAAAGGAAGGGGGGTCCAGTCCATTCCTGACCATGAGTTTTTGCATGTTTTTTGAGTGGTTGTTCGTTTTCAAAAAGAATGGGTTGTTTTTTGGCCGGCGTTTTAAACGGGGATGAATGAAACGTCTCAAAAAGATTGGATCCCATCGATCCTTCCTTGTGTTAAAAGATGGCGTAGATAAGGGGTACATGACTTGAAATGTTCATAGAAATTGGGTCGTAACCCTAACATGTAACCTCAAACCCATAGTTGTGGATTTAGCCAATAGTTAACACAAGAATATCAACAAATTAGTGCCTAGTGTAGGTGGCGATTTGTGGAAGATTCAACTGCTGGGTGAAGTCCAATCTGGGCGATGGGACGTCATTGTCCTGTCGCCTCCTTGCAATACATTCAGCAGAGCGAGGTGTCAATGGCAAAAGCATCCTGGCCCAAGGCCAGTCAGAAGCAGTAGTTACCCGTGGGGTTTTCCTTGGCTTTCAGATTCGAATCACAAGCTTGTACAACAACACAACTTTTTCATCCTGCAATGTCTTAAGACATGTCAGGAAGCAGTTCGCAGTCACAGCTATTTTCTTTTAGAACACCCAGAAGACTTGGGCGCAGTGGGAGAACAGATCCCTGCCAGCATTTGGCAGCTACCAGAGATCCAGAACCTACAGATCGAGTCCAAGGCGGTCACCTGGGCACTATATCAGTGCCACTTTGGGGCTCAGAGCCCCAAACCGACGAGATTTTTGTCCAACTTGCCTGGGTGCAGAAAGCGGGGTCACGGTTGGGGGTTAGGAGAGTTTTTCCGAGGACTGTATTTTTTTGTCGGATGGCAATGGAAAAGGAAAAGGTTGGCGAAAAAGGAAATTTCACAGGCGTAAGTTTCACACTAACAATATGTCTTTTGTGCTGGTCACTGGCATTCCAGAAGGGAAAAAAATGACAAAATTAATGGCAGCTGTGACAAAACATCGTTCAACAAATGACAGCTTGATTTTTGTGAACCAAAAAATTTGACAAAATTTCCAGCAGCATTTTGGGGGAGCCCATTTTGGGAGGTTATTTTCGTAGGAAAAAACCTATGGGAAAATCAACTCAACCCTTCCAACCAAAACGGGGCGGGTTTGCGCCAGGAGCAGCCAAAGGAATCGCAGTTTCCGTTTCTTGGGGGTTTTGAGAGAGCAGGAAAGAAAGGTTCCCCTGGGATGTTTGATGCCAGGATATGGTATTTGCAACCCATGTTATCATCATTACCTGATAGTTTGTTGCATAATTGGCTCCAATTGTCCTTTTTTATGGTTCTTTTCATCATGATTATTGTTGAGTACTGTTGATGGTTCAGAAATCCGGCGATCACCAGTTGAGGTTGGCAGGTTATCTCATTATTTACTGGGTTTTATACATCCCAGCTGGTTGTTTGGGATTTCTTCCATCAACAGTATCATGATCTATTTGGGTGTTTCCAAAAATTAGGGGTTTTCCCCCAAAATGGATGGTTTATAATGGAAAACCCTATTAAAAATGGATGATTTGTGGGGAAACCCCACTATTTTCGGAAAGCATCCATACATTCTCATCACGCCTGACGGACTCCTGTTTTGGAATCAGTTGAAACCTTGGCGTTTCAAAGGACAAAAAAAGGTGTTCAGAAAAGTGGAAGGTTGGAAAAGAATGTCCATTTTTTTTGGGGTGTGGGAATTGTTTTCTAAGTTTGGAAAAAACATCGCCTTGTATAAGGGGCTGTTTTCAAAATATGATTCGATAGTTTCATCCTACGCCTTTTTGATTCGGGAAAGCTTTCAGTCATATCAACCTTCAAGTCGTATCATGACTCCCTTCCCAGGAATTCACGTCCGAAAAGTTGAGACAGTCTCATGATTTAATCATCATCACACAAACAAAGCTTCGAATGATTTTGGAACAATCAACCTTTGTGGATGATGTTTAAGGTGGACATGAACCTCTGGCTTCTAATAGATTTTTTGGATAAAATGCTTGGATAGACACACCCGAATGGTTTGGGAATGTTTTTGTTTTTCCAAATTTGACGACTTACGCATGTGTTTTTCAAGGTTGGGTCATTCGGAAAAATAGAATTTTTGTCGTCAAAAGGTTGGTGATTTGGAATGTGAAGCTGATTTTGAAATGTGAAGCTATCACAAGAAAAACCCAAAGCGGGATTTTCGCATGTTCATTTTGCTTCCATGATTTTCAAAATAGAAACAGTAGTTAGTTGGGAAACCACCCGGTTCCTATTACATGTTTAGTTGGGAATCCTTACCAAAACCTTCATTTGCCACTGGATTGCTGGGTGGGTAGATCCAAGTCATAATGCATCACAGCACAAGGTTCAACCTCTTGAGTGGCCCTGGTCTTTGAGTCGTTGCGACTCTCATTGGGGGAAGAGCAGCGAGAGAAACAAACAGTGAGAAGATACAAATATCACTGAAACAAAGGTGTTTGAAAGATATTTTTTTTGCGAAAAAGGGATGGTACCCGCAACAGAGAAAATGGTTGATTTGTAGATTTCTGTTTAATGATTGTACATCACCTCTGTTTGCGTGTTGTTCTTTGGTTTTTGGTTAATCCTTGGCCTGAAAAAACTGTGTCTCCAAAAATATTGACAGCTCTTCCAGTCGAAACTGTAAGCTTCGACCCCAAAGGGACGGCGATTAAAACCGGCGGATTTGGATCTTCTTCGAATATGCAAAAAAAGATGCGCTTGCTGTGGCTTTCGTGGTTTCTGCAGGATAAAGTTTCTTACTCAGCCAATGGCTAACCTTTAAACTGTTTGGGATTGCATATTTAGTAGGAAAAAGAGTTTAAACTCTTATTTCATGGTCCGAAATGGCTGAGTTTTGTGGATGCTTGCGTTTGATTGAAGAAGTTTGTCAACTTGTGTGTGTTTTGGTGTTTTGTTTGGGGGAAAGTCTTCTTTAAAAAAAAAAGATGCCAACACATTAGATACACAAAAAGACCTTTAGATCCACTTCGTCACCGGGAAAATCTTGACTACTTTGCGTAGGTTTGACAGTGAAGGTTTCGGAGTCGCACGGATTTGCTACCGGTCGAAGATGCAACATGCACATTGAAAATGATGGCTTTGAAAAAGGTTACCCTCCAGGGAATTAACATATCCCCCCAAAATGGCATTTTGAAGATGATTTTCCTTTTCCCCAGGTGGGATATGTTAATTGCCTGGAGGGTATATACAGATACATAAATACATTTGAATTATATTACATCATGTAGCCCAACCCCTGCAAACAATGAAAAAAATCGCATGACTCTTTTCATAAATTTTCGACCTTTTTCTTTCACCTTCACTATCGCGATTTCCGACATGCTGTGATGGGGAGGAAAGCACCCCGGGTTGGTTGATATTCGAAAAGAGCGATTTGGAGCTTGGGTATCTAAAACCCCTTCATAACAGGGAGCTAAGGGAGCTACCTTCAGGTTACTCAGCACGTAGTTCAAGTGGCTGAACAGCATCAAAAATATAGCATACGACTGAGTAAAACTCACTACCATTTTACCACTTGATTTTTTCATGCCTTTTTCCAAACCGCCAATCCGTATTTGCATTGTTCATGTCACTTCTGATTGTTTCCACTTGCTCACTAGGATTCAATGGAATGTCATACGGGGTTTTTGGGCGTTGCTGAGATACCCTCCCTAAAACTAACAGCAAAGCAAAGTCCCATCATTGTTTAGCAACTAATCGTAGTTTTAGGGAGGGTATTGTATATACTATACATTTCAATCAATTCATGGATGTCAATCAATGGTTCTGCTTAAGGTTTTCCGGTTGGTGAGTTTTTGGTCAAATAAAAGGCATGTCAATCAAGTAATCATCGTTTTTCCGTTTTGATAGCACAAAAACCACCAACTACAAAAGAACCACCAACCAACCATCCATTGAAAACTGACCTTCGAACCACATCGAGGTTGACGATTCTCATCCCCAAGTTTCGCGTCATGTCTTCCCCATGACAAATGTGACAACGTCATTGCAGCAAGGTGGGCCACACTCTTTGCTCCAGCAATTGCTCCCGCGATTGTGAAGATTTCATCCATTTTTTTACTGGAACAAAAATGAAGGGACTTGAGATATACTGAATCTAAAGCAACAGTAGCTATAGTTATACTTGAAATATGCTTTTGCTGATCTTGTCGTACCTCTTCAAGGGAACTATCAGAGGTGCCTACTCTTGACAAAAACATCTAAAAGAAATTGTGACATATGTTTTCTTCATAAATTTGAATATTCAGCCAAGATGTCTGACTTTTAGGAATCAAAGACTTTTAGGGGAAAAACCTACAGCTGGGGAGGCTGAATGAAATCGGCAAATCGATTTAAATAGAGGGAGGAATTTCGGTTTATGTTCTCAAGCGAGCCAAGATAAGCTTTTGTGGGGGGTGTTAATAAAATGTCTCAAATTCTTGTTAAGACTCTCGGGACCCTTAATCTTAATCCTTGGAAAATTGTTTTTGTTGTTCTTTTTTAAGACCAAAAATTCCCTCAAAAAGAACGAAAAAAACACTCCACATTTTTGTGAAGTCTTTGAAGCAAAAAATCGCCAAAGTTTTGTGTAGAGACTTATCTTTGAAAACAACATCACCTATAAGATCTTTCTAGGAAAAAACACATAGAAAAATCATCACCGGTGCCGGCCGTCGTGGTTTCTTTCCAAAACCCACCGCCGAATGGCGGATCTGGAGAAGTTGGGGAAGCCAAAAGGGAAGGCAGCTGAGAAAGGCGACCGGCGAAAACCCTTGAAGGATGGCCATGTAAGGAAGGGGTCCCACAACCCGATCCTTAGGGAACGACAACTATCCATGGTTATTAAGCATTTTCTAAATGGGATGATCCTCACTTAGTATATGAGTGGTTAGGATCACCCCCCATGTAGTATTTATTTCAGCCATTTTCATGGCCATGTAAGGAAGGGGTCCCACCGGATCCTCAGGGGACGAAAAACGATCACCGTGGTACTCCAAGTATTGTTGGATGATTTCAGCAATCCGGCTACGGAGTTGATTATAGCGAATGTTTGTTCCCCATAATTTTTCGCAGTGTTTTTTTCTAGATAGCAGGTGGTGGTGATTTGCCGGATTTTCAGCCTTAGGAATGAAAAGATTCAGAAAAAAAGGTCAAATATCCAGATTGACCGACTCTTGAAACAATGTCTTATATCACTAGATGGTGGCAACTCAAATATTTTTTTATGTTCATCCCGAAATTTGGGGAAGATTCGAACCCATTTTGACTTGCGCATATTTTTTCAGATGGGTTGAAACTCAACCACCAACTAGGGACTATACTACCCTTTGTTATAGGGTTTATTATATCCCATTATGGGAATCCCTGTTAAACAGCCAGTATAATGGGAAGCATCCCCATGGGTGGTCTTTTGTTAAAAACGCAGCATATATCAATCGAGCCACATTTTTTCGTCGCCGGTGAACCTTAGGCCACCTTCCGAAGAGTCGAGTCAGGTGGAACCGGTGGAAAAGCGGAGGGAATGAGTTTGCTAGTGGTGAAAAAGTGATTGGGAGTGAAGTCGGGGGGGAAGGTTTCATTCGGGGATGACACTCAAGTGGTTTCAGGGAAGTTCTACAAGCTGGTTAGTGGAGTGTGGCGTTTTTATGTGACTACTGGGGTCACGAGTTGCACGAATCTTCAGCTAGCAGACCAGACGTACCCAGGAGTGTCAATTTGGACGGTATTCTCTACGTATGGAGCATCGGGCTGCCCGCTTTACACAAGGGGCGGCGAGTTCTTGGGTCTTAACGTTGGAGTTGTGACTCAAAAGACTGAGAGTGAGCGGCATGCTATTTTCATAAGGGCATCCGCGATCATGGGGTATTACTTGGCAAAAGCGAAATACCGAGGGGTGTTCGCTGGGAAGCATTTCGGACTCACTGAGTTGGTCGGGCTATCGTTCACCGTTGGATGAGCGAGATATTCGAGTCACGCCTCTTGAGGGTGGCAAGATTGACTTCTTGGGCAGGTTCTTCCAGCTTGAGGAGCGTGAAGCTCGCAAGACCCTTCGGTATAAGCTCAAACGTTGGCAGAATTCAATTGTCAGCCTTGTTGAGCCTAGGATCGTCAAAGGACAGCTAGGTGAGAAAGACCTCGCGATTTGTTCTCAACAGATCTCATCTTTTCGCTGGGAAAATCGTTTCGATCCTGAAAGAACAACACTTGGACACGGCGACTGCCTGCCGCACTCAGGGGATCACTTTCGTTCAAGTAGCAAGGGTAGAATGATGGTTGGAGCCTTTGTGATGCCTTTGAATAAGGAAATGCATGATACATATATGTATTCATTATAAATATGGATATTTATATATATATATATAATATATTTATATACGTTTGTACTTGTATCTCGTTTTTTGCCTGGCGTTTTTGCGGCTAATTTTCAGGGAGTAGTTTCTGAAACGCGTGTCAGTAGTTCCTAGGAACGAAGGGAGCGATGTAAGTGGTACGGAATTTCCACTCTTCACGTACAATAGCCGCATCCCCAAGATCGTTACAAATGGTTAGATCATCCCCCCCAATGTGTCTAATGTTTCCCTCATGGTTGATGGTGAAGCTACTCCAGGGACCTTGTCTTTAAGCATTAGCAACCAACTTCTATGGCATCCATTAAAGCCCAAGATGTACCAAATGCTGCTGCTACGATGTGCATCAGGTTTTTCCCAGCAACTGCTGGTTGGAAGTGGTGTTAGTTAATGATCAGCAAACATGAACAGGATGGTTTTATTTTTTGCCTTCTAGTTTGTTGTTACAAAATCATGAAGGGTCGGTTTAACTAGGTTGGAGGTAGTTATTCTTTTGGATCTACCCCCCTTGCCAGTAATAGTGGCAAATAAAGGTTTATGTTGGAATTCCCTACTAAAAATGTAATGTCATCCTGGTGGTGACTGTTATCCTGGATGTGGGTGTAGATGCAAATTAAATTCTCCACTGACTTTTCCAGTTGAGCAATGAAAAAATTGCCCAAACGGTTGTTTTGGGGTTTTTTGGGGGGATGAAATATTACCCAGTTTTTTTTTTCGGAGGGATGAAATACTTAAGCCATTATTAGGATCCTTAAGAAACAAATCAGGATTCAATGGAAAGTATCCCGGCCGGGTTTTTTTCGTGGCTCAGCAGTTTCGGAGGACGATGAACTTCAAGAGCTTCGTGTTCCCCGACAACCAACCAACGTTAAAATGTGTGGGTTTTTGTTGTTCGGGTTTTTTGGTAGGAAAAAAATCCCCGGTGTTTTTGGTGGCTTGTTTTTTGTGCCATGGGAAAGACTCAGTTGGTTAAAGTGCGTGTTTTTTCCTAGACATCCATTACCACCTGCTGAGCTTCGGAGAAGGGAAGGTTCCCCCCAAAAGAAAGGTGTCACTTAGGATGATGGAAGGATTTTTTCATTTTTTTTGGTTGGGTTCAAGCTGACGTCTTCGCATTGAATTTGAGGAAAACATTCCAAAGACTTTGAAACTCGAGGGCAAAAGTAGAATGGAAACCAATGTTGTTTTTTCCTGGTTTGGAGGGAGCTTGAACAGAGATTTTGCCCAAAATTGGAGATGTCAAAATCGTCCCAGGAGATTTTAAAGCCGTAACAACCTGTCGTTGATCCCATAGGAGTGGAGATCACCAACAACCTTTCCAAAAAGTTTCACGAATCACCATCCCTCAAAAAGGTCACCCAAAGGTCACCAGCAGAATTGCCAGGCTTTACAAATGAAGTTGTCCCTTTTTTGGGAGGCTGGATTTGCTAATACAGTACATCACCTATCAAAAGGGGTGAAGGTTGTATACCTCCACCGGGTTTCACAGGATCTGATTGATTTTTCAGGGCGAAAAAAGAGAGTTTATGACCAAACAAACCCCTGTTTCACAGCTTCCCAAAAATCCACCCCCCAAGGAGTTGGAAGAATTTTTGGGTGAAGAAATTTGGAGAAAAAACTGATGTTTTTTGTGTGTGTCTCAATTGAAGCCTAGATCACCAAAAAAAAATATTAGTTATCGAAAATATCAATGAAGAATTTAGAAAACAAATCTTAATTTAGTTGAACAAATGGTAGTTATCAGATGGTTTGTTTTTTTTGCTGATCAGATTTTGAATGATGAGTCGTCCTTCATTGAAACGACTTGTAATTACATTAATAGCGAAGAAGAAGTTCCAGTGATCGAACCAAAAGCTATAAAAGAACATCGGTGTCCCCAAAGAAGATTGTTTTAGTTTAAGAAGAGTTTCTTGCAATATATACCTCAAATATAAGAAGTGCCAACTGGATGATTATGTATAAGTGGGTTTAAAAAAATCGGAACTGGTTTTTGTGATGTGCTGTAACTACCAACCCCAAAACCAGAACCACAACAATCTGAGTCGCCCCCTTGGGTTTTTAAGGTGCTCTGCCGCTCACAGGCGGGGGGTTTCGGGACGAAAAGTCGTCCCATGTTATCTATTTATAAGGCCAGTTTTCAGGGGTAACCCCAGTTACCCATTGATAAGGCCATTCTTCAGGCGTTATAACCCCAGTTACCCATGTACAAGGCCATTTTTTAGGGTTTTTGTTTGACTCCATTCATAACTAGTAGGGGCCCATCTTGCAGGGGCTGAAACCGTTCTTTTTTCTTTTGTGATGGGACAAAGGAATGTTCATATGATCTTTAAATCATGACCAGGTTTGAATTTTTGTTGGGTTTTTTTTGATACTTGAAAATGAATCTTACGAAGTTTGCAGGCGGCTCGCATCGTTCAGTTGGAGAATCTCTGTACACAACAGAAGGTCACGGGGGATAAAAATTTGGGGTACTTGGAGGATGGGCTCCCGGTTCGTAGTATTAGTAGTGATGATTACATCCATTTATAGGCCACAAAAAAAAGGCCATGTTTTCCGGAAAACGTCCCACAACCCGATCCTTACTTGGGACGAAAACCCATCACCATGGGCCAATTTAACCACTGAAACTAACTGCTGGGATGTTTGGCATGGAAAGTGATTTTCTGCCTTTCTTTGCTGGGGATTTCCCAAAATCCACGGTTTGAGTTGGAACTTTGGCAGCCTAACAATTCGGGGTTGGTGAGTTATATCTTTGTTGTTGTCTCCACCATTTTTTTGAAGCCTTGAAAATACATTCCTGATATGAGGGCGTTTCGATCAACCTGCATCAAAAGGGATGGGGTTTTTGGAGGATTCTACGGAAACCCAAGTACCCAAGGTATTTACCCAAGATGGCGCAAAATACCTACGCTACGTATGTTCCTTTCAAAAAAAAATGCGAATGATTAACATCTCACCTGAAAATGGACCATGTCAAAAAGAAAATTGTCTTCTAACCACCATTTTTTCAGGGGATTAACTGTTAAGTTTTCGGGCGAGTACATGTTCCCTACATGTTTGCCTTGGTTTTTTTGGGCGGAAATTCCTATGGGCGCATAGTGTTGGAAAACACCACTTGGGGCACGTTTTCAGTGGTAGGTAGCCATGCGGCTGGTGCTAACAGCTATGATGGTCGCCCTCCACCGGGGCTGTTTGAGGATGCATCTCGTGGTTCCTGGGCCTAGGGGTCTACATCTCACCCAATGGTCAGCGCTTCTACAGCCTGAAGAGAGCAACAGATGCTGGCTATGATCCAAAGAAGTTCCCGAAGGTTCGCAGAAGTATCTCTTCGAAGTGCCATGAACTCACACTGGCTCAGGACAATGGACAACAACTCCCCAAAACAGGGGATTTACCTACGTCCCAAATGCCTCGAAACATACAGACCATTCGCAGGCACTTCACACAACAAGAATATTGGCGAATTGATCAAAGCCAAACAGTGCTTGGTCATCAAAGTACCAGCCACACACAGCGCCAATGCACCAATGGTCGGAGGACAACAATTGGTTTCCACAGACACCGAGCACACCTACCATTGCTTCCTTATGCAATGGCCAGAAACCCCGAGACATGTGCGGTGCGCCCTGTGCATTCTGCAGAGGACACGCTGCCGGCCGTTCGGCGAAAGGCCGAGGGCAGGGCCGTAAGACGCGGGTGAAGTAGTTGTGCCTACAATTGAAAGTTTTTGTGCGCCATTAATTTGTGCGTAGGATCTCGAAATTGTGTGTATTGGGCAGAACCTATGACTGGATATGTCAAACAAAATTGGTCAAAAAATTCCATGTATCCAACATGGGGGGACAAAAATGATTCCCAGTTTGATGAAGATGCCGATTTTTTGAAGGTGTTCACTTTTGTTGGTAGTTGAAGTACCCTTTCTCCCACAATCATGGAAGTGGAAAATCACTCTAAATGAAAGGAAACTAATATTGGAGGGACCTGTTCGTTTTCCACTTCCATGCTTATGGGAGGAAGGCTATTTGTTTCTTCACGACCAGGCTTTCAGTGTGTGTTTCACTCTGAATGGAGACTCCCCGATTTCGTTATTTGGTAGGATCCCAAAGCGGGCGCCAAAGCATCTACATTCCAGTAACATGGCTATGGGAAATCTTGGTGTACCATAAGAAATACATCTTCGTTCAGGAAACATTTTCCATTGTCATGGTAATTTACCAGAGGATAATTATACGTTGGATGATGGTTTGACCTTGGTGTTTGCAGTCCTCAGTCGCCCCAAAACGGCCGGTTTCCAGCAATTATGATTGGCAAATAGCATTTTCAAATGCAAAAATATGTAGCATGATTTCATGTCCTCGCTACATTACCAGCAACTACATAGTCACTATACTCCAAAGAAGGCCATCAAAAACATTCCTCGTCACCACCAGACACGACATGAACCAACCATTCCAAGGCTCAGGGTTTTAACTCCCCCAAAAATCCTCTTCTCGCCCTGAGGCACGCATTCAAGAATTAGAGACCGAACGTTTGGGAGCCCACAGCACGGAACTGTTGCTGGTGGGTCCACCCAACACAAAACAGGCGACCTAGAAAGCAGCAGTTGATATAGGTGGAACAGATTTGGATGAATTTGTTTTAACCAAAGGTTTGGGGAAGATGATTCCCCAAATTTCATGTGCGGTATTTTTTTTGTTTAAAGGGGTGGCAATAGAAAAACAGCAACTAGAACCATGTTGATATGGATTATCGTATCGTTTCATGTCTCCAATCAATTTGCCGTGTTTCAACTGTCCCAAACCGATTGGCCCGTTTTTGTTGTAACCTCCCAGGTTTTTCAAAGTCTGCAAAAGTTGGATATTACAGGGAACTGGAAAAAAATGGGCAGATGGAGATGGCTGATCACAAATTCAGAAATCATGGGTTTTTTGTTAAGGGCCCTCACTTTGCCAGTGGCCAGCCTTTCAACTTTTGGGGATTGCATACTCCATTGGCTGAGTGAAAGGGCAACTAGTTGCCTGATTCAATGTCCAGGGCGTTCATGATCTGTTAGGATCAAAGTGAAAGAGTTTTACATGGATTTCATGAGAAAATATTTCTTTGGCAGATTGAAAAATTCCGATGTCCTTCCTTTGGTTTCTTTCTTGGTGCTGGAAATCCACAAGTTTGAAGTTCCATTCATCAGCACGGCTTGGTTACCCCCCAGTACGTTCTTGAAGGCCCGAAGTTCTTGGTCGTCAGTGATGGATGATTTACCCTATTTAGGTGCAGGACATCTACTCTAACACCTTGCGAACTTCAGTTGGTACCTGGAAAATCACACCTGATGATTCAATCATTGAAGATACGGTACTTCAAGAGAAGAAACAAAAACAAACAGCAACCCAAAAACATGGTATCATTAGATTTTGGTTTAGGCCCCCCAACAAAAAAATGACTCAAGCCTAAGTAACAACAAAATCCCAAAAAAAATGGTGTAGGGTTTTGCCAATTGGCTTTGTGAGCTGATTCACAACCCTTTTTTTTGTCCCGCAAGGTTCAAGACCTTTGGGATTGAACGAAAAGGTGCGAGATTTCTCGGGGATTTCTGGCAGGTGAAGGGCAAGGATTTTGGGAGGGGCTTATCAAGAAATCCCCACCAAAAACGTAACAAGGGGAAGCGAATTTGTTGGAAGAGGTAAGCCGCCAGGTTTCCAGAAAAACACATGATTTTTTATGCATGACGGAATCTTGAGATTTATGGGCGCTCCTGACCCAGGGTGGTGATATTGATGACCATGAAGCAATTTTTTTTCGTCGGAAAACTCTCGGATTCTAGGTGGTTCACTGAAGTTTGAGACACAATGTTTCTGGTGAAAATTCCCTGTTGTCAGAAATCCAGTGTGGCTAGCGGCTAGCAGCTGCAAATTTTACAAGTTGTTTTTTTTCGGCAAATTTCATCAAGACCAAGCCAACCTTACTCCACATGTGCAGGGATTTTTCTTGCCAAAAAATGTGACCTTGCCTTTATGTCAAAAGTATTCAAAAGTTAGGGGTTTTGTGATGTTGATAGTCATTTACCTACATGTCTGACATTTCCTTCGAATTGAAAGTTTGATTACCCGATGATTACCCACTCAACATGAGGGGCCCAAGAGAGTGATAATCTTCACAAAGCTCTCTTATCACCCAAGAAATCAAATCCCCCCTAAACAAAACAAAAAGGGCCCCTACCAGTTTAGAACTCCATTTGTAGGGTTAAAAAACCCACCTTAGTTACCTTTTCTTTTAAAGGCCATTTATAGGGGTTATAACTTCATTTATACCTAGTAGGGGACCATCTTGAAGCTGTCCAGTATGATTGTGAATTTTCGAAACTGGATGTGGCTCATTTCAACCGGAAGCACTAGATTGTTGTTTTCTTTAATTTGGAGCCACCCGCATTCCACTTGCAACATTTGTACAGATCTTGGGAGTCTACCCTAGCAGTTCTTAAAACAAACTTCAAGACAGAGTTGTTCCATGTTAGGGATACTCATGGATACTCTCCCAAAGCTACCCAGCTCTTTTTGACACATTGCAGAATTCTGATAAACACACCAGGTCGTCAGCCGCGCAGGGTCGGGGAGCCTGGACTGGAAAAAGAAAAAGGTCCAAGAAAAGTGAATTTCATACAAGATCGGCACTAAGCAGTTATAAGTAAGCGCACATCACTCCACTTATAGAGATGAAATAATCTCAGCTACCCATTTCTTTTTGGCCATTTCTAGGGGCCCCTTTTGACTCCATTTATAACAAGCCCGAGGCTTTTGGCAAGCCCACGAACGAGCCTGGGCCGACGACAGAGCCAGTGGACCTCAGTAAACTGGGCGATCTCGGTGTGGGGGGTGTCATATTGAAGGTGTTTGTGTCCATGGTATCATCAACGACCAAAAACACCCTGTTGAAATGATCCGATTCATTGATGTTCTACCGTGATGTCATAAAGTTGTACCATATTTACTTAGCAATTTTGAGATTTGAAGCATCCACAATGGTTTGGCGGAAAACGCATGATCTATAATACCTTCTACTTCGTCTATAACTCCTACTATAAGTACTACTTCGAACCTCTCCCGTTTCTTCACTATGTACCTACAAAATGAGATGGTGGTTGGAAAGGAACGATGAAGGAAGGTGGCTTTCCTCAAGAACTCTTTTTTAGACGGTTGCATTGACTAAGCAGTGGCCATCCAGTTGATGTCATAGATATCTTCCAACAAAAAGCAAGGGAGTTTGCAGCTGAAAAGATGCAAATGGCCCCAACAGGAAATTTCGATCAAGTAAAGCAAACTCTGGAACGGCGCTGGAAGCACTTGGCTGGCGCTTGTTCTTTTTTCCTCCAGGGGGCCCCGGGCCTGACGATCTGAGTCTTCAGACCGCTGTCGACGACATGCGCACAGTCCAAAAAACTGACTGCACTTAAGCGCCGCAGCTGGAGGGATATGCACAAGTTTTTTGAACTGGCAAATCCTGCAAATGAATTTCGTTCCATTTCCACCATTAAAGAATCAGAACATCGTGAATTGGATCAACAGGCCGGTGTGTACATACAAAAACACCTCACACCGTGACCTGGAAAGCAAAATGCCAAACAAACATCGTTGAAACTCAGTGTCCTGTTGAGAAAAACAACATGGAACAACATGAGTAGGGGACAAAAAATCCCGCCCAACTCCATTCAACTCAGCTAATCTACAGTGTCATCGCCCTTCAATCATCAACAGGAAAGGCTATGAGTGTCTTCCAAACACTTTTCAGGTGTACGCCCCTGATAACTAACATGACAGATCCCTCATCTTTCATGGTGGAATCCCATACATCGACTCTTGTTTTTTGGTGGATGTCCTCCATTCCCTATCATCGCCATGTTAGAAAACTCACTCGGGGGAGGTAGCCTCAGCATTTGTACCCAGGATGCAAAATGACAAACCGACGAATCCTTCATCAAAAGCCACAAATTTCTCCACCTAAAAGTCATTTCGTTCCCTCCCTGAAACGAACAGAAGTTTGCCCCCTGGAAAAGCTGGTGGGTTTTTATAGACGATCCTGTTGGCTTTTGGGGCCCAGCCTAGTTTCAGGAGCAAACTTGCTGTTGGTCTTAGGGAGTGTCAGTTTACAAACAAAAAGACTTGATCTACTCTTCCTACCCTGGAGGTGGCAACATGGATCCTTCCAAGAGGAGTTACCTTTCCAATTCAGGGTAATTTTCCACTTCCAGCATTGGGAGAAAAGGTAACTTACCAACCAAATGGGCCCCGTCACCAGTTATAAGTTATGAATAGGGTTATAACTCCACTTATAGGGGTGAAAAAAAAGCAGTTACCCATTTCTAGCCGGCCATTTGTAAGGGGCCCCATAACTTCATTCATGACCCGAACCCTGGCAGCAAACCAGACGAGAGAACAGGTGATGTAAGCACCACGATAACCACCACTGCGGTAGTCCTGACCTCGTGGGGTTGTCGCGAAATGGTTGATCAAATCTTGCTATTTGACCCTGGTTCTGGGCGATATTCGAAAAACAAAGGTGCTTATACGAACTTTTTTTTGTTCCGAGCTGGTGATTTTGGAAAAGACTTTGTGAAGGGTATGTTGTATTCCGAATGTTTGGAGAAATAATCCAACTTGAGGAGCATGTTTCTTCAAAATAGGTGGTGGAAAATCACCAACTATTTCAGGAATGTGGATGATCCCGCGGTGAATATCTCCAAGTAGTGGCGATTAGAAGTGTTGTTTTTTTACCATTTTTTACCAAGCCCGTGAAGATTAGGAAGATTTTGCTTGTGAAAAGAAAATCATAGCTACTAAGCCAATTACTTCTTCCAAGGGCCTATCCAACCAGCCTGAACTTTTACCGCACAAAAAACAATGTTTTTCGCAGAGTTTTTGAATCCACGAAGAGTCACGGGATTTTTCTTGGATTCTTCTGTTGTGGTTGTGGTTGTGGTTGTGGTTGTTGTCGTTGTCGTTGTCGTTGTCGTTGTCGTTGTTGTTGTTGTTGTTGTGATTTTTTGCGTTAATTACATCCCCGATGCATTTGTTTGTTTGTTGGGTTGGTATTTTATCGCAAACCCTGAAGAAAGGATAGTTGTTTTCACTATGTTCTGGAACTATCATAACTTGAGTTCTAGAAGACTTGTGTTTGTCCAACTCTGAAATGTTTAAGGATACTGTGGAACTGATTTATAGTGATTGTTCACCTATTATCGTTTATCATTAATTTATGAGTACATTTTTGCAAGTATTCATTGTCAATGATTATCTTAATAAGTTGGAGAATCATGATTGTTAACCGGCCAGGATTGCTCAAGTGATCATCTAACTGCTAGAATATGATGGTCAACAAGGTAACTCCCCTAATTCTCCTCGCGGTTCCCAGGCGAATCCGCGTCCATCAGGAGCCTTTTCGGCGAGTCAAGATTTTTCCACCCCCGAAAACGAAGATGACAATGGAAAAAGAAAAACCATGAATGAAGATGTCAGCTAGGTCATGCTGGTTTACTGCATATCATCTAATTGCTGTGATTTTGTGATTTGTAGGGTTGACTGGGGGAAAGAATCACAGTGTTGTTCGAAATAAACCAAAACTGGGTGATGGTTTCAAATATTTTTTTATTTTCACCCCTATTTGGGAAAGATGAACCCATTTTGACGAGCATATTTTTCAAATGGGTGGTCCAACCGCCAACTAGAAAATATGGGGCAAATTCTTCTCCAGCTTTTTCGTATGGTGCCTCCTTATCCCTTCGAGGAGCTGCTGGTGAAGCCTGTCAACGTGCACAGGAGAGGGATTTTGCGACCAACTTTTTCAGCTATAAAGACCGAGGAAAGCACCCATGTTTTTGTATGGGACTGGAAGTGAAGATGAGCAGATTCAATAGCATTTTTGTTAGCCAAGTAGAATTTTTGTATTGGGACATCTAACAAAGATTTTGAATCAGTGTGAGCAATGATTCTTCAGACGTTGGTTGGAATTTCCTTGAGAAACGTATCAGTTTTTTTGTTGCGTAGTTTTGTCGGGGATGAAATCCTATCCTGGTTTCAAAGCGCTCTTATTAGACGATGTGTCACTAACGCGACTTGGATTTGGTCAAGCCCCGATTTGCTCTCAAGAAGACGCTTGCCTTCCAGCTGGCTGTCGGCGAGTGTTTTCCACCAAGTCTACACATCAGAGTTTCTTTCCTTGAAGCTTCTTCCAGCGTGGATCAAAGGATGGCAATTCAGTGGCGGAGCTTTGAAGCCAGGAAGAGTTCCCTATGAATAAAGCCAGAAGTTCATGGGATGGGATTCAATTGATTCTTCTTGAGTTCTTGCTGAGAGATGATTATGATATGTGTGTCTTTTTGAAAGATGGTTTTTCGTCAATATACCCGAAAATAGTCTTTCTGAAAAAAACAGCTATCTTGACTAAACGAAAAAGATTTAGTCAGAAAAATCTGAGACATCAACTTGGAAATGCTGGTGAATTTTTGCACCGCCTCCATGGGATTCATTGCCATTTGGAGGCAAATTTGGGTGATTTTTTCAGATTTATTTCCGATCAGAACAAATAAATGGAAATTGTTGAATCTTGAATGTTACTCAGTTCTTCTCACAAGTTGTTGCCATGTCAATCTCTTAATTGGTGACTTGCGTTTTAGAGATCTGAATGTTAAGGATTTTTTGAAATTTCATCCTGGGATGCTGTTTTGGTGAAATTCCTCTCAAGATGACCTTATTTTATGGTGAATTTTGATCAGACAGGTTTGTCTGATAATGAAATATCTCACCCCGGTTCCTTTGCACTTCGTGGTCAATACTAACCATCGGAACCCAACTATTAGACCCAGAACCTGCTCCAAATGGAATAAAGAAAGTCAATTCAACCATCATGCACCGCTACTATTCGACGATCCTGCGTTTTGAATATCCCTCAAAAAAACTAGGGTTTTTTATGAAAACTGATCTCTTTGAAGGTTTTCGTACAGACACCTTTTTGAACCAACCAACCGACCAACCTGTTCTTTTGCAACGCATCACAGATTTGAAGATTTGGGTTTCCGGTCTTTAAGAGGTGATCAAAACTTGGAGAACTTGCAGCGATGAGTTTCAACATTTAACACCCCAAAAAAAGGGAACAGCTAGAAAAACCCAAGCATGATACATTGCTCCAAGGCCCATGTTTTTTTGTATCCATTCGTTCAAAATTCGCGGTTGCACGTCATGCGGAGTTTCGAATGAAACTTGAAGCTTCCTTGAGGATGAACAACACCCGGTACAACCTCATCTACAATCATCTCTCATCTCTCAATCCATGCAATTCCCTGAAAGTCTTACTGCATCCCTCCAATTAAACCCAACAAAACTTTGAATGCACAAATAAAAAGAGTCCAGTGAAATCAAATGGATAAAGATAAGAAAACCTCTGGAGGTGATGTTCATAGAAATTTATTTGAAATGAACCCAAAGTAATCCAAAAAAACAATAAATGTTTCCATCTCCCAAATCTTTATTGAAAAACCCAGTAAACCAAAGGATAACATGAATATTTGTTGATGGAAAAAATCCTACACCAGATGATATTAGGACAAAAAAATCCCTTTATTTTTGCCAGGGTTTCAGCACCATGTCATCCGTGGGTTTTCTGTAAAACCCGAAACCCCAAAACGGTTCTCGGTTGGGTTGGCTTCCCATGTCTTTCCACCTTCCAGGATCTAGCCGAGCTATGGGGCCAAAGGTGGGCTTCAAACAAACATGGAAAAGCGTCATTTTGGATATCTATTGTTAGATTGAAGGGGGGTACACCCTCAAAGTTTAACATGGAACCTCACAATGATGATTTCTGATAGGAATCTCCTGCCATTTTCAGGTTCCATGTTAATTTTCAGGAGGTGTTGTTTTTTTTTTATTTTTTTTTGGTGGATGATGGATTTTGATGATTTTTGTTTGGGGTAAGGTTCGTTTTTTGTATAGCAGTAAAAGACATCCTAAGTTGGTTTTTTCGATTGTTGCTTTTTGGGTTGATGTGTTATTTTGAGATGTTGGATTATGTGATTATGGCTTTTTTGATTGGGACTTTGATAGCCACCCGTAATGTGGCAATCCCGCCGTTCAAGGAAAGAACCCGTGTTTCCATGCTTCATGAGAGATTTGCCAGCTAGGAACGACATGCCTTAAAATGGAGCACCATTGTGTGGGATGCAACATCACCATCGCGGCCAATTTCAAATCAAAATTTTCCAAAGTTGATGGGAAAACCAGAATCAAACTCAAGTGTGTAGTTCCAGCCCCAATCTCTCATACCTGGAAACCAAACAGAAAAAATGTTGAAAAGATATTCGTCCTCCTCAAAAATCAGCGACCTTGTTGGTTTTCTGGGAATGTATTCCTGTCAAGTATGAAAATGAATCACTATTTGGGAAACCTCCCAGTGACCCTCACTTTTTGTGACGGGAATCTTTTCATGAAATCCCTCCACTCCTTCAGCTGGACAGGTGTGCCCCAACAACAGGAGCGGCAGATGGTCTGGTTCAAGCCAATTTGCCCACCCATTTAACATCAATTTTTGGAAGACATAGGGCTTTGAATTTGGTTTTTTCATCCCAAAAATAGTTGGTTGCAACAACCTAAAGGCTCAGCCAACCTAGCAACCAATTTTGAGTGGAAGACTTCTATCTAAAAAGGAGAGGAATTATGTATCATACCTTGCCTGGTTGATATGGTGAATATCGAAAGACAGAGAACTAAAAACCATCTCAACTGGCCCAAAATTCATCCGGTGATGGTTGTTACATCTCTCTGTTTGAAAACACCTAGTTTTCCACTAAGATGCATAGAAGAAACAAACAGTCATGGATTTCAGATGGTAAAACAGAAGCTGCATTTTGAACTTGAAACATTTTGTACGGACCCAGTTCCTCCTTTGATTCGGGCTGCGTGTATCATCACAAATCTGGGCAGAAGATTTCAGACCTCACCAGAAGAAAGTTGTCACGGGAATCCTTTGCGGGTGAGTCAAACACTTCCGATGAAGTTGTTCGGCTATTGTTAAAATGTGGCTTTTGTTGGCTCATTCGGCTTTGGACAAGCATAGCTAGGAAGGAGTGTCTACCCAAAAAAAATATGGCCTCTCAGATATTTTTTGATGCACTGTGGAAGACGAAGCGTATTACCCTCCTAGATCTCTGAAAAAAAACTCTTGAAAAGACAATGGTCCAGTAGTGGTCGATAACTCCTCAACAAGGCCAGCATGTTGGATAATGATGAAGATTTCAGGGATAGGTTTCGATGTTGACAATATTTCTGGTTGATTCTTTGCTTTGTACAGAGGTGGTTTCCTTGCAGGAACACTTTTCTCACCACGACCTTCGCCCAGACAACAACTGGTAGAGGCGAAAGACCCGTGGGAAGGGGCCGTTCTCAACTTTTATACCTAGCTGGGACCCGAAATCGGAAGATTCTGGAAGGAAATTGATTGAAATTACTAGGAAATTCTCTTCTAGGATGGGCAGCTGGCATAGCACGGGGGCACCCCCAGACAAGGAAAATATCGAAGTTGAATTGTTTCATTGTTCGCCTTCCAAAACTAGGTGGTGGTTTCAAATGTCCTTCGCTTTCACCCATATGTGGGAAAGATGTCCAATTTGGCCAATGTTTTTCAGATGGGTTGGTTCAACCACCAACTGGGCTAAATCGATTTAGGCAAACGACAAGCTGGTCCCTCAACTGGGATTTTTAGAGTTGAAGTTGGAGAAGCCGCCAAAATTTTGGGTGAATAGATGTACTTACAAATAAATCAATTTAAATTTAGTTCAATTTTTGTCCGAACTCACTGGAAAGTTCCAAAATACAGATGGCTTCATCTTAGGATTTTCACTAGCCTGCAAATTTGTTTTAGGTGGGGGTGTTATTTTGTGGAAGTATTGTATGAATGACACGGGTGACCCTGCGTAAAGTAACCCGTGGCTCGTGGAGGTTGGGGGTGGGTATTCTTCATCATTTGCTTGTGTTGCATTTCTCTCCGGATGTTTTTCCTGAATTGCTCCTTTTTCGTATCACATCTGGAGGGAAACTATATCAAAGAAAAGAAAAGTGACCAATTTTTGGCAAAAAGATTTTTTGTTCAACAAGTTTGGGGCATGGTAAATGATCCCCAACTTATTTGGTTCGATGATTTCTCGAGGCAAGGCCACCAGCTGTTGCATGGAGGTGCGGGTTGATTACCGGAGAGAAGGGGCTGGGGAGCCGATTGTGTTTTGCCGTTGTATTTTTGGGGGCAGACCATTTTTGGGGTAAAAAAAAATCCAGGATCCCAAAAAGTCACCTTCTGACAGAAAAACAAGGGGTTTTCGGAACCAAGACCAAAAGGGAAAATAATCTCAGACTGAAGAGACTTGAAAATTCTTGGCCGCAGATTTGGAATCTGAATTTCTAGATAGATGGTTCTACTTGAATTTTGTCGTCATTTCTGGTTTTTTGTCGTGTATCCCTGGCAGTCTTGAACCCCCCTTATCCCTTTACAGCAGCGAATTCTGGTTTGTAACCTTCTTCCTGAAAACCAATCGAATCACTGATGTCAAACTTCAAACGATCATAGCAAGAAATTTGGGGTCTGGGTTTGAGGTGAACCAATCAGGCATGTAAATTTGTAAATTTCTTCGTCAAGGATTTTCAACTGAATTTTGGGTGACATGAACTTAACGAATGTGTAGAGAGTATCTTGCTCACCACAAAAAGTACGAAAACGCCTTTGAAGATTCGGAAGTCTTAAACCTTTCAGCCTTTGCCACCTCACAACTACCTAACAACTAAGCTGAAATTTTCCAAGTTCGAAATATCTTGTTCCTTTCATGAAGGTTCTTTTTAATTGCGCTCCAAAATTGCTTAGGATATCCTGAGGGTGATTTGTTTATGTCTACACCGGAGTTTTTGGTATCAAACTTGCTGCGATTTTTTGTCTTTGGCCCCAAGTTTGCGCATCTCAGGCCAATGCAGGACCCGATACCAGAGACCTTGATGGGCTTGAAATTTTGGGGGGGATGATGATAGGGCAACTTCCATTGTTTGGATAACTAATATATGTTTGGGTTGGGCCACCTTTCCCAGTAAATGGTGGCAAATGAAAATATAAGTTGGGACATCCTAGTGGTGACGATTGCATTGCAGGAATGGGGACAACCCACAATATTGCTTGTGCGTTTTGCTTGTTGTGACTTGAACTTCGATGCATGTATTACATACCTACATCTTCCATATATTGTTTCGACCTTTGTTTCAAAAGTCACAAATTCACCAACAAAACCTACCCCCAATCCAAAAGGCCGATGTTGTGCAGATAGATCCAAAAATATTCAAGGCCAAAAACATGAATTAAGGAATGGATAGGAAAGAATGTTTTTTTTCAACCAATCTTTGGATTGTTACTTTCATCAACAATTTTGTCTAGAGGATCCATGAACAAAGACTGATTTGGCACCATATTTTTTCATCTAATGTTTCCAGGAAAACCAAGGAACGCTTCGTTTCAAATCGATGGATTCTGTCTGAAACCAATTCCAGTTACTAACTCTCCGAATTGCCACGTTTGGTCACAAGGCCAAGCTTTGGTGGATTTTTTTAGGGGCTGAAAATGGAAGACTTTTTTCATGACTTGATTGCCAATTTTTGTTACAAAACTGGATTTGATGAACATGGGAATTGCTTGCAGCAGCCTGGGATGACAATTTTTTCGGTCCTTAGAGCTGTGATGTTTAGATTCAGAATGATCCCATCCGCTTTGAAAACAGCAGGGCCCTTTACTGTAATGGGCAAGTCCCAGGCTCTACGCAAAAATTTTTGTAAGAAATTTACACAAGCGAGGGTTGGAAGACTATCACATGAGTGTTGGTTTCCAGGGGAGCTTCGAATCCGAGCACCCAACAAAGTGTGGAGTTTTTGCCAGGACATCTCGCGAAGTTTGTCTGGGGATCTTGGTGAGATCAAACAGGGGGAAAGTAAGGAGCATAAAACACAAGGAATGAGACCTAGAATCAGCAGATTGCTCTTTAAAGATTCTAAAATTCAAGAGACTGCATGATGATTCTGTGAGCACTTCTTTTCACCTTGGGACCCGTCGAAAAAGGTGGGATCAAAATCTTGCTTGGAATTTGGTCAACCCGAGGCTCTTACCTGCCAAGCATGTGGAGACCAGGCTCGGAATTTGATGAAAATCATGTGCCGGTCGAATCGATTCATGAAGGAAACCCGTTTTTTTATGGGGGAAACCCCTTTCATTTCATTTCAACCTTTAAAGACGCCTGGAAATCATCCAAAGTCTCTGGGCAAACGTTTTTTCTTCTTGGAAGTACTTAGGATCTAAACATCTTCCAGTCTCAACAAACCCCCTGGTAAAATTGGAGATTCTTCACCCCATGAAAACCATGACCAACCGGTGGTTTTTTTCAGTTTGAAGCTGGGGGGGGTAGGTTGTCTTCGACATCCCGCCAGAAAAAACGAGGCTTCTCAAATGATGTAGATTTTTCAATTGGTTGGTTATGTTTCATCTCATCTTCCCGACATTCGTCGAATGCTTTTTACCATAATTTTGACTGACCCAGTTCACTGGAAAGGTGTCTCCAATTGCTGGGTGGATTTTATTGGGTTTCCCAAAATATGGATCCATATATCTATATTGTACATACATATATATATATATATATATATACGTATATATATATATATGTGTGTGTATGTATATATATATATTTATTTTGGAGCGTGAGACAGAGAGAGTATGCTTGGAGTGTTTGGCATCGTCCTAAGATGCCAGTCACATTTTACAAAAAATACGTTTCGTTTGTTAATATTGCTAGGTTGTGTCCCTCATGAGTCAAGCCAAATTCCACCGCTCTCATGCAGGGTTGGCTATACATGTCCCTCCTAAACATCACATTTTTTTGGCTTCATGAAACCATCATTTGAGGGCGATGTTTGAAAAAAATCAGAAAGTGGACACGAACCTCGCAAACCCAGTCATAGGGTGGATATATACCGTATTCTATCAAGTTCTATTCATATTCCACCGTCTTTGAGATGACACTTCCCATCAACTTCCTAGAAGATGATGTGGTGGAGTTGTGTGTTGGGCCTAGCGTGAAGCATTTGTGATTCAGGAATCTCCATGGCCGGATTCCTGAAGCATCAACAGTAATAGTGCCATAGACTTGCCAACATTACTTTGCCACTGCCTTGCCTCAAAACATCCCTCCATACCTTCAAATCAGTAATGGAGAATGCCATTATTTCTGAGCAGAATCAGCAAAGCTAAGGTGGCTTTGCCCAAGATCATTCTAGAGTTGATGGCAGTCAGCACCACAGTTGATAAGTGATTGATAGGTTTATCCCAATGATTTTTCACCAGTTTCTAACCATCCCTCATTTCATACGTCAGTCGAAGGCTGATTGCCTCGCCAGTGCCTGCTTATCCCATTGCCACTTGGTGTTCGGAAAGAAATGCCTGGATGTTTTTTTCTGGATGCCAAATTGTGTTGGGCGTTTCAGATGATGGGAGTTGCATTTAGGGAAAGATGTGGTTGATTGATCATCCTTACATGTTTCTTTGTGTCGGATTTTACCCCAAAAAAAACACGTTTTGATTTCCTTTCTGTCATGGTCATTGAGGCTGAGCAGCCCAAGATGGGGAAGCTAAATTCCATTTTGAAGGTGGAAAAAAACCGGTTTAGGAAATTCATTTTGAGCCCCAAAAAATTAGCTAAGAGACCCCAATCCCGCGTACCTTCTTGTAGAGGAATGCTCTCACGAGGACAAGTTTCAAAACTAAATAGAACTATTAAATACACCTAATTATATATACTAATTTAATTATATTTGGTGGCTTTACCTACTTATACTTGGTGGCTCATGGTAGTTAGTAACTAAGTATAAGTTTGGTTATAACCAAAACTAACCTCATTACACTTACTAACTAGTTACCAACTACCATGATCCACGAAATATCTATACATGTTATCTCTATTCATGGACTTTGTCTAAAATTCATTACACTGTCATGTCAACTCACCTTTTGCCAGCCCTCTTCTTTCCTGCATCAGTCCCCATACTAAGTTTGAGACCTGAGAAACAGAAAACACCATGAGATTTGTGGTTATGTAGCACCTATACTTGACCAAAAAGCGGTACGTACCAGAGGGGTCTCTTACCAAAAATTACCCTCCCAGGGAAAATGAGTCTTGTTACTCCAAGTATTGGGTGGCTTAATAGACTAAATAGTCTAAACGGTGAGTTTGTAGTACAGTTTCTTTCATTATGGAGGTTATGGAATTCTTTGAGTAATCCTCACCTCATTTTGGAGACTGCCGGCATGAGAGGTTGGTGCCCTCCACGGAAGGAGTCCATATCCCACCAAACGGGAAGAAGAAAATCATCTTCAAAAATGCCTCAGGGGGGATATGTTGGTTAAGGAACTATCCCTCTTATTTTCAGAAAATATCCATGATTCAGACTATGATCACATTCACCCAGCATTGGGGGGGGTGGTTATGTTGGAAGATCAAAGGGCCATGGAGGCCACGAGATGATTTTTGATGTTGCCAAACTATGAGGGATTTCAGCCTTTCATATGGATTCGTTGTCTCATTTGGTGCAGGGCTGTAGATTGTTGCTCAAATCGTTAGGCACTAAAAGTGACACTGTTGATGGAAGAAATCCTGCACCACCTGGGATATCTACATCAACTTGTGCAGGATTTCTTCCCAACAGTAGTGAAGTCAATGGTTGCTGTTTTTTGGGCACCGACTCTTCATGGATTGAGGTATCTAACTTTGCTTTGAACAAGACATGGGACGTAAATTTACAACGTCAAGGTGACAGATTTTGAAAGCGCAGAGAAGTTGGAAGTGGGTTTTAGTGTTTCGGCCATTCCTCCAAAAATGCCTTTGAAGTCGGGGATATGGAGGTTGCCGAATGATCGTTCAACCAACATGCAGCATGTTGCTATTGTTTTATTGTGTACCTTCTGCAAGACTTTGATAATGGCCAATGGTTGGTTGGAGCTGTTGATGATGGTGGTTAAGCCTATCTTAGTCATATTCCACAAGCACGTACCAGCTTTTGTCGTCATTGGTAGAATTCCAAGGGAGTAAGAAATCATCACCAAGCCCGACGTTTGTTGCTGCAACCGTTTTGAGGTTTCCAATTCAGGTCCTTTCCGTTTGGGGATTCTTGAGGGCGATCCATTTGTTGGTGATTCGTTGGTGGATTTAGAGGCTGAATGTTTTGGATATAGGAATGGTTGAAGGTGTTGATGGGGCAATGTGTAGGATTTAGGAGATGAAATCAGTGAAAAAGGAATTCATTTCAAACATACCAGTCACTTAAGAAGTGGGGTTGCAAAAGACCATGATGCCATGATCAAGTCTTGGGGTCCAATTTTTTCTTCCAGAGATATTCTCTCATGATATGGATCTGGTTGGAACATTCAAATCTTCCTTTACCTGCCAAAAAAAACACTGCGCGGGGGTAAAGTAATGAAAACACCACCAAAAAACTACCAGAAGCCTGTGGCATTGTTGAATCGAATGCATGAACACGACGACTCCATTCCAACCTGGTTTGGGGAAAGAGCCCTCAAAAATGCCGTGGAGGCTTAGGGATCATTTATGGATGGAATCCGGCTTCAAAAAATCCCTCGAATTTGACACACGCCAAATTGATGTATGATATGTTTCCGGGTTGAAACCTCCCTTGAGATATACCTTGGGGTCTTCAAAATTCTTGACCCTGCAAAATCGATGTCTGGAATACTAAAGATGACCACTTTCCAACAGATTTGAGCCATTTTCTACCAAATCTCAAAAAGTGTCAGATCTTCCGCAGATCATTGGAGAAGATCTCCAACAAAACTCCCGTGCAGACTTCCATCGCAAGGCTCTTTGCTTGTGCCAAGCCGTGTGCAGGCAGGGGAGTTTCAGCAGAACGGCGATCGTTGTTGATTGAGTATCCCTGAGAGTCGAAGTCAACTACTTTTTTCCGGTAGAGCTTTACAATCTGCGATTCACTATTTTTTGAATGGTTTTTTTTGACTTACAGAGATATCTTTTGTTTAGAAAACCCTCCCACCTCCAAAAACAACACAAACTGCTTCGTGGTCATTCATCTAAGAAGAACCCTGGGTAAGTTTTTCAGAAAGTGATGTCTAAAGCCTCCTTAAGGAAGGAATATGTTTTGCTATGGACCTTTGTTGCTGCACCCGCCCCGTTGCTGGGTATCCACTCCTAAAGTGCCCAGTATTCTCAGGACGCAACGGTGTCTACACCATCACATGCGTCCAATGACCTCAGTGATGGGTTTTTGTGGTTTCCTGAAATCCTTGCCCCATCGACACCCTTCGGAAAAAATGAAACGCAGCTGTATTCAGTGGAAAAAGCAAATGGCCCCAGGTTTACGTCATGTTTATCTTGAAGTTAGGTTTCATAGACACTCTCATGGATACCAAAGCTTTCATCAAATTGCACGGATTCATCACTATTTTGAGGATTCCATTTAAAGTTTTTTCGGGAACTTTTTTGAAGCATCCTGGCAATATCATGCAAATAATCTAGGTATCCCAGCCCTATTTGGACACATTTGAGGAACCAGTGATAGTGACTCTGGGGAATGGTTTTTTGCGGTTGTTACCCGGTCTCCTTTTTGCAGACCAACGCTTCATCACTAGGGAAAATTGATGTTTAGCGACTTGTCGAAATCCAATTTTTCATTAAGTTGTGAACATGCTGTGGATTGAAGAGTCCTATATTGGTTAAGATAGAAACTCTCAACAAATTCCGACACACCCTGTCGAAAAGTTGCTACACTGTAGCACAACTTGTTTCCGCTTTGAAAGCTCTCGTAGTTGCCACCCAGACGGTTGACACAAACAAAATGCTTCTTGGAAGACTGAAGTGCACAGAATCTGGAATCTTGCATTCCGTGTTTGCCCACAGTGTCCTTGACTTCAACCAGACATGCTGTTGCGTTTTAAGCCAGGCTTTCATATTACCCAGTTGAGTGATCAAAACGCAAGTTCTTGGGGGTGTAGAGGGAGTAAGATACTACCCAGCTGTATTTCAAGGATGTTTTTGTAAAAAAGCCAGGTATGAGGATCCCGGGCTCAACACATCTTTTCCACCCCAAATTCCGAATCGGAATCTCCAGGCGTTTCGTTGCTCTACCAAGGAATCGCTCGCAAACGATGTTCCATTCCAATCAGAGGCCGGTGTTTTTTTTTTCGCCGGGGAAATTCGACGGTTTTTCCCTGCCCCTGTGGCAAACTGCACCTCTATGAGAAGCCCTAACGAATATGCTGGGATGGTGAGAATCCCTGGTTCCCATGAACATTTGTCGATTCAAAAGTTTCGACCCCCAAAAAAAAACGGCCGATCAGTTTCAGCAAAATGAAGCATTTCCAGGGTGATGAGGTTGATTTCAACCCCATGATTTCCCCTTTTGGTTGGAAAGGGTGGTAGTTTTACGGTGGTTTGGAATATCCATGCGACCACGTCTTAGCGTATATCCCCGAATTGGAGCTTTGTCGTGCGAAACCTGAAAAAAACCAGAAGTTTTGGGTTTGTCAATCCAGACAAAGATATGATTATTTGGGGATATAGATGTATATGTATATTTTTTCATATTCATACACATGACCTTTATGAGCCCATGATGCCTGTGAAATTTCATCATATGTTTTCATTTTGCTGGGTATGTTGTCCCGGGCATCTATCTTCACGATGCACTTTTAATTGGTGGGGCAGGGATACCCCCAACATCGACCAGGCGATCCAAGTTGTTGCTAGGTTTTTCATCCTTTCAGAAGTCTTTCGCCTAGGAATTGCTTGGCTTCATAAGGCCGTATGTTCAGGAAAGAAGAAATGAGTGTCGAACTGTTCGCACCAGTTACTATCGACGATCTCCTATCTTTGGTAAGGTTTCAAATTGGAAGGGTTGGAGGCTGCCAGCCACAGGTATGGTATCACAGCATCACCAGCACCACTCAGTATGGATACTCAGATTCCCCGGTGGATGTAGAGAGGTGATATTTTAGGGATAGGCTTTCATGACCATTTCGATTCCATTTGGGGTGAATTTGTTTGAAACTTTTTCCACACAAGACTTGAGCAAATCTAAGTGTTGCGGATGTTGACAGCTTGTAAAACCCCTTCAAGGATGATGTTTCAGGTGTCGGTCACAACGAACCCTGCACCAAAATCATGTGAATCAGAACCACCACCACTTACTATGCTGGTGAAATAAGAATTAGTAAAGGTCCATCATTAGTCTTTCACTATCCACCAGTATCTGTTGGTTCCCAAGATATCGAAACTAATTTGGAGGTCATACTTTGGGTACTCCCTGAAGTCTGAATTGGTATCCCTAACAATCAGGACCACTTCACAAAGGATTTTCGGTCGATTTTGGGAGAGACACGCCTATTTTAACATATCTCAACATACAAACTGCCCTGAGATATGACCCTGAATCACACAACTGGACAATTGACAAAGATTCGAATGAAATCGAAAGAATGGATTTTGAATCAAAACATCACGGATTTCTAGGCGCTAAATTTAAGACTATTATCTAATTGTACTCCGAATATTTAGGGAAATGATTCCCCATTTGACAAGCAGTTTTTTCAAATAAAAAACCACCCAGGTTTCTCCCCCAACAAAAAGCGATAGTTGCGGAAACCCCGCTTTGCCCATCACCTCTTGTGTCCTTAGGTCCACGTCCCATGTGGCCAGAGGCTCTGAGCTTCCAGTAGGGATGAAAAGAACTCCAACAAAAACATTCGCCACCAAGATGACCTCAAACAATTTTTTTTAGGCGAACAGAGGGAATCCAAAGTGCCACTGGAAGGAGCAAGCATACCAAATGATACGATTGTACAGCTTCGAGCCACTGACACTGTGACACTGGTTCTTCTCGTTCTCCTTTGGAAACATATGGCTGCAATCAGCAAGATCAAAGGGAGGTTCCAAACAAGACACAAATGGGTAGCACCGTTAATCACCTCTCTTGACACAAAAGTGATTCAACGGACTTGTTTTCCGGAGATTCATGGCAACTAAGTTTTTTGACAAGCAAAATTCGCAATATGAGGGTTTGAACCTGTCAAATGATACAGATAGCTTGGTGGACTCTCATTAATGAATCGCTTCGCAGGGTTTCCATGGAACAGGCACCCACGCACTTGAATGGCGACTACTTGATTTTTTGGTTGTCAGGAAAGAGCAAATGCAACTCCGGAACTCCTGGTATCACAGTATCCCTCTTAATTTACCAGCACGATGGCCAATACTTGAAAAGCTAGGCCCACCTTTTTCATGTTCGCATTTCGGAAATGAATGTTCAGGGGTTTCGGGTTTCCACTGATGCATGTCATTCAGGTACATCTCAAAAAGCATCATTCTGCGATGGTTCGTTGGAACTCTGAATGACCTAGCCAATTGGCAAAGATGTTGCAAAATGAGATATTACTTCTGAAAAAATATGATTTAAGAGCTACCAAACTGTGTTGATGGCACAAAGTTGTGGGTCATTCAAGATCGGGAAATCTCTTCAAGAATGGACTTTCATGCAGGTTTCTGAATCATGAATCATATTTTGCCCTCAGATGTATGTAGTTGAGGGGCAAAAAAAAATCCTGCACTCAGTTGAAAATACGCCAATAATTGACCATGCTTGAACCATGGCAGTTGCAACCCGACAAATGAGCACCGTTTGGATATCTTTTGTCCCAGCTTCCTTGCGACAATGGCCACGGAAGCCTGAAAAGGTTAAGAAATTAGAAGAAGTTCTTCATGTCTCACGAATGATCCTTTTTTGATGACAAAAAAGTTGAGGCTCATATCAAATTGCATATTTGGATTCCATGTTTCCCAAACAAACATCCACATCATTGTGGAAGTACCCTCCGCCATCGGAAATTCCCCCATGTTTGGTATAATTCCCAATGGAAGATTCGGTGGAATTCTCCATGGCTATAGCTGGCCAGGCGAAAGTCTCCCTTTTGTGGAGCCCAGTCAGGGTCCTCAGGGTTGCTTTTGGCTTCGGTGCAATGAAAATCCGAAGAAAAATCCACAAAATGAAAAAGATAATGGAAATTTGTACGAGTTGCAGATATGAAAAAAGAATGGTGATGCACTGTTCCGTGGGATTTTTCTTGAACATGCCGAGGAGATTTTTTGAGCCCATGATCATTAAAACAGCAAGCCTCAAAACTTGGAGTGAAGAGTCCAAGAATCCTACATAGGATATGTTGATTTTTGCAGGTATTTGTATTTGTGTGTGTGTGTATCTTTTTCATGTACCTGTATTTGCGGGTATTACTGCATATGTTTGTATTTTCAATGCTTATCTATATTTGTGTTCATATGTGAAATATTTATGGCCTTATACTCTATCATTACGTACGTATTCTTAAGATAGCCCTACAATTTTCAACCACTGATGATGTTGCCGCAAGATTCTGGAAGAGAGGTGCCATGTACTATCAAGTGGTCAAAGGACATAACAAGACAAGAATTGAAAGTAGTCACTTCAATGAAGATGATACACCCCGGAAGATTAACATGGAACCTGAGACTGCATCCCTGGAAAAGGAAAATCATCTTCCAAACCATCATTTTCACGTTCTATCTTAATCTTCCGGGGTGTAAGTTTTTCTCCACCACGTTTTTCTTTTCGAATGGTGCAACTTGACCAACAGATTGACCTTGGCCAACTATGGGATGATCCTAGGTGACACCGCGTTTGGAGATGAAAGGTACAGGACACCGTGCACCAGAGAAGGAGCTGAATTTTTTTGATTGGGGTTTGCGTTTGGTCAAAACAAGGATATGTTGTCCATGGCTCCCCCTCCATATGTCCAAAGAAAGTTTAGATACATCCAAGAAAGTTTAGACACATCCAAAGAAATTTTAACACTTTTCTGGGCAATTGTTGAACTGTATCATGTGTAGCCACATCGTGCACCCGCACCCGAAAACTAGTTCCTTTCAAATCCATTTGCCCAGATAAGATTGCATTTATACACATTCCTACCATCCTGATTATGAAGTCTTTACAACTTCCAACCTCCTCTGCTTTTCCAACTTTTTGCTTTGAAATTTCCAACCCAACAAGATAAAACGATGTGTTTTCTGTTGAGAAGTTGAAATTCCGTGGATAAGTTGGAGATTCTGCACAGCACGTAGACGTGTTGATGATACAATTGGCGCGTCGTCACACGTTTCTTGTCACTTCCCGTCAGCACCTTAAATTTGTTTCCTAGTGCCAATCAGCTAATCCTCTTGGATGTGCATGATTTCGGAGGTAGCAGCCAAAAATACGTATGGACCTTTTCCTGTGCGAAGTTTTCCATTGCGGCAAGACCGCGGAGTTTAGCAAAGAAATCAATCCGCGAGGTTTTGGTCAATAGGATGGGCTGAAAGACATCCCTTCCTAGTGACTGACTTCCAGGATGTCAATCCAAAATGTTGAAGATTGAATCCTTGCTGAACAAGCCTTTGCGCCCAGATCACTTTGAGTTTGCGTAAGAGGGTTCATGAACTGATTGCAGCAGATGCATTACCACTATGGATACTACAAGTGGAAAACGCAGAACGGCTTCTTAAAAGCATGAGTTTACTTGCCATGGACAATGGCTGCCTCTTGTCACATCTGCTCTGGCCTACCAGAACGAAGGGGTGACCAGCCTTATTGACAGTTAGTGGTTTTGTTTGCATCAGGACTAGAGGCGAGGTGCCCAGCCCCAGCTTGGAAGGTCTTCGTGCCCACGAAACTGCATTACACCATGTGGCAGTGAATTTTGTTTTATGCATGCCGACAGCTCCAGCACCCATCTCGACGTTTCATTCTTTCTCAGGATGCAAGGCAGTTCGTATCACACTCTTCATAAATTTCGTGATGCAGGCTCACGCAGTGGCATAACACGATGGAACCCCCCAAACGGAGAATAAGGAAAGGCTCCTAGTCCCATCGGTGAAAAGTATTTGTGGTTGAACGTAACAAAGGAGTGATGAACAATTTGCCCTGCTGACCTGGGAGGAAACAGGTGTCTCAACACAAACGATTTTTGTTAGTACTTGTAAAGCGAAACATTCGTTGCACCCACATCGGACTCGAACGTGCCCGCAATCGCATGGCCATCTTTCGGCTGTGCAGTTTTTTACTCATCCCATAAGAGTTTGAAGGTTAGCTTGCTTGGCTGAGTAAGCAAAGGTTTGACTTGATTTACTGCAATCAACCAACGAACCCTAAGAGGGTTTGTTTGCAAACGACTTGGATGTTCAGTCAGAATTTCCAGCTGAATTATTGATATTTATCCTTGGTATGGCCATGATTAGGACCAGCTCTCCGTGCTCAGAGGATAGTCCTCATCACATCCACACCTTCTGAAACCATCCAACTGATCCTCTAAACCTTCTTCATCCAAGTAGGTTTAGAAGCACACCCCTATTTTGGTTTCAAGAGTTCGGAAAAAAAGATCCCCCGCTTTGGAGATGGCTAATGGCCACACGGATCATCCAAAGAAGGACACCATGATACCAGTTGCCCCCTGTTGGACTGTCAGGAGTCGCCGAAAGCAGGCTGGGGAAAGGGTAGCTGAACTTGAGATCCTAAAATGTCATTAGTTTAAGATGGCTAGGGGAAGTAGAAGTATTGCACCCACATGTTTCAAAAGGTGACAACTGTGGGCCGCAAGTATTATTCATAGTCTCAGCAATGACTCCAACACGCTTTCCTTTCAGTCTCAGAAGGAAAAGTTTTCAACACATTTTTCTGCACAATAACAGGCATATACTACTGGGTAACCATTTTCTACATACACATTGTTGGAAGAAGTGTAGTTCCTGAAGTTTTGTGGAATGAAGTTGTTGACCAAAAATATGTCTTCGAGAAAGAAATAGTGTCTGGCCTTCTTTTTTTTAGCAACCCCGAAAAAAAAGAAATTGGCAAAAGGGCATACCGATGATAAAAGGAGAGCATCCCTATTCTCAAAGCTTCATTGCTGGATTATTTTATTTCACACCTACTATTTCCAGAGGTTCCAAAGCGGCACCTGCACCGCAAGCACAAGAACGGGTCAGGCACTAAGAAAGGTATACAGCCCATATTAAATACGTCACCAAGTGGGTCTTCAAGTCTATGAAGCAACAAACAGATGACAAGAATATGATAGCAGGATCTTACATATGATAATAAGAAGCTGAAAAATGATTGCTTTTTTTTTCCTATCCAAATGAATGAGTATTTTTTTTCTCATCCAAATAAATGATTCTTCGTAATTATTTACAAGGAAAATCTTTCTTTATAACAATTTAATATGAGATTGATTACATGAGGTTCGACCAATAAAATCGATAATTTCAAAAAAAAAAATACTAATTATATATCTTAAAATATTTTTTATTTATTTCTTAATATTTAATTAATATATATTATATAAGATTAAATATATATATATATATTAATATAGACCCTAGATAGCAAAAAACAATTTTTGTATTATTAATTTTTAAAAAATAATAAAATTTGTAAGAAGTTTAAGATAGAAATTATTTTTTTGGGGTATTTGAATAAAATTGGTAATTTAAAAAATATTTTTTTTAAAAAAATTTTATTATAATATTTAAAATAGTTATATAAAATATTATATTAGATTGATTAAATTAAATAAAAATAAATATATAATATATTTTTAAATATAAATTTTATTATGTTTAATTTTGCAAATGAATAATTATTTATTTTATTATTTGATATATTATTTTAATATTTTTTTAAA